>CM055903.1:28406322-28753822 GCA_029582155.1 Panopea generosa | reverse complement strand
GTGTGTGTGTGTGTGTGTGTGGTATTTGTACTCTACTATATTCTTACAAATGCAATAGTATGTCATGTGTGTGTGGTATTCTCGCAGTACTATTATCTTACAAATACAAAAGCATACCGTGTGTTTGTGTGTGTGTGTGTGTGTGTGTGTGTGTGTGTGTGTGTGTGTGTGTGTGTGTGTGTGTGTGTGTGTGTGTGTGTGTGTGTGTGTGTGTGTGTGAGACATACAGACAGACAGACAGACAGACAGACAGACAAGACAGACAGACAGACAGACAGACAGACAGACAGACAGACAGACAGACAGACAGACAGACAGACAGACAGACAGACAGACAGACAGACAGACAGACAGACAGACAGACAGACAGACAGACAGACAGACAGACAGACAGACAGACAGACAGACAGACAGACAGACAGACAGACAGACAGACAGACAGACAGACAGACAGACAGACAGACAGACAGACAGACAGACACGATAATGGGATGCTCATTTAATTTTGGAATGAATGAATGAATGAATTGTAAGAGAATACTCAGCAACAAAATCGTTATAAAAGTTATTTAAAATCATATAAGTACGAGACATTCAGATATTTATTTTGTGTTTTGGATTTAAAACCAAATATAAAAATATATTAACGTCTGCATAAATATATACTATAAAGATACGCTTTTTGTTCAATTTGCGCAGTTCGTGTGCATATCTATTACATTTGTTCAAAAGATATTGTCAGAGTTTTATAATAGTATGCGTACTATTAGCTGTCATTCTTTGTAGAGAGAGAGAGAGAGAGCAGTTAGGGAAGTCTTGATATTGATATGAGTGACTTTGCACATTGTATTGTTAAATATCTGTTTTAAAACATATCGCGTGTTTTAATAACGTACAAACATGACATGATCTTTAACAAATAGTTTGTTAATGTTTTAGTGTTTACTTTATTAAACATGAAACATTAGAAGGAATATAAAGCTTAAGATAATTGCAGTGTTACTAATCAAAGCAAAAAGATTTGTAAAACTGCTGTGTAATATATCAGCTATTCAGATTTATTAGCTTACTAAAATACTTTAAAGGGACACGCTTTAATTTTCACTTAAAACTATTTCTGAAAAGCATATATACTTATTATGTAAAGTTACATTACCATAGCATATGTTTAGTCTTGTGTTGAAAAAAAGTGCATAACTCTTGTAAATGGTTGAAAAACATTATATTTGGCAGATCTTCGACAGCAAGTGCAAATCATATATTAATTTCTTGAGTTGTATCGGAATAATAGAACTTATTCCAAGTATATAAAGATGAATACAGTAGAACTTCGATGGATCGAACCCGACGGGACTGAACAAAATAGTTCGAACGAAGAGTGTCAAAATACATTTAAATATGTTGGCTGGACCTAATTTCTATTTCGACTCGGTGTTCTAGCCATCGGAGGTAGAATAATAGAATTTAGATAGTATTTCGACCGGGACCAGATAAGTGGTTCGATCCATGTGTGGTGTTCCAGCCATCCGTGTTCGAGCCAACGAAGTTCTACTATATATATATATATATATAACATGCTCTCCGTCTTCCGTGACCTATTGGTTAATGAGCTGCCTCCGAAGCGGGAGGTCGAAGGTTCGAAGCTGGTATAGCATATACTGCAATAAGACATCATGGTGTTAAAAAAGTGACTTTTATAGGATTTTAACATATGCATGTATTTACAAGCATTTGTGGACTTATTTTTTCAAAAAATCTCAGGGTGTCACTGCACCCTCTTTTAAAAAACAACATGGTCAACCTACCAGTTATTGTGCATTTAATGTGGGTTTACATTCCTGCAATGAAAAAATAAATAAAATAAATCTTTATGGAATCCTTTTTTTACAATGGAAATCCTAGACCTTATTTTATATAGAGCAAAGAACACAATTCAACTGTTTTTGAGACCTAAAGGCGAGCATCTATAATAATAATAATAATTATTGCTGTTGTTTTTATAAAGACTTTCATTTCAACTAGACAATATCAGAGACATATAAACAATTAAGGCACAAACGATACCCTGTCCTCTGGCAGGAAACAGGTGCGAAAATGGCACATTGTTATCATAACAAAATTCAAGGACTTGTATAAAGTCTTTATAGAATTCCTTGCAAAATTACTCAACCGCGATATGGGGTCATAGAGTCACAACCCCCAATATTTGTAATTATAATTAACACGCGTCGTATACGGTAGAAAAATAATAAATTGCAGTAAACATAATTACATGCAACTTTATTTTGATAAGAATTGTTTATTTAAATAAAAGGAAGTTTTATAGTCACAAACAGGAAGGAATAAAACTACCTGGTAAATACAATTATCGGCTCATTAGTGGGGCGTTATGCACTGTTAATGAATCTAAAAATATTAGTGACATGAATAATTAAATGGGTGAGCTTGTAGGTGAGTGAGTGAATGGAAGAATGAATAACTGAATGAAAATATGTAGCAGTATACGAATATGAAGTATTTAAATGACATAGAATAAGTGATTGATATTAGTGCTGCGGCCTATTTTCGTTTCCGTGACGCATGATTTGCAACTGCATATTGCCTTAAATTAATGCTTTTTTTTAAATTAATTCCGTTTAGAAAATATTATCTTTACTTTTGATTTTGTAAGAACATAACCCACCGATCATTCATTGTTTCAAGAATAATTTATTTATTTGTGTAGTATATATTCTTAATTAAAGATGAAGCCTATTTTGTAATTTACATAAATTATATGTGTGTTCATCATGTTTTTATATTTATGTTATTCAATATTTAATATTTTTATTTTACTAAAGTTAATTACGCTGTCTTCTTTTATTTTTATACTTAAATAATCTAATTATAAGTTTATCATTCATGTTGTTTAATCAGCGATTTCAATAGCAGTACTGCATGACATGGTTATGGGTATTTGTCGCCGTTTTTGCGAAGGAATGCCCATGAGAAAATGCTTAATTCTCAGTAGTTCTATGAATATGTTAACATCACTTGATCAGGTAATAGATTAGCTTTCGATCGATGCATGTTTCACTAAGATAACAGTTATTAATTGAGTAAAAATTGTGTTTGTGATTCACTGTTGGTGATTTTCTTTCTCTTATAGCGGCCAATAACACGTCTATGTTCTATATTAATAAGTGTATGTTTTAAGAGTAAATTAACACTCTCAGTGTTTTTTTTGCATGTTCATCCTATGTTTAAACGAAGACACGCGATTTCAAATGATTAATAACCTTTAAACAAATGTAATTATTCGATTCAAAACAGTAACAAATGCGTATGATTTTTCCGCGTGTGAATCTCATGACCCCCACGGCAGATCCACACGCGTGGACTATCGGGAGTGCGTGTGAATCTAACGTGACACTGGTCAACCCATGCCGAAAAAAACGTTCGGACTTAATCGTTTTTGAGCAAAAAGTGAATATTTATTGAGCATGTTTCAGCCTACCGGACAGGTCAATAACGGTAGTATATGATATGTTTGATTTCTGGGGGCTGTAGGCATTAGAAATCTCTAAGAAATGATGTAAATATCACCTCCATAGTGCTAGGAATAAGGTGCCAGGGATGCGTGGAACATGGTAAAAACTTTGAAAAAATCATATTTGCCGGTATGCGATTTTTTCAAAACAATTCTTATCGGAACCCATCAATCTGGGTATCAGAGTGTACCTAGATGTCCCCTGTACGAATTGAACGACTACCAACAACCACCCATACATGTTCGAACCCCGTGCGCTACAGCAAAAAGAGTGAAAATAAAATTATTTATGCATATCCGTGTAATTCAACCAAACTCGTTATATTTGGTCGATTATAGGTGCCATGTTCAAACCCCTTACCCAGAGGCCATTTCTTGTCGGAATTTGATGATCTTGGTGTCGTTGGGCAGGTATTGAATAGATCTTAAGGTTGCGGTACCTCACTGATCCATGGGCACTCGGTCAATGTCATTCCTGGGGCCTAGAACTGAGGTGGTCTCCCTGACACGTGCGCCATTCTAAGAGCCATGTGCGATGAGTTCATCTTCGTATATGTTGTAGGAAATTTAATTCTGCGCAACTTTTGTCTTAAACTTATATGGCTCACACTCAAACCGTTTAGCCAGTAGAGCCTTAACCCCAACTCAGGTACGGTCAGCCGGAGGGCCAAAAAGGGCTTGAACCTTAGCCGAGAGGCCATTTCCTGTCCGATTTTTTCAAGTTGGGTATCGTTGGAAAGGTCTTCGCAAGCCTGACAAAGTGGCATCGAGTTTTGTTAAAAAATCTCAAACCCGTGCACGTGCATGTGCAAAAATAGAAATTAGGGACCTAGAGAAAAAAAAATTATTAGCTCAATCTCGTCAAATAAAGGCTAGTTTATTTTTACCGTTTCGAAAAAATAACTGATACTTTTTCGTATAGCTCGGATCAAAAATTGGTAACCCGTGCCAGAAAATGAGAGGCACGTGCATTGATTTAATTTTCATATATGTTGTAGAACACCTTATTCTCGGCAACTTTTGTTCTGAGAGTGATCAGCTATATGTCTTCGTTTAATCCGAAACTGCCCGTGCCAACACGTGCCACTCCCAAAAATGCCGCAAATTTGGGGTGCCATGTTCAAACCCTGGTACTAACGTCATTCTTGTGACGTTTTTAACCCAGACACAGGGTTCGACAGGTATTGCGTAGCTCTTGAGGTTGGTATATTTTTTTTAGAAAATATGACCACCAGGGGTCGCCAGCGGGCCTCGAACTTAGGTTATGTTGTAGCACGTGCCGGAAAATGAGAGCCATGTGCATTGAGATCATGTTGATATATGTTGTAGATAGTTTAATTTTAAGCAACATTTGTTCTTAGAGTGATAAGCTATCTGTCTCCCTGCATACCCGTGCAATTCCACTAACCCATATAGTGCTTTTATATATATATACGCATATATATGCCTCGTAACTCAACTTATATAAGGGGCTTTATTTTGCGAGGTCCTATATAGACCTCACAATCCATAAGGACCCCACAAGAAAGGTCTAAGATAGATCGATACCCCGTAAATGCTAGTATGTCTTAGTATATATATATATATATATATAAGCACTATATGGGTTATATGCATATCTATATAGTAACTAAGTATGGGGTGTTCGACAAAACCCCGAAATCAGGTTTGAAATTTTGACCCTAAATAATAGTTGTAGGGACACTATCATCAATTTAATTTTATAGAAGGACATAACTATGGGTGTATTGTTGGGTTAAGGGGTTTAACCTAGGGATTGTATAGGGGTCAATTAGGGGTCATTTAGAGGTTATTCTAATACATAAACCAAGACTTAACTAAAAAATTGTTATCTGTAAGGTCTTTAAGGGCTTCCTATGCCAGGATAGTAAAAGTTACAGAAAGTTATCGGGTTTTCTATGTCCCCAGGGATAGACAACATAAACCCAGCCAAAAAAAACATCACCAAAAATATTGGTATATGGGGATATCCCAAACTCACAACACAAAGTTCCTAAAACTCGATTAAACCACGTAATTAGATGACATATATTTTTATATGACTGGGGTTAAATCTGAAGGTACCATTAAAAAGATAAATTGATAAGGACCACGAAAATGATTTCCCCCTATTTTCCCCTACTTTTTTGACAGAGTTACGGTTCTTGAAAGTTGGGGGAAAATCTTATTTTTTTGATGATTGTGTCCCTCAATTAGGGAGCTATGGTAATTATCTCAATAATTAGGAAGGTCCGAGATCCGTTATTAGGGGCAACCTTTAGGGTTTAGGTAGGGTAAAGTAGGGGACATTTCACTATAAAATATTCGTCAAGCAAAAAATGTTATGTATTTTTTTTTTTTTAGGTGGTTATGTTCAAAATGTTATATCTCAACATTGCGATGTTTGATCTTTACAAACTCTTTACCAATGAACGTTTCTTATTCCACTTAGTAATTCTAGACCTTGACCTTGTTCCCCACGGTCAAGGTCAATCTTCGATTTTCGTTCCAAACCAAGGGTAAAAAAAAACGTTCAGATAAAAAAAAGTCTATTTAAACTTCAGATCTCGCCCTAGCAATCTATAGAAATCCATAGAACATGAATAAAGGAACATTTATAGAACATTTCAAAGAGATATGTTCATAAATGGCAAAAATATGAACGATTTCCCGATTTTTTAAATAACTTTTTTTTAGGGACAAAATCACTAAATCTAATGAATTTGGGGTTATTTCAGATGACCTTTAATGACCTTTCTAGGTCATTGGGTCTAATATTTTGATATCATGTTGAAGGGCTTGAATAGATCTTTCCGAAAATGTATAGTTTTATAGCTTGTGACACGGCATAAGGCCTCTATAGAGGCTCGAACATGGTAAAAAAATGAAAAAATCGGCAAAATGTCGATTTTTGAAATCAGTAATATATTAAAGTGATTTTTTTAAATGGTATGAACAAACTGTCCTTTATTTGACGAGATCTAGCTAACAAAAAAAAAATCAACTCTAGGTCTAATATTCAATTTTTGTACGTGCACGTGCATCAGATTTATTAACAAAACTCGACGCTACTTTGTCAGTCTCGTCAAGACCTTTCCAGTGATACCCAACTTGAAAAAATCGGACCGGAAATGGCCTTTCGGCTCAGGCTCGATCCTTTTTTTTGGCCCTCCGGCTGACCATAGGTCAGTTGGGGTTTAGGTTCTACTTGCTTAACGGTTGGAGTTAAAAAAGTGTATCTTTATAGTATATATTTATGCAGACGTTAATATATTTTTATATTTGTTTTTAAATCCAAAACACAAAATATCTGAATGTCTCGTACTTATATGATTTTAAATAACTTTTATAACCCTTTGTTGCTGAGTATTCTCTTACTAGAATAAGACTTCATTCATTCCAAAATTAAATATATGTTTATATGAGACATGAGCATCCCATTCTCGTGTCTGTCTGTCTGTCTGTCTGTCTGTCTGTCTGTCTCTCTCTCTCTCTCTCTCTCTCTCTCTCTCTCTCTCTCTCTCTCTTTCTCTCACTCTTTCTCTCTCTCTCTTAATCACTTATCTTTCTTTCTCTGTCGTCTATCATTAAGTATTCTTATATTCTTCCATACCATAACTTTATCATGTTGTTGATATTTCCATTTATTGTCGCCACCGTTTTCTCTATTGGCGACGCCTCCAGAAGAGTATAAGTACTTTTTAGAGTTTTAGAGGATAGTGCAGAGATACAGAATACCCTTTTGTAGTGTCCCCGAGTTTTTTACATGCCCTGTGAAAGCACCGATACATGGGATCTCCATTTTTGTTAAAGTCTCATCCGAAAGACTGATTAGTATTTTTAGATGTAGGAGCGTGGGATCGAACCTGCAACTCCTGGGTTCGAAGCCACTTTATCCTCACTTTCACTTTCTCCTTTTATGTTCTCTCCCTATACACCTTTGTGTTTAAAACCTTACTACAGAAACACACCAGTACCAGTGTCTATGACCTAATTAACCCCGTGAAAAACGTTGGTAACTTCATTACACCGAGAAAAATATTATTTAAACTTATCTAAACATATGCGGATAAAAGGTCTTGCTTAAAGACATTACACATAACCGTGGCGGGGTATCGAACCCACGTCTACCCAATGGGTCCAATGCTCTATGGACCAAGCACTCCACGAATCAGGCGCTTCAGGAAAATGTTGGTAACCTATTTACAACAGGCAAACTTATATTTTGTGTTAACCAAAACTTCGATCATTATTAATTTATATCAAGTTACACATTCTACTTGTGTGGTTAATGCGTTTGACACTTAAAATACAAAAGACAAACGTTACGTACAAGATAATCAGAAAAATCTACACATGTAGGGTAACCACACGTTTGGTACCTTAATTACATAAGACAAAGTATCACATGCTTGATAACTACACGTTTGGTATTTAAGTTACAGAAGACAATGGCTACATGTACTTGCATGATAACCATCCGTTTGAGATCTTTATTACACAAGACAAGTGCTACCTGCAATATAGACACATGTTTAGAACATAAGACAAGCACAAATTGAATGATGACCACCCAGTCGATACTTTAATTACACAAAACAATCACCAACGGAGAATCACACGTTTGGATAACTACGCGTTTGGTATTTAAATTACACAAGACAAGAACCAGTCATATGATAAGCACAGATGTGGTACATAAAGAATACAAGACAAGTGTTACCTGCATGATAAGCACGTGGCATGTGTTTGGAATTTAAATTACACAAGACAAGCACCAACTCCATGAGACCATCCGTTATGGTACCTATTTACATAAGACAAGCACACACTTCAAGAGACTATTCGTTTTGGTACCTACACAAGCACAAATTGCATGATAAGCACACGTTCGGTACCTAACTGACACAAAAGAGAACCACACGTTATGTATGTATCTAGACAAGAACCATCTGCATGATAAGCGCGCGTTTGATATCTAAAATATATAAGACAGGCACCAGCGGCGTGAGATCCACACGTTTAGTACCTAAACTACACGAGACAATCACCAACTGTACGATATGTACATGCATCAATGACATGAGAATCACACGTTTTGAACCTTTTTTTACATAAGACAAGCGCTATCTGCATGATAAGCACGTGTTTGGTACTTAAATAACACAAGACAAGAACCAATTACTTGAGAACCACACAGTCATTTGGTACCTAAATTACACAATAAAATCACCAACGGAATGAGAACCACACGTTTGGTACCTACAATACATAAGACAAACACAAACTGCATGATAAGCACACATGTTTTTATACAATTAAAACATAAACGGAATGAGAAACACACATTAAGTAGATAAATTAAAAACGACAAGTACCAACTGCATGAGAACTTACGTGTTTGGTACCTAAATTATACTAGACAAGCACCAACTGCATGATAAGCACACGTTTGGTACCTGAATAACACAAAGCATCAAGGCCATGAGAATAACACTTTTGGTACCTTAATTACATAGGACAAGCGCTACTTACATGATAAGCACGTGTTTGATACCTAAGTTACACTGTAGAAGCACCAACGAAATGAAAAACAAATGTTTGGTACTTAAAATAGACAAGAAAAGCACCAACCGCGTCAGGTCCACACGTATGGTACCTAAATTACACAAGGCAATCACTAACTGCATGATAAGCACACGTTTGGTACCTAAATAACACAAGGCAAGCACTAACTGCATGATAAGCACACGTTTGATGCCGAAATAACACAAGGCAAGCACTAACTGCATGATAAGCACACGTTTGGTGCCTAAATAACACAAGGCAAGCACTAACCGCATGATAAGCACACGTTTGATGCCGAAATAACACAAGGCAAGCACTAACTGGATGATAAACACACGTTTGATGCCTAAATTGCACACGACAAGCCTTACCTGCATAATAAGCACGTGTTTGGTACTCATAATACCCAAGACATGCACCAACGGCATGATATGCACACGCTTGGTACCTGTATTACACAAGACAAGCACCAATTTAATGATATGCACACGATTGGTACTTAAATTACACAATAAAAGAACTAACAACATGAGAACCACAATTTGGTACCTAAATTACACAAGACAAGCACCAAATGCATGATAAGCACACGTTTGTACCTAAATTACACAAGACAAGTGTTACGTGCATGATAAGCACATTGCACGTGTTTAGTATTTAAATTACGCAAGACAAGCACCAACTGCATGATGAGCACACGTTTTGTACCTTTTCTAACTCCATACACAACATCCCTACTCGATTATAGATTTTTCTTACTGGGCACTAGCTTTTCTAATCTATATTCATCCTTACACAACATTCAGTTTCCTTATTTGACACTATATTTTCATACACAACACTAGATTTTCTCACCCGATACACAACATCTTTACTGGACTATAGATTTTAATACTGGGCACTAGATTTCCTAATCTATATATACCCAACATCCTTACACAACATTTAATTTCCTTATATGACACTGTATTTTCATACGCTACACTACGTTTTCTCACTGAATACTCAACATATGCGACACTAGATTTTCACACTCAATATTAAACATCATTACATGGCATTCAATTTCCTTATTTGACACTACATTTTCATATGCGACACTAGATTTTCTCGCTCAATACTCAACATCCTAACAGGGCATTCAATTTCCTTACATGACACTACATTTTCATATGCGACACTAGATTTTCTCGCTCAATACTCAACATCCTAACAGGACATTCAATTTCCTTACATGACACTATATTTTCATATGCGACACTAGATTTTCTCACTCGATACTCAAAATCCTTACACGCATTCAATTTTCTTGTATGATACTATATTTTCATATGTGACCCTACAATTTCTCACTCAATACTCAACATCCCTACATGACATTCAATTTCCTTATATGACACTATGTTTTCATACACGACACTAGATTTTCACACTTGATACTCTACATCCTTACATGACATTCAGTTTTCTTATATGACACTATATTTTCATATGCAACACTAGATTTTCTCACTCGACACTCGACACTCAACATCCTTACACCATATTCAATTTCCTTATATGACATTATATTTTCATAATCGACACTTCATTTTCTCAGTGAATACTCAACATATGCGACACTAAATTTTCACACTCAATACTCAACATCCTTACATAACATTCAATTTCCTTATATGACACTATATTTTCATATGCGACGCTAGATTTTCTCGCTCAATACTCAACATCCTTACATGACATTCAATTTCCTTATATGACACTATATTGTCATACACGGCACTAGATTTTCTCACTCGATAAACTACATCCTTACTCAATATAGATTTTTCTTACTGGGCACTGCATTTTCTAATCTATATATATTCAACATCCTTCCACGACATTCAAATTCTAATTTGACTGTATATTTTCATACGCGACACTAGATTTTCTCACTCGATACACAACATCCTTTCACAACCATAGATTTTTCTTACTGGGCACTAGATTTTCTAATCTATATATACTCAATAATTTAGTCGACATTAATTTTTAAGCACCACGTTTAATTTCAAAACTTAAAATTAAAAAAGTTCTGAAAAGTGTGCCCACCATCAATATATGTAAATATGACGTAACAACTTGACAATGTTTTAAATTTCCCTATTGATCATTATTTAAATACAATTAATATAACTATTACAAAAATAAGAATTTGTATGTTGGAAAATTGACGACTAGATTTTTCGAAAGCGAGGCAAAGTATTGTGAAACAAATATCTGGATTTAATTTCTTATATTTCCCTCAAAACACAATGAAAAATATATTTTTATATGTTTCTTCTACCCTTTACCAATTTGAAGTTTAAGTATTATGAAACAAATCATTTAAATATCAATATATAACTTATAGTAACACCAGATAAATAAGCATTATTGTACACCAATAAAGCGTGGACTTTCCGTAGTGCGTGTGAATCTAACGTGTCACCGGTTCGCCAGAGGTCATAAACCCGATCTCGAACTTTAACTCGGGTTTTCTGCAAGGTTGATGGTCAGATAAAGCAATTGGTGTAACTTAAATAATTCTCAACCATATACTTAGTGATTTAGGATCATTTGAAATTAAGGAAAAACTGGGGTTTTGGCCACTTTCGGACCAAAAATAGCTGTTTTTCATCAATTTCAATCTGTTGCCAAAACTAAATTAATTCACATAAACGGCTGATTTTGGTATCATTATTTAGAGAAACATGTCTTTTTTCTGGATATTACAACCAATAATTTTCAAACATTTGTTCTTGGCGCACGGATGGTAAATACACCACATTCTAAGAAATTGTTTCTATGACCACGGGACTGATTTTTACTAAATTATTTAACATATTTTTTATCTACACAATCCGCACAAAAAAGTTAAAAAAATATAAAAAAAACTTGACATTTTGAACTTTGACCAAAAAATATGAATTAATTAGGTTAATATTTTTTTGACTAAACTATAAGTCCTTACTTAGAGGTCAAAGAACAAATAATGTTAAGATATTGAGCTCTACAATATCCATAATGTACACACTTAACCCCGCCACCAGAAGTTTTAGTTTTTCTATCCTTTCGAAATAGTTAAAAAATTATCTATTTTGAGATCAGTGTTAGAAAAAGTATAATTCAAAAATGTTTCACATAACAGAATATATCAATATTATTTTGTTGTGATAAAACAAGCTTAATTTCATCAAGTTTAGGGAAAAGATAGTGAATTTTTAAATGTACTATGTTCATCCCATTTGGTTAAACCATATGTTTACATCCAGCGATTCACTGGAGCATCCCAAGTTGGTACTGGCAGATAAACCGTGTTCCTGTTGATGTTCGTTGCCATGTAATTGTCTTTGCGAAACATTCTCCTCCCTGAAAACCTCCCCTTGTGAAAAGAAATTTCACTGTTAAGTTCGCTGTCTTTAGATGGCACTATACCTAATACAGTATTCAGTGTGTTTCTCATGCTGGTCCCTAATTGATTACCACCTTTTGTGTTCAATTGTAAATAGTCACGGTATAGGGTGGCATCAGGCAATCCGTTTTTCACAATCTACAATTTGACTCACTTTTGCAGTGTTAGGAGACAAAATTTTGTTTACTGTAGAAACATTTCCATTATTTGACTCAAAAGATTCAGCATTTTGTGGGGTTAAGTCGTCAGCAAGTTAATATAATACATTCTTGTGCCAGTCCCAACACCCATTCCCTTGTATAAATAGCGTTTTATTGAAATACAAGATAATCACAACTTTTTTGCCGCTTTCTAATGTACTCATCTCAATTCCATTATAGTTATTTATGTTGTCATGGAACGTGTAACGACCTTGTATAAGGTTTTGTTATCCAAAATACGTGACTTCAGAAAGTATTGCAATAGTTATGGCATCGGTTCTAGTTGAACATTCAACAGAAAAAAGCGTTCTTTTTAACATCATCTTTACCGAACCGATCCGGATCCATATCCCCTAGCAGTTAGTTCATATGTACAAAGAGCAATATTTAAATTATTTTATATTTACACATTTATGTTAAGAGCTGGGGCTTTGTTATTTATATTAATAATTACTGCTATCCGTCCAGTAAGTCTGCTTTGATAAGCACAAAACAGCTACATTAAAAAAGTTTTATCCTTTGCGATCATTTCTTGGGGCGCGTGAGCGTGACGTTTTACCCAAAAGGCAAATATAGTGGGTGGGGTTACGCCGTTAATACTTCTAAGTTCATTTAACACAGTTATTACAAACGCTACAAATCAGTTACCTTTCCGTTATAAAATTACACTATTCACATTCACAATTAACGTATTTGTGATAAATTACCAAATGATATGAACATGTTTAAATTTTAAATCGCACTTTCAATTTCGACCGCCACGAAAAGACTGCCTCGTTGTTTTCGTCGCAGGGGATATATAACTTAATATATGACAAACGAAATTTAGGCTGACTATTTGAAATGATTTTAATATAAAATTATTAACCATGACACAAAAATAAAGTGAATAAGACCCCCCTCCCCTCACACACACACACACACACACACACACACACACACACACACACACACATGAAATTTGCATAAGCTATCCAACCTGATCAAAAATCTTGGATCTGCCTATGATATCTCTAAATTTCTTTCAAATTCCATTGCATATTAAAAACATATTAAAATGGAAAAGTCTTCCCGAAAGCATTCGTGTATGAAACCGAAAATTAGGTAGTATTGTGGTGAGCATATGTGGCATGACCCTTTTAATCTATTTGCTTGTAATACGTATATGTTTATATAAATGTGTTTATATGCGCTTTTGGTAATACTCTGAAATTTTTCGATTGCTATTGTGTCTGATATAAATGTCCGTTTGCTACCATTTAACTCTTCAGTGAAAAATATACAATTTCTGATTTGAGGTAAAAAAGATATTATTTTATGGCCCTTTGTCGTATTGGTAATATTGAGCCGAGTTCAAAAACAGGCCGAAATATTGAATTATATTTCAATGGCTTAACATGGTAAAGGTTGACAAAATCATGAGACTGACTTATTCACTGGGTCATTCAACGGACACTGGGTGCTTAGAGAATTGATGAAAGCCACATCTGGTATGCACAAAATGTCGGTCTAACGTGTATCCTCTTGGTCTTAAGTGCTATGTTTTATGCAACAGTATATTTCTTATTTAATTAATTTGCTTCCGCAAATATATTTGTAACTAAGTATCATAGTTGTACGATCATAATCATAGTTGTATAATCATATAAGCAACTAGGCGTACAGTCAATTTCACACCGATGGCAACTAGTGATCATGTACACATACAACTAGGCGTACAGTATTGAAGTGAGAAGTGCATTGACAAAAGCTGTTCGTTTAAAAAAACAACAAAAAAATAGGCAGAAACCAATACAAGTCCTCGATAGGGAAATGATTTTTCTGCACAAACATCTAAGTAACAACTGCATATATTCGTGGAAAACCCAATTTATCCGCATTTGATTGCAACAAAATCCTCGAAACACGTGTAAAAAACAGGGATCACCATGACGTATTTTGATCGATATTGTGAAAATATTTCGGTTCTGAGACAAATCAGCGTAAGAAAACAATACTGCAATATATGATTACTTACTACAAATCATAAATCTCGTCTTTCTTCTGAAATGTATAATGAAACTGAGCAATAAACAAAATCCACGTTTGTTGTTTTCATACAGCAACTGACAATTCCTCGCCGTACAGATCAGCAACTTCCGCTTTTCATTTATACTGTACGCTCACACACTGTGTGTATGACAGGTACCAATGTTTTCGCTTGGATCTTGTTGGCTTAGCAAAATTTGTATGCCTCATATTCCGTACACATTTTGGGTGCAAATTATTCCGTGAGCTAACTCAAAGTCATGACGTCATCTCCTGTGTTCGGTAATGTATCGTACATATCGTTGACGTCTTCATCGGCATAATGTAGCGGTGGCGCACGTTTTCATTCAGTGTCATTTCATGACCCTGCCTAATAAAAGGTTTGATGGACTGTTATACCACTTTTTCCATCGTGTGTCTACCGCTGGCTCACTTATACTGAAGTTGGGGAAATAACTGAAAGTGTGTGTATTCAACTTTTTAAAATTAATTATTTCTTTTAAATAATTAAATTTATTAAGTAATCCACCTATCCTAGTCACCAATGCTATATTGTAGGGCTTATAAAGGATTTATGACATTGAACGTTAGATTATTAAGAGCAATACTGTTGCTGTAAGGCTACATGTAACTTATTGACCTTATCAAACATGTGGCTATTACCGATAAACCTTACGGAGGATGACATGGCGTAGATACCTTTTGCGTAATGTCCTGCCCGCCATTTTGAATAATATACTCTGTGCCAAAACCAAAAACTTAGACACACATACCAATCAGTGAAAAATTAAACGACCGCAAATACATTAAGCTTAATTTCCGCAAAAGATTGGGCTTGCTTTAAAAGTCGGAACTATGAAATTCGCAAGAACCGGGAGAATGACGATAGCGGTTGATAACCATATATATTACAATTTTCTCTTCAACAGATCGAAAATGAAAGTCGGGAAGATATTCAAACTGCTGTTGACCATCGCCGTTACCTTGAATGCAGTTAGCGCCGAATGTTTGAAGACAGACACCGAATGTATATTCTACCTTAAAATTGAACATATGCTCACGATGATGAAACATAAAGATCTTGTATATCCATATAACGGCAATCTGTACAAATACGATGTATACAACACCACAGACGCTGAAACCATTCCCGCAGATGACGTCATTACCGCTGACGGATGGGGAGAATCCCGTTTAGTAGCCGTGGCTAACGGTACGATGCCGGGGCCAGATATCATTGTCTATGAGGGGCAAACGGTCACTGTTCATGTAAAAAACACGCTAAGAAGTCATGCCATCACCATTCATTGGCACGGTCTTCACCAGTCAGAAACGCCTTGGATGGATGGTGTACCTTGGGTAACGCAGTGTCCAATACAACCCGGTCAGTCGTTTACGTACAGCTTTAAAGCCAAACCGAGAGGTACATTTTGGTGGCATTCGCACGTGGGTGCTCAGAGGTCAATGGGGTTGTTCGGTGCTTTTATTATCAAAGAAAACACAAACACGGACGTGGAAGAGCATATCATGCAGATCACAGATTGGAACCATGACTGGGACTCGGACACGGGGCACATGAAAATGTTGTACGGGGTGTACGAAGGGCGGGAAAAATGGGGTGGAGCAAAATCACTCGATGGAAGTTTTTTCAGTATGTTTAGGGTACAATCTGGTTTGATAAATGGAAGAGGTAGATATCATGACCCTAAAACCGGAAGTAATTTTGCTCCACTCACAGTGTACAGTGTAACACAAGGGAAAAAGTATCGCTTTAGAGTGATAGGACCTGGCGCCCTGTATCCGTTCCGTGTTTCTGTTGACAATCATATTTTGACCGTAATCGCGTCAGATGGATATGACCTTCAGCCTGTTATTGCAGAGTCGTTTGTGATAAATCCCGGCGAAAGATTTGACTTTGAAATAACTGCAAACCAATCTGTTGGAAATTACTGGGTGAGGGGAATAACTCTCGAGCAAGGCGAATATCATGAGGCTGAGGCAATACTGAGATATTCAGGGGCTACTAAGGAAGACCCACAAACTTCGCGCCAAGAATGCACGGATCAGATCCCATGTTTGGTTTTGAATTGTCCATTCACTTATTATCCAGCCAACTTTACATCATGTAGACGACTTGACCAATTGAAAGCTCTTGCAACAGATGACCCTGCTCCGGCTTACTCTCAAGGAAAATTTCAGGAATATTTTCTAAATTTTGCTTTTCCCGGTATAAAATCATACCCGGGATCGGTCAACGGTCGAACATTTGATACCCCTGATGTTAACCCTCTTACGCAGCCAAAAGAATGGCACTCGCCATGTGATGATTCCAAATGCGGAGAAGGAAAACACTGTAAATGCACTTTTGCATTAAATATAGGTCGGGGTGACACTATCCAAATGGTTTTTATGAACATGGGGCGTGGTAAAGGTTGGTCCCATCCAATTCATATGCACGGACACTCATTCTACGTTGTTAAAATGGGATATGGAAAATACGACCCGGACACTGGAGCTATCGAACAGGACAATTCAGATGTTGATTGTCGTGGCATATTCCCGGATAAGAAAGACACTTTTTGCAACGATGCAACATGGTCAAACAGTAGCTGGCTTAATGGCAACGTTCCTGGTTTAGAACTGGACAGACCACCGAGGAAAGACACGATTATAGTGCCTACAGGTGGGTATGTTGTCATACGTATCCGTGCCGACAATCCGGGACTTTGGAACATGCACTGTCACATAGAACTTCACAATCTGGATGGGATGCAAATGTTGCTGAATGAATCATTCAGTGAGATTCCCTCTCCACCTGAGGACTTCCCTGAATGTCATTCATATCCACCGAAAGCATCTAGACGACAACAGCAGCAACAGAAGAAACAAGAGGAGCAAGACCAAAATGGTGAGTGCATTACTAATAGTATAACTACCCTGTAATGCATTACAAAGAGCGTTCAGGCTAAACTGATGTATATTTATACATTCCGATCAGTATAAAAGCACTGTTATTTGAAACTTCCGTTTACTATATATGGCCACTCTGAAGGAATCGCCTCCAACTTTGATTCAGTCGTTATTATGTTTGATTTCTTTGAATGATGAAGCTCAGTCAGTATGGTTCTAGTCTGTAGGACGGACCCAGCTCTCCCGATTGGGTCCGTTAATAGCAGTTTTGGTAAAGCCACATTCGAGTAATATGATTGGTCATTTTTTTATTACATCACAGTTTACTTAACGTGCAAATGCTACGAATTATGAGACATGCATATATTTCCCTGCTTTTTTTATCGGGGATCAATAGACCTGATTCGAGAGATATTAGTTCTGAGATAGACTAGTGTTGTTCAAGATCATATTATCACTGAAGCCAGTGCTAAGGGGCGTAAGGTGTGTCGCATGTTTCATTACCCCTGATGAGAAGATTTAATTAAACAGAGTCGCTTATTTTCTTCTATGGTTGGTTGCGTTCTGTTCTTCGAGGAGATCCTTTCTCTTGGAAGAACAGAACGAAATCAAAAGAAGAAAATACTGTCATACTGTCGCGACATTGTTTGTACATATTCACAAAGCTCAATGGCCCAAAATGATCACCGTATTTAAGTGTTCCAAATGAATTTCTATTTTCATTTCATAGTTATTTTAGTCTAAATATAACAAAGGACGTACAAACATAAATGCATCCGACCGTTTATTGTCTTAATAACGGGACTCGGGTGAAAATGTGTGCCTGCGTACACGTATTACATGTCTAACTATATCGAAGTTATATTGTTTAATTTTCAACTGTGGCTATGATATATCATGCCTATATATATAGTAATTGACCCCGTATTGCCAAAAGAATATCTGTTTAAACAAGCCAGCAAATAATATATTGAAAGGGATTTCCTAACGCGTGTTACACGCCTAGGTTAGATTAAAATAGATTTCCCGTTTAAAATTGCAACATTTTCTGACGCATTAAATGAGTCACGTGATTTCGTTTTGATACGTTATACAGATTTACCCGTTGTAAAGTTTGTTTTATCTTAGAAAGAGTCCGAATGACGATACGAAGATCGTCAATCAGTATTTAAAGCTGTCTATTTTAAGAATGGTGATTTCGTTTCAAGTTCACCACTCCAGTTTGAAAATATTTATTTTGTCATGTTTTGGTGAATTTGACAAATCAAACTTTTCGGATTTTATTTACAAATGATAACGAGATGCCTTTTATCCGTTTTGATAATTATTTCATTTTTAAGACATTAATAGCATTTCATCCTGCCTTTAAACGAATTAATGTTAGTAATGGCTGAAGACGATCACAGTATACATCAGAAATATGGTCATATAGAAAGTAGCGTTGTTTTCTTGGTATAAGGGCAAGGGACGTTGCATTTTTTTTAAAGAAAAATGTTCTGTTTTTTGGACATAATGATTTGTCTCATTCTTCGGAAATACAGATTTTAAAGGTTGAATAATTTCAGTGCAAGATAACATCCAACCCCCACCAATCACCAACACACCTCTCCTCCCTTTCTCGGAGGCCAAAACGCACAATACACACAGAACTGGTCGCCAATTTCAGGGAAATAGTAAGTTAGGATACACGATATGTAACTAGGCAAATAAAGCATGTTCATTGCGTGCATTCGTTACAAATCAATGTCCTACTATTGAAGTGGCAGTGCCTGGAGGCAAGCCTGTTAATGATCAGTTGTTCTACAATTGAAAAAAATACATACTTTTTTGCTGATGCATGTATGTCAATTATAAATATACACAAAGGCAGTGCACCACCTTCTCCACTTTCACCTTTGCTTCAATTTAAATATATTCGATACGATTTATATCGTGAAACTAATATTGTAACAGTTATATAGCTTTACTAAACCACTGTCTTGCACACGGTATACTTTTGTATGTATCATGTACCAGATGGGCCTGCGTGCCTATTGAATATTGGAAATAAACTAAACTATACTGTGCTTTTTTCAGAGACTGACAACGAGAAAACTGAGAAAACAATAGCTTATACTACCTTTTGGTTGGTGTTCGGCATTTTGTTGGGTGTTGTTATTATCGAGTTCTTCGTCATAGTTAGCATCATTGCATGTACCCGGAGACGGATCAAATCATCGAGCAAGTACTCCGCGGGTCAAGGACAAAGAAATATCGGTTACAACGCAACAAACTGAGTACATTATTTCTGATCAGTCTACTGATATAAGAAACTAAGAGATATATGGTAATGTGTCATCCAAGGATATCATCGTTAATCGATGAAATGAGTTACGCTTATGAACTATACGACTTTAGGTCTTTCAAACGACATACCCGATGAATGTTAAGTATCACGCTAAGGTGTATGAACTATATATATGTATAGTTCATATATCGTAGCGTATATAATTATACTTTCCACTGACTTTCAAAGGCGATGACCTCTATTTTTCATTTTCTATCATGAAGAAAAATATAAAAAGAAGAAAGAACCTTTTATCACAAACCAATCGAAGCAGAGTAAGAGTGTCGCTGTTTCAGTAGGTGAATTAAATGTCGTATCTATTTTTCAATCTACCATATCGTTCATCCATTATTTAAGTTACATTAAAATGTTATTGATTGGAATTTTAAATTTTATTTAAATATCCAATGCACACATAGTATATATATATATATATACTTGAAACGTGTGTATATGTATCATTAGTCATATATAAATATTAATCAGAATGTGTACATAGCAAAAAAGTGAAAAGTTTCTTTATATTAGTTAACAAGTATTGTTTATTTAGAACTGACAATGCGGTTGTTCAATAAGTAAAAATATGACGAGAGAAAAGAGCGAAGTTGGGTGCTATGCAGTAACCAAGCTTAAATTCCCCAGTGACCAATTTTGCTACTGACCTCTCCAATGTTCTGACCAATGATAGCTTTTATATACTAATCTATCTATTGCTTTATATGTTTGCATTTGAAATTTTTAATGAAAATTGACATCGGAAACTCTACATGTTTACATAGTGGTAAATGCTGTTCTCACTTTTTGTGTGTGTTTTGTATTGAAGACTTCAAAAAGCAATGTACATGCACGTATATGGTTGTAAATCTGTTTGAATGTGTTTTAAATCTATTTTCGTATAATTTTGTTATCTGTTTCATGCGTTTCATTTTGTTGTTACTTTACAATTTGATAATTTTACATAAGATGAAATAGGTATAAATTGGTGAATGTGTAAAGGAGAGGCAATTAACCACAACAATGATACTTTCAAATAGTGTGATACTTTGATTCAAGTGTGTATCTTTATCGTTTTTTTTTATCAAATAATGGTATCTGCACATAATTTAACCTGTTCTATATTTAGTGTTTATTTAATGAATTGTTCACAAATAACGTTATCGGTACGTACTTGTAACTTTGCTTTATTTAGTGTTTTAATGAATGTTTAACAAATAACGTCATCGGTACGTACTTGTAACTTTGCTTTATCTTTTGTTTTAATGAATGTTTAAAATTAACGTTAACGGTACGTATTTGTTACTTTGCTTTATTTAATGTTTAAATGAATGTTTAACAAACAACGTTAACGGTACGTATTTGTTACTTTGCTTTATTTAGTGTTTTAATGAATGTTTAACAACAACGTTAACGGTACGTATTTGTTACTTTGCTTTTTCTAGTGTTTTAATTAATGTTTAACAATAACGTTAATGGTACGTATTTGTTACTTTGCTTTTTCTAGTGTTTTAATTAATGTTTAACAATAACGTTAACGGTACGTATTTGTTACTTTGCTTTATTTAGTGTTTTAATGAATGTTTAACAAACAACGTTAACGGTACGTATTTGTAACTTTGCTTTATTTAGTGTTTTAATGATTTTTTACCAAATAACGTTAACGGTACGTACTTGTAACTTTGCTTTATTCAGTGTTTTTTTTTTAAAAAGAATTTTTTAACAAATACATGTAACGTTGTCGGTACGTAAATGTAACTTTGCTTTATTAAGTGTTTTTTTTTAAAGATTTTATAACGAATTACGTCATCAGTCCATTCTTAATGATTTTACCCAAACAACACTTTTAATAAAAGGGACACACGACATTTATTTTTTAAATGTTCACTTAACAATTTTGATGATTATGTCAGCATGAAATAAAACAAAAAACAGTATGTATGCATATTCTTAACTTCTTTCCTGTTTTTGAAAAGGTACAGAACTCTGGTAAATGGTGGACACATGTCCTATTTCTAGATGTGTGTTCTTTGCGACAAAAAAGTCTTTAACATCCTATTTATCGGTACCGTCGACCTGTTCCAAGAAAATACCACTTTGTGAATTTAACTCATATTTTCAAAACTAGCAAGATAACACTGGTTTTATGTTAAACTAAATAATATTAAATATAGACTGATTTCAATCCTTAAATGTGGAGTATCAAATAATAATACATGTACATATAATCGGAGAGTATTTTTTTATATGGATATATGTTCATAATAGAACAGATTGAATCAGATAGATAGGTGGATAGATGGATATATTAATTTGGTATCAACGACGTACAGATATTGTTAAAAGCAACATGATGTATACTGTATACAAATACACACACATAAAGTACGGAACCATTTACTGGTATCACTGATGTACAAACATGGTTAAATCAACATGATGTATACTTTAAACAAAATCACACACATAAAGTACGGAACCATTCATTGGTATCACTGATGTACACACATGGTTAAATCAACATGATGTATACTTTAAACAAATACACACACATAAAGTACGGAACCATTTATTGGTATCACTGACGTACAAACATGGTGAAATCAACATGATGTATATTTTATACAAATACACACACATGAAGTACGGAACCATACCTTGGTATCACTGATGTACAAACATGGTTAAATCAACATGATGTATACTTTATACAAATACACACACATGAAGTACAGAACCATACCTTGGTATCACTGAAGTACAAACATGGTTAAATCAACATGATGTATACTTTATACAAATACACATACGTGAAGTACGGAACCATACTTTGGTATCACTGACGTACAAACATGGTTAAATCAACATGATGCATACTTTATATGAATACACACACATGAAGTACGGAACAATTACTTGGTATCACTGATGTAAACACATGGTTAAATCAACATGATGTATACTTTATACAAATACACACACATGAAGTACGGAACAATTACTTGGTACCACTGAAGTACAAACATGGTTAAATCAACATGATACATACCTTATACAAATACACAGATAAAGTACAGAACCATCCCTTGGTATCGCGTACGTACAAACATGGTTAAAAGCAACATGATGTATACTTTATACAAATACACACACATAAAGTACGGAACCATTACTTTGTATCACCGACGTACAAACATGGTTAAATCAACATTATGTATACTTTATACAAATACACACACTATAAGTACGGAACAATACCTTGGTATCACTAATGTACAAACACGGTTAAATCAACATGATATATACTTTATACAAATACACTCACATTAAGTACAGAACCATACCTTCGTATCATTAACGTAAAAACATGGTTAAAAGCAACATGATGTATACTTTATACAAATACACACACATAAAGTACAGAACCATACCTTCGTATCATTAACGTAAACACATGGTTAAAAGCAACATGATGTATACTTTATACAAATACACACACATGCAGTACAGAACCATACCTTGGTACCTCTGTCGAACAAACATGGTTAAATCAACATGATGTATACTTTATACAAATACACACACCTGAAGAAAGGAACCATGAACTGGTATCACTGAAGTACACACATGGTAAAAGCAACATGATGAATACTTTAAACAAATTCACACACATGGAGTAATGAACCATACATTGGTATCTCTGACGTACAAACATGGTGAAATCATCATGATGTATACTTTATACAAATACACACACGTGAAGTACATAACCATACCTTGGTATCACTCAAGTACAAATATGGTTAAAAGCAAGATGATGTATAATTTATACAAATACACACACATGAAGTACGGAACCATACCTTGGTATCTCTGACGTACAAACATGGTTAAATCAACATGATGTATACTTTATACAAATACACACACATGAGGTACGGAAACATAACTTGGTATATCTGACGTACAAACATGGTTAAAAGCAACATGATGTATACTTTATACAAATACAAACACATGAAATACGGAACCATACGTTGGTATCTCTGACGTACAAACATGATTAAATCAACATGATGTATACTTTATACAAATACACACACGTGAAGAACGGAACCATACCTTGGTATCACTGACGTACAAACATGGTAAAAGCACGTGATGAATACTTTATACAAATACTCACACATGAAGTACGGAACCATACCTTGGTATCTCTGACATACAAGTGAAGTACATAACCATACCTTGATATCACTTACGTACAAACATGGTAAAAGTAACATGATGTATACTTTATACAAATACACAAACATGAAGTACGGAACCATACCTTGGTATCACTGACGTACAAACATGGTTAAATCAACATGATGTATACTTTATACAAATACACACACATGAAGTACGGAACCATACCTTGGTATCTCTGACGTACAAACATGGTTAAAAGCAACATGATGTATACTTTATACAAATACACACATATGAAGTACAGAACCATACCTTGGTATCTCTGACGAACAAACATTGTTAAATCAACATGATGTATACTTTATACAAATACACACACGTGAAGAACGGAACCATACCTTGGTATCACTGACGTACAAACATGGTAAAAGCAACATGATGAATACTTTATACAAATACACACACATGGAGTACGGAACCATACCTTGGTATCTCTGACGTACAAACAGGATGAAATCAACATGATGTATACTTTATACAAATACACACACGTGAAGTACGTAACCATACATTGGTATCACTGACGTACAAACATGGTTAAAAGCAACATGATGTATACTTTATACAAATACACACATAAGAAGTACGGAACCATACCTTGGTATCTCTGACGTACAAACATGGTTAAATAAACATGATGTATACTTTACACCAATACACACACCTGAGGTATGGAACCATAACTTGGTATCTCTAAAATACAAACATGGTTCAAAGCAACATGATGTATACTTTATACAAATACACACACATGAAGTACGGAACCATACCTTGGTATCTCTGACGTACAAACATGGTTAAATCAAGATGATGTATACTTTATACAAATACACACACATGAGGTACGGAAACATAACTTGGTATATCTGACGTACAAATATGGTTATAAGCAACATGATGTATACTTTATACAAATACAAACAAATGAATTACGGAACCATACGTTGGTATCTCTGACGTACAAACATGATTAAATCAACATGATGTATACTTTATACAAATACATACACGTGAAGAACCGAACCATACCTTGGTATCACTGACGTACAAACATGATGAAATCAACATGATGTATACTTGATACAAATACACACACATGAAGTACGGAACCATACATTGGTATCTCTGACGTACAAACATTGTTAAATCAACACGGTGTTTACTTTATACAAATAAACATACGTAAAGTACGGAACCATACCTTGGTATCTCTGACGTACAAACATTGTTAAATCAACATGATGTATATTTTATACAAATACACACACATGAAGTACGGAACCATCCCTTGGTATCTCTGATGTACAATCATGGTAAACGTAACATGATGTATACTTTATACAAATACACACACATGAAGTACGGAACCATACCTTGGTATCTCTGACGTACAAACATGGTTAAATCAACATGATGTATACTTTATACAAATACACACACGTGAGGTACGAAACCATACCTTGTTATCTCTGACGTACAAACATGGTTAAAAGCAACATGATGTATACTTTATACAAATACACACACACGAAGTACAGAACCATACCTTGGTATCTCTGACGAACAAACATGGTTAAATCAACATGATGTATACTTTATACAAATACACACACGTGAAGAACGGAACCATACCTTGGTATCACTGACGTACAAACATGGTAAAAGCAACATGATGAATACTTTATACAAATACACACACATGGAGTACGGAACCATACCTTGGTATCTCTGACGTACAAACATGATGAAATCAACATGATGTATACTTTATACAAATACACACACATGAAGTACGTAACCATACATTGGTATCTCTGACATACAAGTGAAGAACATAACCATACCTTGGTATCACTAACGTACAAACATGGTAAACGTAACATGATGAATACTTTATACAAATACACACACATGAAGTACGGAACCATACCTTGGTATCTCTGACGTACAAACATGGTTAAATCAACATGATGTATACTTTATACAAATACACACACGTGAGGTACGGAACCATACCTTGTTATCTCTGACGTACAAACATGGTTAAAAGCAACATGATGTATACTTTATACTAATACACACACACACGAAGTACAGAACCATACGTTGGTATCTCTGACGAACAAACATGGTTAAATCAACATGATGTATACTTTATACAAATACACACACGTGAAGAACGGAACCATACCTTGGTATCACTGACGTACAAACATGGTAAAAGCAACATGATGAACACTTTATACAAATACACACACATGGAGTACGGAACCATACCTTGGTATCTCTGACGTACAAACATGGTAAAATCAACATGATGTATACTTTATACAAATACACACACGTGAAGTACGTAACCATACATTGGTATCACTGACGTACAAACATGGTTAAAAGCAACATGATGTATACTTTATACAAATACACACATAAGAAGTACGGAACCATACCTTGGTATCTCTGATGTACAAACATGGTTAAATCAACATGATCTATACTTTATACAAATACACACACCTGAGGTATGGAACCGTACCTTGTATCTCTAAAATACAAACATGGTTAAAAGCAACATGATGTATACTTTATACAAATACACACACATGAAGTACGGAACCATACCTTGGTAACTCTGACGTACAAACATGGTTAAATCAACATGATGTATACTTCATACAAATACACACACATGAGGTACAGAAGCATAACTTGGTATATCTGACGTACATACATGGATAAAAGCAACATGATGTATACTTTATACAAATACACACAGATTAAGTACGGAACCATACCTTGGTATCTCTGACGCACAAACATGGTTAAATCAACATGATGTATACTTTATACAAATACACACACATGAGATACGGAATCATAACTTGGTATCTCTGACGTACAAACATGGTTAAAAGCAACATGATTTATACTTTATATAAATACACCCACATGAAGTACGGAACCATACCTTGGTATCTCTGACATACAAACATGGTTAAAAGAACATGATGTATACTTTATACAAATACACACACGTGAAGTAAATAACCATACCTTGGTATCACTGACGTGTAAACATGGTAAAAGAAACATGATGTATACTTTATACAAATACAAACACATATAGTACGGAACCATACATTGGTATCTCTGACGTTCAGGCATGGTTAAATCAACATGATGTATACTTTATACAAATACACACACGTGAGGTACGGAACCATACCTTGGTATCTCTGACGTACAAACATGGTTAAAAGCAACATGATGTATACTTTATACAAATACACAAACATGAAGTACAGAACCATACCTTGGTATCTCTGATGTACAAATATGGTTAAATCAACATTATGTATACTTTATACAAATACACACACATGAAGTACGGAACCATACCTTGGTATCTCTGACGTACAAACATGGTTAAAAGCAACATGATGTATACTTTATACAAATACACACACATGAAATACGGAACCATCCTTTGGTATCTCTGACGTACAAACATGGTTAAATCAACATGATGTATACTTTATACAAATACACACACATGAGGTACGGAACCATAACTTGGTATCTCTCACGTACAAACATGGTTAAAAGAAACATGATGTATACTTTATACACATACACTCACATGCAATACAGAACCATACCTTGGTATCTCTGATGTACAAATATGGTTAAATCAACATTATGTATACTTTATACAAATACACACACATGAAGTACGGAACCATACCTTGGTATCTCTGACGTACAAACATGGTTAAAAGCAACATGATGTATACTTTATGCAAATACAAACACATGAAGTACGGAACCATACCTTGGTATCTCTGACGTACAAGTGAAGTACATAACCATACCTTGGTATCACTGACGTAAAAACATGGTTAAATCAACATGATGTATACTTTATACAAATGCACACACGTGAGGTACGGAACCATACCTTGGTATCACTGACGTACAAACATTGTTAAATCAACACGATGTTTACTTTATACAAATAAACATACGTAAATTACGGAACCATACCTTGGTATCTCTGACGTACAAACATTGTTAAATCAACATGATGTATACTTTATACAAATACACATACATGAAGTACGGAACCATCCCTTGTTATCTCTGATGTACAATCATGGTTAAATCAACATGATGTATACTTTATAGAAATACACACACGTGAAGCACGAAACCATACCTTGGTATCACTGACGTACAAACATGGTTAAATCAACATGATGTATACTTTATACAAATACACACACGTGAAGTACGGAACCATACCTTTGTATCTCTGACGTACAAACATGGTTAAAAGCAACATAATGTTTACTTTATTCAAATACACACACGTGAAGTACGGAACCATACCTTGGTATCTCTGACGTACAAACATGGTTAAATCAACATGATGTATACTTTATACAAATACACACACGTTAAGTACGGAACCATACCTTGGTATCACTGACGTACAAACATGGTTAAATTAACATGATATAACTTTATACAAATACACACACGTGAAATACGGAACCATACCTTGGTATCACTGACGTACAAACATGGTTAAATCAACATGATGTATACTTTATACAAATACACACACGTGAAATATGGAACCATACCTTGGTATTACTGATGTACAAACAAGGTTAAAAGCAACATGATGTATACTTTATACAAATACACACACATACAGTACGGAACCGTACCTTGGTACATGTATCACTGACGTAAAAACATGGTTAAATCATCATGATGTATACGTGATACAAATACACACACATGAAGTACGGAACCATACTTTGTTATCACTGACGTACAAATATGGTTAAATCAACATTATGTATACGTGATACAAATAGACACCTTTGAAGTACGGAGCCATTCCTTGGTATCACTGACGCACAAAGAAGGTTGAAAGCAACATGATGTATACTTTATAAAAATTCACACACATGAAGTACAAAACCATTCCTTGGTATCACTGACGTACAAACATGGTTAAATCAACATGATGTATACTTCATACAAATACACACACATGAAGTACAAAACCATTCCTTAGTATCACTGACGTACAAACATGGTTAAATCAACATGATGTATACTTCATACTAATACACACACATGAAGTACGGAACCATACCTTGGTATCTCTGATGTACAAACATGGTAAAATCAACATGATGCATACTTTATACAAATACACACACACATAAGTACGGAACCATACCTTGGTACCGCTGAAGTAGAAACATGGTTAAATCAACATGATTTATACTTTATACAACTACACACACATGCAGTACGGAACCATCCCTTGGTATCAATGACGTACAAACATGGTTAAATCAACATGATGTATACTTTATACAAATACACACACATGAGGTACGGAACCATACCTTGTTATCACTGACGTACAAACATGGTTTAAGCAACATGATGTATACTTCATATAAATATACTCACATGAAGTACAGAACCATACCTTTGTATCAATGACGTACAAACATGGTAAAATCAACATGATGCATACTTTATACAAATACACACACACATAAGTACGGAACCATACCTTGGTACCGCTGAAGTAGAAACATGGTTAAATCAACATGATTTATACTTTATACAACTACACACACATGCAGTACGGAACCATACCTTTGTATCACTGACGTACAAACATGGTTAAATCAACATGGTGTATACTTTATACAAATACACACACATGAAGTACTGATCCATGTCGTGCACATAAATACGAAGGATTACACAAAAACGGTAAAGTGATTCCCTTATTTCCATTGTTGCCCTTCACATTAATGGGATGACATATGGAGACATATTTCCGTATACACACTTATTACTGAAATTTATATTCCCATGTGAAGACGAGTAAATCGATTGCAACATGGTCGCGGTCCCTTTGACGTGTATTGTCCTGATTAACGGTATATAGATATTCAACACACTGTTAGTTTTTATATGTTCAGTATATGGCATACCGTGGATATTCGTGTTTTTGTTTATTTTCAACATAGTATCACTGTGTAATTCATAATTACATATATATAATTTTATACAATCAGTCGTCGTCTTCATTTTATTGTTGCTGATGCTACTGTTTCTACTGCTGCTGCTGCTGTTGTTGTTGATATGTTGCTGTTATTTATGTCGATGATTTTGCTGTTGTTATTGTTGTTGTTGTTGCTGCGGTTTTTTTTATTGTTTGTTATTGTTGTCGTCACCGCCTTGAATCATATATGCGAAGAGTAATGGTCGGTCTTCAGTTACCGACTGTCATGTAATGAAATTTAGTTTAAATTACCTTCTTACGAAAAAGCAATATGTAAATATATATATATACGGGCATTAACCTATATATATATGTTAATGGTCGTTTATTGACTTTCTGGCGATATTCAGTTTGAGGTTACGAAGCGTAGCAAAGAGTGGATGTATAACTTAATTCGTTAGAAGATCAATGAGTTACCGATGGCCCACTTAGAGTTAAAATGCCCCCACTTCATTTGACATTGTGCCACTTAATGATTAATAGGATCAATTTTGTGCATTATGAATGAAAATAATTCTTTTTGAAAAACTTACCGCATTTCATTGGTTAAATATGTATGAACTATAATGTACAATAGACAGTAGACAATATTTTATTTGAGTAATGTAGGCCTCCGGCCCATAATACATTTTTTAAACACATGGTAAACGTGGAATCTAACAAATAAACATTCATAATACGAACATTACTATTTCAATACAGTTTTGATATAATGAATATATATATATATATATATATATATATATATATATATATATATATATATATATATATATATATATATATTGTTTTTTTAACGTATTGACTGTTCTGTTGTTTTGCTCGTGATCAATGTTTGTGTCTATCTTATTTCAAATATTGAAAAAAGAAAAAAGTAATACACAATTTCGAGATTTAATTCAAGTCATTTTGTTTTAAGTCATTTTGTTTTAAGTCATTTTGTTTTAAGATTGGAGGTAAAGAGTTCTTTTATCAAACATCTCAAATACAAACTTTGTCAGTTTGATTATCTTGTCAGAATTGGCTGTACTTATCAAACTGTAAAATTCATATACACTATGATAGTTGTGATCGTTATAGTTAATAATATCAGCAATATATTGGTTACGTAGATCGTTATAAAAGGTACATGTCATGACAGCGTGAAATTCATCTTCTATTAATTGTAAGTTACACAAAATACATACTCTATCAGCATAAGCAACATTTGTATGTCGCCCTGTTTCAACAAATAACGAATGTTTTGAACAACGCATTTTTGAGAGTGCAATTTTATATTTTAAAGGGATTTTCAAAGTAAGGTAATGCTCAACGTTTAGTTGCGTTTTAAAGTGTTAATAATGAATAGCTTTTCTTGATTCATGGGCATCAACGTGCCAATTTTGCAGAGCACAATCTGTTACACGTTGTTTAAATATTAAGATAAATAAATGGTCATCACCAATATCTTGTGATATCCAAGCGAAACCAAACCCGTATTGAAAAAGTAGTGTTTTGACCTTCGTAGCCCACGTTACTCTCCCAGCTTCATCTAAATGACGTAGCATAATATAGCATTGCTTAGGGTATCTTGAATTGTTCATTTTGAGAAGACGTAACCAGTACTTCACACACTTACTATAACAATTTATAAACATTGGAAACCTTCCACACTCACCTCTTGAAAAGGCGTGAAATGTATTTTTGTACAATTTTAAATAGCGAGTGCAGAATTGATTATGTACGTTTTCAATTTGCGTTGCGTACTCAAAACCCCATAACTCTGATCCATAAGTGAGGACCATAGTGTCAAATAATTTAAAAAGTTCATTGTGATCAAAATATCCAACATTTTTGTTAAGTTTATAAATAGAAATTATGGCCTTTTTACTTTGAACGGCGAGCATATCTTTAGCTTTCAACCATATTAGTCTTGGTGTAATGTATAATCCCATAAATTTATAGCAAGGAACAGTTGTGATATTTGTCCCGTTATATGTCCAAATTTCATTTCTGCGTAAATAGCCGCAGTTTCTAAACACTATGATTTTGTTTTTCTTAAGATTAATTTTCATACCCGTTCTGCTACAAAAAAATGAAATTATATTAATCTGCGACTGTAAAAGTCGAACAGTATCACTTCAGTTGGCAATGTCATCAGCATACAAAATGGCATATATATCTTCAACTTATTCAGTTATATGAATCCAATTTGTACATGATTAAATAAAATCGTGCTTAATTAACAGCCTTGTCTGTAACCAATATTACAGTTAAACATCTGTGTATACTTGTTATTTCCATATCTAACACATGATGAAAGCTTAGTATACATTTTATGAAGGAGGGATAAGAGTTTTCCACCCATTCCTTTACGAATAAGACTATTAAATAATTGTGCATGGTTAATTGTATCGAACGCTTTGGTAAAATCAACAAATAAACAATAGAATCTCCCACCTTTTTTGCTTAGATATTTCTGTACCATTGTTTGTAATGTAAATAAATTATCAATAGTTGAATACCCATTTCTAAAACCAGACTGAGCTTGATAAATTTTACTATTATTTTCTGCCCACTCGTTTAATCTATTAAACATCATTCCTGTTAAAATTTTATTTAAAGTGTCTATGAGTGAAATGCCACGGAAATTGTTTGGATCATTTAAATTTCTCGCTTTATGAAACGGACAAAGAATACTTTGTCCCCATGCTTCAGGAAAACTCGATGTGTCTAATACCCTATTATAAAGGGGGGGGGGGGGGCAATATATCTGACATGTCGGTAAGGGTGCATTTAACCATCTCTGATAATATTTCACTAAGGCCTGTGGATTTCCCAACTTTTAATTTCAGAATACTCCTCTTTAACTCTGCTAATGAGAAAGAGTCGTTAAACATGTCAGCTACAATTTCATTTTCAGATAAAATATTATCGTTTATCAAATTATTTACTGCATTTTGATCATAAATTAGATCTCTGAAGTGATTATACCAGGTTTGTTTTAAAATTGTGTCATCGCAATGTTGATTGTTTTTAAATCTAAACTTTTTTACTGCTCTCCAAAATAAATTTGGGTTCTTACGAGATTCTACGAGTTCTTGTCGAAATTTCTCTTGAAGATCAGTCTGTTTTTGTTTACAGCAATATTTAAATTTATTTCTGCTTCGTGTATTATCTTGTAAACTAGATTTTGTATTGAATAATCTAAATAATCTTAGTTACTGTAATTTTTCCCTTTTTAAATGTTCACATTCAGAACCCCACCATTCGGGTTGTGCAGGTTTACGATGTTTATAAGCGGGTTTTATTCTCATGCTAATTGCAGCTTTATGAAACATGTCTACAATTCTATGTATAGCTTGGTTGATAACAGTACGGATGTTCTCAAGAATAGTATCTTTTATAGTTAATAAAGCAGATCTTATATTATTCGAAAACTCTTCTCTTTTGTTTTCATTCCATTTAAAGTGTTTAGAATCGTTTACATCATTGATTTCGTTATCATTGTCATCAGTATCACTGCTATTTTGGTCGGATTTAAATGCTAGTCTACAAATAATAGGAAAGTGATCAGACTCGTGTCGATCTCCTATCTCAAAATGTGTTATATGTGGAAACAGATTGTCAGAAGCAATTACATAATCAATTAAACTTGAACCACCGTTTGCTGTTGATGTGAAATTTCCTTCTTTACCGTTAAACAATCTGCCATTCAAAAAGTGAATACCATACATTTTGCATCATGAATTCAATAAGCGTAAACCCGAATGTGTTACATAGAGTATCTTTGGAGTTTCGATATACATTAAAAGTATCATTGTCATACAGTGTATCCTCATGTTCAAAAATAAAATCAACATTATCATCATCAATAATATCTTGCAAATTACCACATCTGACATTAAAGTCACCGGCCAAAATAAGTTCATCATCAGTATACTCTGATAAACCTCTAATACATTTTCTTCAAATAGTTCAATACATTTTCTTGTATTATCCGTATCATACAAAGTCGATCCTTCCGGAGATATATAAACAAAACATAAAATAATACCCTTAGTTACATTAATAAAATCATTATTTAGTCTTAAGAATACACAATTATCCAAATGGCTAAATATCCTCTTCACTTAGCCATTCTCTATCAAAAATGTTTTTTACAAATGCACATACACCACCTGAGTGGCGACCTTTGTAACACCTTTTGTTCCGAGCATTATTAAAACATGTGTTACCTCTTAAAAGGTCGTTAAACTCGTCTTTACTTTTCGACCAAGTTTCATTGAAAGCACATATATCAAATTGTCGTACAAATGACAAGAAATCAATGTTACATGTGTATTTCGAGAAGCCTTGTATATTCCAGCATATCATGTTTAAATCTAAAGTTCGCCTTCTATTTTCCGCATTATGACCTTAACCTCTGTCCTATCTATATAGCTGTTTCAGGTTTTGATTATCAGCATCGAAAACAAGTATGTCTCCATTAACGACAAGTTAATCATGTTTCAAATAGGCTATATTATTTGTTCTATTTCTCTTTTTAGGAATGGCCGAAGATCATACCTAGCTTGTGAAACTCTCTTTGAAAAATCCTCTGAGACATAAATAATTGATCTGAATGATTTTTTAACTGTTTCTGCAGTAGTTTCGTCATCATTATCGTCAACATCATTTTTATCACGTTTTTCTAAACCGTTCGCTTGTTCTCTGCTTCTATGTCGTTCATTTAATTCTCTCCTTTTCATTCTGTATTCTTTTAACACTTTATCCCTGTCTTTAAAAAACGAGAATTTAACTATCACTGCTCGTTCTTTATTATTAACCACCAGGCAAGCGATGGGCTCTTTCTATGCTTATCCGGTCTTCGTCTATCCCCAGATCTTTCTTTATATATTCACGCACATTTTCTTCAGTTTCCTCCCATAATTCTCTTCCAATCTCTGGTAGACCAAACAATTTTAAATTTTCTCGTCGGGATTAGGATTCTAATTGGTCGCATTTATCTTCACTAATTTTCAGTCTGTCTTCCAATACTTTAATAGTATCTGACATGTCAACCATTGACTCTTGTATCAAATCCTGTTTTTGTTCTAATTTCGTATTTGAATATTTTACTTCTTTAAGTGATCTTTCGAACCCAGTAACTTTATCTTCCCTTCGGCCGACAGATCTTTGTATATCTAGCATCACTTCCATCATATGAGTATCAGACGTAGCAGGCGTTATGTTTCTCTGTGTTTCATTTGATTGTGAGACATAGGCTGAAAGTTGTTATTTTGACCAGATAGTGATATACTGAATTGTCGTTGGGTGTCTTCGTCTTGCCTCTGTGCAATAGGAGAACTCCTCGACCATGCGTTAATTGGTGGTTGGCTATCTTCATTAAATGGATGTGGGCGCGTTTCATTGTTGCTTTGTGAGAAGAACGAACCACTCCTTAGTGATTTATTAGAGTTGGCTCCTCTTTGGTTACGACTCTTAGTGGACCCGCGATCGTACGAATGTACGGTGTTTCGTTAGGGCCATCGTGCTATCGCTTTGTCAACAAGCATACGCGATACCACGATAGCACGAGGACACGATGGTGATGACACGAAAGTACGATAGCACGATGGTGATGGTACAATGACACGATGGTGTTGACACGATAGACGATGACGATGACACGATGGTGATGAAGCGATGCCACGACAGCACGATGACGATGACGCACGCGTCATCGTTTCATCACCATCTTGTAATTATACCATCACCATCTTGTCATCGCGTCATCGTCATCGTGCCATCGTGCCATCACCATCGTGTCATCGTACCATCACCATCGTGCTATCGTACTATCGTGCCATTACCATCGTGTCATCGTATTATCGTGGCATCGTCTTCCTGTAAGACATGCACAAAAAAGTAAATAATGGAAGACATATTGGATTCAAGTATTCGGGGTTAATATGTGTCCGGTTAAACATACCCGGAGATACAAAATGCTGCTGAGCACTGAAAAGGGAATTTATATCAGATAAACAATCATGTGTTTTCGTTTTATATCATAATCACTGAAAGTGAGCTAATTATGCGTGCAAATATGTTATTACGTGAATGAAAAATCATTGAGAAGGTACACATTATGATTATAGTCATTTCGACAGATTCACAAAAAGTTGAACATTAGACAAAATCTTAAATGATACGCTAGTTGGTGTATATAAAACCGATGCGTGGCATAGTGGTGTGTAGAGCTGACACTTTTACTTATACGACTACATCTATTTCGGGTTGAGTTTTCCTTCTTGTCCTTTTCATTCGTATCATTTCATAACGTGTTATATATATGTTCTAAATATGTTTGACTTGGAGGTTGTGGGTTCGATTTTTAAAAAGAATCCAACTGAATATGTATTGTTTACACGACAAAAGCATATGCTGTATATAAATGCGGACTATATCACACAGCCAGAAAGCCCCGCTTGGTCCAGAACCTCTATGTGAAAATGTTTGCCGGTTACTTGCGGAAGGATGGTAGTTCTACTCAGATTGATTTTGAGGCTTTCATACACCAATAAAACCTGATATGTTATCTATACTTTATCAGGTGATGAAAAAAGGCGTTAAATCCCATTAAAAATGATACGTAAAGCTCTGTCATTTATATGTTGAAAACATGAAGAGAAATACAGCGATCAAATTGCACTGGAAAGTCATTGTTGTCATCATTTTATTGTTGTTATTTTTCCATCAGTTACCGTTAGTTGAAATGTCACTTGCGGAGATATGGACTGAAGCGACATCATAGTTGAAACACTAATCAGGTTCAAGTTGCCATGCACGTAATAAATAGCATATCACAATACATTTTGTCACGCAAATCACTTTCTTCTTTCACTACCAAAAATAACCTATTCAACATCATATTATTTACAATTAAAGTACTCTTGTTTGTAAATTAGTATTTAACCAAATTGAAATTTTGGTCACTGTAGAAAAAAATTGTCAAGGTATATACTTTAAATCTCTCTATCTCTCTCTCTCTCTCTCTCTCTCTCTCTCTCTTACTTTATCTACTATATTAATGACAACGATGAACTGAACATGTTCAAGTTATAATGAATAAATATATGCTCTGTTCTGCTCTTTACTAACATGATTGTCTGTCTGTCTGTCTGTCTGTCTGTCTGTCTGTCTGCCTGCCTGCCTGCCTGTCTGTTAAGGTATTATTTGTGAGTACAGACTGCCATTGTCGGGTTGAGCTGAGTTTGTTTAAACATTAACCCCACAATGTCATACCTGTACAGAATGCTATTTTGGGGTTAATTCCAATTTTCTTTTATTTGTTTACCAATTTTCATTTCTTATTAGTAAAATAGGACTACATTTCAAGGTTTTTGACATTTGAGTTAGGAAGAAACGAGGTTTTGTTTTGTTTTATGAAATAAAAATATATCTTTATAAGAGATAAAGACCTAACCTCATAACGTCCCTCTAGTAAGAACGTCAGTCCGTTAGTCCGCTCATTCGTTTGGCGGTTGGTTGGTCAGTCGGTCCATCAACAACTGTTCCATGTGAACTACTTGTACAGTTTTCTGGTGACATACTTAATTCCATGCAGTTTTATTGCCTTTACACTTAGCCAAATTTCTGTGTTTAGTATATTGCAATTCTTGCGGAACTACATCACAATATTTCAGTCAATGCGCTTGAAGTGATCTGTAGGTCAAAATTGGTGCAGGGGACTTGGCAGAGTCTTGTCACCCAGTGGGTGAGATTTTTCTATTGTACAAGAATTCTCATGATTGATTTTTATATGCTGACTCGACACTCGACTTTGTTAATCAACACTCGATATTCTTACATGACACTCAGCATTTGACTTTCAACTCGACACTCATTTTAAACACAACAGTTAGACCTCCTATTTAAATTCCAACTGAACATATAAAAGTAACACTTGTTTCACATACCTTACTGTTGTGTAGGAGATGTCTGCAGTTTTCTCTTTCATTCAAAACTGTTATGTGGGTTCAAAATAAGGAAGAAACGTTCATGGTTTTCAACAAAAAATCTACCTCACATATAACAATATTTATTTTGTTTTTAAATTTTTGTCATATAGATGAAAAACTCAGTTATTTTTTTGAATTATTTTTGGTTATACCAACAGCAGAGAATTTGTTTTGTAAACAAACTCTGGCCAATTTAACGGATATATTAGGTCTCTGTCTCACTTGCTTTTGTCTTGGTACCCCATTATGGGTATAACATTCATTGCTTATCAGTGTCTCTTTTTATAAAATAGTTTAATTTACTGCTAAGTATTGTTTTTGTAATAAAAAGCAGTAATACAACCTCATTTTTTTTTATAAAACTTTTTTTTTTTAAATATTTGACCTTTTTGAATAGTTTATTTTCCTAATGTCTTGTGCTTACTGATTTTATAATCATTAAACCTCTAAACTTTAGATATATATAAGTATTTCGACTTTCTTGCTCTGCACTTGACTTTGTTACTCGACAATCGATTTTTTACTCGTATTTCAATATTTTCTTACTTGACACTCGACTTTCTTACTCGACATTTGATTTTCTTACTCGACATTCGATCTCCTTACTCGACTGTCCTAATTCGATACACAGTTTGCTTACTCGACAGTTAGAAAGCATCTATCCCATTTACAAAGAATAGTATAAACAAACTTTATCATTATAGTTTCAACGATCTTTTTAGGTCAATTTAATGGAACGACATGATTCCAATGTCCACTATTGTATCAATAAATTGGGTCCTCCTTGGTCGAGTAATCCAAAGCACTGCCGTCCAATGACCACAATGTCTTGTAGAAGAACGGTGTTTCTACTCTAATAAATTCCTCCAACAGTACCACTGGATATACCATTTATGATTATGTAATGTGTTGAAAATGACTTTAGACCTCATAATGATGTCCACATATTATCAAACTTAATTTATATGTGTAGTTAATAAAAGTAACGCTCTGTTTCGTGTAAAATAATATTTTTATTTCATGTAGTGAGCACTGAAGTGGATTGGTCATGAATGGTAGATACGGGCCCTGTTCGATCAGATGGTAGCGTGTCTGACTGTCAATCTAGGGGTCATGAGTTTGAATACCCGCCATTTATCTACAATACATTCTCCGTGATGACTGATAAACGACTCAATCAGTCTCATTATCATTCGTATCTAACCACTATTTCAAAAAAGTTATGGACAAGTCGTCCCAAAGACAACTCGTACCACAATTTGAGACAAGTTTCGAAACAATTTGTCCCCTATTTAAAGACAACTCGTCCCATCAAAAGACAAGTCGACCAAATTGATTGTTTCTTGTACCGTTTCAAACAGTAACTATATCAGTTAGTTGCGCAAATGAGTTTAACTGATCGTCTGTTAACAACCTAAAACGTATTTATTTTACTTTGATTGCGACACAAGTTATTATAACAAATTACGTTCGGTGTATTCCTGGGTAGAAACAGTACTAAGCATATACGGATAAAGTGTCCGTCTCACACATAACCGTGGCGGAGGATCAAATCCACGACCCTCTGATCGTCTGTTAGCTCTCGATGGCATAACAATTACGGTAAATACTCAACTCAACAATCAAATGGTAAGAGAAAAGTGAACAAGTTCAGTGTTCATGTGATGTTTTAATACATTTACATTGTATTGTAATGTTAGGTGTTTTTTGTCATTTTCAACAACTGTTCAGTGCTTGCACATATGGGTATCATGCCGAACCCAAGACCTTCTAGACAACTAGACCACCACATCGGTTTCTATTATGACAGGAAACAGCAGCAACACCATTTATAATCATATCACTACTTCAATATGGATGTTTTAATAAGTAATTCACTGCGAAAATACAGTAGTGTAATGTTGAGAAGAATCAACAATATCCAGGAACTCTTTGGGGTCCTCCTGCTAAATGCGTCTCTAATTGAATTACTGACACAATCAGCAATATTACATAATCAATAAAACAAAGTTTTGTTTCGAATCACCTTATTGATTTAATTACACCTAATTGTTCCTACAGTACACAGTCAAGAATGATCAAATGAAGAAAACAATACAATTTCCCAACAAAACAATTGTTAGTTAGTTGTACATTATTAATATTGAAATAAGTGATTAAATAAAATTGAATCCTTCTGTCCCACAACACTTATACAATTGAACTGCATGAGGCAGCCACTGTGGATGCTTTTAGCCCTGTAGCTGTTCTTGTCCCCATCCTCCTGTAGACCACAATCAAATGTAAATAGTTTTAAAAAACATTTCTGAGCACATACAACTGTATAAATTGCATCAATCATAACTAAGTTAAACACCAGCACAAAATCTTCATTTGTTGAGGAGTGATGTATGTTGAAGAAGTTTTATTTGCAATTTGTTTTATTTTACCTGAGGTTGTTTGACTAGTTAAATAGAAATATTCCTATAATTACTTATCAAAATGTACATGAGGCAAATATGAAACTGAAGTGATCATGTTAGTATGCAGACCTTTAATTATTTCCTTCTTTTAAAAGGGGCATAACTGTGGTAAATGGTTGATGGTTTTTCTGATTTGTTTATATCTTTGAAGTAAAGTGTCAGAAATAGTTTAATATTCTTTAATATTATGGTAAAAACATCCCAGCTGATGGTCAGGTAATGTATTGTGACCACTCTTTCCTGGGATCCTGGAATCTTTAGGGATTGAAATACTTGGTGATTATTATCTCCATAACTTAAAGATAGAAATACATGGTGATTAATATCTACATAACTTAAGGACAGAAATACTTGGTGTCAAGTTGTTGATTAATATCTCCATAACTTAAGGATAGAAATACTTGGTGATTAATATCTCCATAACTTAAGGATAGAAATACTTGGTGATTATTGTCTCCATGGAAATATAAATCTTGGTGATTATTGTCTCCATAGGGCTATAATTAGTTGGTGATTGTTATCTCCATAAGAATATAAATACTTGGTGATTATTGTCTCCACGGGAATAGACATACTTGGTGATTATTGTCTCCATGGGAATAGACATACTTGGTGATTGTTATTTCCATAAGAATAGAAATACTTGGTGATTATTATCTCCATATGAATAGAAATACTTGGTGTGTATTATCTCCATATGAATAGAAATACTTTGTGATTATTATCTCCATATGAATAGAAATACTTTGTGATTATTATCTCCATATGAATAGAAATACTCGGCGAGTATTATTTCCATATGAATAGAAATACTTTTTGATTATTATCTCCAAAGGGATAGAAATATTTTGTGATTATTGTCTCCATTGGAATAAACCTCCAAAGATTCTACAGGAGGCAAATGTATATCGCGACGGTGTCTACTTGAGACAATATTCTGAGCGCTGCCACACCGGACTATCATGCCGCAGACACATGGTATGATACCCAATCCTGTCACATTATACCGACACTGGGCCGACCACACCTAGAATTATCCTCCAAATGCTGAGCGCCAAGCGAGGACGCTTCTAGTACCATTTTCAAGTCTTTGGTATGATTCGACCGGGGATTCGACTTTCTGCATGCGAGGCGAACACTATCCCTAGACCACCGATGCGGTGCTTCGTCGTTTACATCAGCGTGGCTACAGTCATGACCTGTTGAATCACTAAATTTAGATACACAGGCCGAACGTTTCAATGGATAGTCGAGGTCAGTGTTGGCGTGTCCTTTCATACATCGGTAATTTAATACTAATTTAATACGATTCACCACCAAAAGAGGATTCATACAAAATATAGAAGTATGTCAATTGGATATTTAAATAGAGACTGAATGTGTTCCAGTTAGACGAGTTTAAAGTTTACAAATGAATAATTAAGGCGTAAAAAGTCTGTTCCATGCATAATAGCAGGGTATCTCAAGTTCATTGAAACGACCTGTTTATCTATAAACCTGAAATATTGTTTAGTCATGGCAGTTCGTTATTAGGCCGTTAAATAGTCTCTGTTTCCTTAAGGGCCAAACTGTTAAACTAGGAGGGGTCAAACATTCAAAATTATATATCTCAAAATAACGCTTAATTTGGTATAAGACCGAGCAAGCAGAATTTTAAATTGCTAAGCGTGAAGGACCTTGCATGCCCAGATGCGCAGATGTCCTGTAAGGGATTTATTTTACATGAGTTTGATATTGGGAAATGTTTGTATATACTTAGTTTTGCTGTAAGACTAGGTTTAACAGAATCTGTTCGTGGGAGGTTACACCTAACGTCCTCTTACACCGGCATTGTTTGTGAGAGGTTACACCTATCGTCCTCTTACCCCGGCATAGGCGGTATTCTTTTAACTTTTATGTTGTTGAAAAATACTGAATGGGTTTCACGATTCCAAAGAAAAATAACGCAGTTTTACTATTTATAAAATATTAGCCGGTATAATCAAATCTTCTTTTATGAGACGCAGTTTTACTATTCATAAAATATAAGCCGGTATCAACAAATTTTCTTTTCACATTAACTACAGGGGCGTACCTGAACGAATTCGAACTGGACGCCAGATCTGAATAGCGTTGCTTCGGATAACGCAGCGACGATGCGAGTTGAGTGTGTAGGAGGGAGTCTTCCCATCTCTGTCGGTAAGGATTTGACCTCCATCACGGAACTTTTTGAAAATTAGAAGGCAAATATTGCGTTAATGTGGCATTTTTATGGTCGCTTTTATACTAGATATTAGCAAGTTTAGGAAACAGAAATAGCAATTTTAAATCGTTTCAAAAAGCATAGTTTATCACGCCGCTCACGTCATGACACATTACAATAGCCAATATGAATATATAATGCATTCATTCTCGTGGGGTCTGTGGAAGTCGATTGTCATTTGAAACTTGAACAGAGCCAGATGTAGATACCCATTCCGGCCTTTTGTTTTTATTAAATATTAGAAACGTTTATGTTTTCACATTTGCTGATGAATTGTGTACACATTGGCGTACGTGTGTATGCCTGGATACGCGCCTGATTTGATATCAATAAATGCTTACTTTTATTTTTTTTTTTTTTTTTTTGTTTAATTCAGGTTATATAGGCCCCTGGCCCAAAACACAAAATACAAAAAGTACAAATTGACATTAGAGTGACAAATATACATGTTTTAACAAATAGCATAAATGCAGATACATTTGAATTTATAATCGAGATACTTTTACTGATTATACAATAGTAAGCTTTAGTTTGATGATACAAATATTTTGCAATTGACAAAACTTCATCTGTTTTTGAAGACGACATAAGGGAGTAGAATAAGTTATGAGAATTGTTTTGTAACCAAATATCTTTAAAATAGATAGCTCTCATATTGTTATACAATGGACATTCAAAGAAAAAAATGGTATTCATCTTCAATAACATAAGTATTAGTCTTTAAACAGAGAGAGCAAAATCTTAAGAGTCTATCTATACCAATGTGTCTTCCATTTTCTATCATTAGGTTATGGCATGAACAACGAAAATTTGAAATAGCTTTTCTATATTAATATGGTAAATCTAGAATTAAATAATGTTCAACATTTAGTAGAGACTTAAAGTTTTTATAATGTAAGGCTTTTGGTGAAGTTTCAACATCATCATGCCAATTTTGTGAATAACAATCAATTAACCGTTGCTTAAACATAGTAATAAACCTTAATTCATCCCCAACATCATGGGAGATCCACACATATCCAAAGCCAAATCTGAAAAAGTATATCTTTAATACGCCCCGCCCAAGTTTTTCTACCAGATTCATGTAGACGTTTTAACATTAAATAAAAATGTTTTGGATACCTGTGATCTCCAATACGTGTCAATTTTAACCAATACTTAATACAGTTTGTCATATAAATAGTATACAGTGGTAATCTTCCACATTCACCAAGAGCAAAATAACTTGCAGTGTTTTGCGATATATTACAATATTGTTTGCAGAATTTAACTTGTACAGATTCTATTTTATCAACATAATTGTAGCCCCAGTTTTCTGATGCATAGCATAAAAAAAAATTAACCATTGAATCTAAAAAATTTAAACATATCAATAGGATCAATATGACCGAATTGTCTTTGAAAGTTAAAAAAACAAGCGGATGCTTTAAGACTCTGTAATGAAAGGGTTTCTTGGGTTTTAGACCATACTAACTTCGGTGTGAAAAAGACACCCAAATATTTATATATTTACCTCCGGTTTAACTTGCTACGATAGCGTCACGGGTGAACGAACACTATATGATGTTTATACAATTTTTATCAAGGTCAAAAACAGTTTATCTACGTTCACTTTTTAGATTTACAAGAATGAATACAGCGAACATGTCACAATAAAGCGTTCTGCCAATTTCAGAGAATACCTGTCAATTTTAAAGTCATTATTTCAATATTCTTTTTTTCACTTTTCTCCGTGTAGAAAATAAACATCTCATTCCTAGGGAGGTCACTCTATACCTTGAGTAGTTATTCAAACTTGGTCTTTGGTTGTGTTACGAGTATTAACATGCAGCTTGTTTCAGATGATCTTGATCTCTACAAAACAGCTAACTTGGCCTATAAATTATTTAGTTTTATTGGATGGTTTTGACCTTTAACATTATGGATTATCAACTTATCAACATGTTAATATTTGCTTTACACTCCAGCTTCTTTGAAAGTGTTACCAAATCTTGTACGTAGCTTTGTGAAGAATGCATCTACTCAAAAAAAAATAGTATTAGTTATGACCTTGACCTTTATGAACAATAATTTTGACCCCTGTGAACAATAAACTTAAGTTGTTGCGTTTATCTCCGTTTTTATGAAACTTTTGTTCAGTTCAACAGTCACCAAATTTGGTACAAGCTTGTGTTATATAGAGGACTACACAAAACCACACACAACAGCGTTATTTTGAATGACCTTGAATGACCTTGACATAATTATCTGAGAATATTAATAAACCTTTAACCCCTACACAATATTAGCCTTGCTTATGTCCTGACAGCAAGCATGCTAACCACTAGACCACCGCAACTGTTACTGGTATTGTGGAATTTCACTGCATCCTCTCGAAGCACACCTTCTCTCTCTCTGTAGGCATCGTTCTGCATTTCCCATATTCACAGCAGCTGTCCTCTGGGTACCGTCCCCCCGACTGTCTCTCAGCTGTTCCAGTACATGAAATATCAATGACAGGTAACTTTCCAACAACATCCCTACAACTTCTCGCATTTTTTCTATGGGCACCTTCACCGTGGAATCCTGCAGAAAATAAATAAATCTCACTTATCATTATAACAATATGTAATTATAATAATTAGTCATACTGTGTTTCTTATTAATGATATGATGAATGACCTTAGTAATTTGAAGTTGAGTAAACAAATTGTCAGGCAGTACATTTTTTGAGACAATTAAATAAGAATTTAACTATTAAGACACATGCCAACCAGAAGATACAATTTAAAAGGGAATAAAACATGACATATATTCAACTGTAAAACATATAATTAAGTAGTTTATGACATGTAGCAGGTACACCAATTTGAATGACCTCTAAACTCTTTTTTTTTTTTTTTAGGTTTACATTGTTTTACAGTTTCTTTAACTGTATGAAGAACAAGGGTCCCCCGTGGCCAAGTGGTCTAAGGCGTCGTCTGAAGATCGCTTACCTCTCAAAACCAAGGTCGTATCTTCGAGTCGCGCTCGCTCCAAAAACTGGCGAAAAAAAATGTGAGAAAGGTTGCCAGTTACTTACTGAAGGACGGTGTTTCTACTCAGATTCATTCCGAGGTCTTCCTCCACCAATAAAACTGGATAAGCCATATATAGCATGAAATGTGCTGAAAATGGCATTAGATCCTATTAAAAAAGTATGCAGAACAAATGATATTCTCTAATATATTTAACACAAAACAGCTGACACTGGGTTCAGGATTCTGAATTTTCAGACATGCATATCTGGTGTTCTACCATAGGAAGTGCATTTATGTGTTAACCTATTATTATCTAACACTTCTATTTTATGTTACCATTCCTTGACCATTAAGATGCTTATTGTTTGCATAGATTAAATATTAACCTGAGAAGAGATAAATAGCAATGATAATACAACTGATAAGCACGTTTCCTCCATTTTGTAGCGGGCAGTAAGAAAAATATGTGCCAAGTTTGAGATTTATAGTTATATATATCTATGAATAAATAGTATCTATATGTCATGAATAGAACAAACATATCACAAAAGTTACGGATATTAAGTCAGAGTATTACATAGTTTTTCACAGTTATCAACTGTAATTAATATTAAGTATATAGATATGAGACATATATATATATATTACACAGGGTAACCCATTAAGTTTTACATTTCCAGTGGATTCCTTATGAAAAAAATAAATGATAACGTCTCAAAATATTGGCTTTAGTAGCTATAATTATGGACTTAATACAACAGGGGAAAGTTTAACAATTTAAAGCAGCATAACCATCATTTTCTACCCTTATAATTCAATAAATAACTCGTATAATAATAATATTAAGCGTAATTTGAGGATGATATCTGGTGCAAAATACCGTCAAAAACATATAATTAAATTCGCTTTTATTTCTGATATTTCATTTAGATCTAGTATATAATCTCAGTTATATTCGGTCATCATTGATCAAATCAGAGCAAGCGATTAAGTTTAAATTAGATTTATGTTATATTCCTACATGGCACAGGGGTCATAACTGGATTATGACATGGACGATCCTGGTTCAAATCCCATGAAAAGAATCTTTTTTTTGTTATTTCTTTTTTTAATTTCCCTAGCAACACTTTATTTTTTCCTTCAGTGCTCCATAAACGGCTTTTCATATGTTCCAACAAAATGGAAAAACAATATTTGTCCATATATACATTTATACCTTTGCAACCATTCTAATACTGAAGGATGGCAGAATCAGCCGAGTATATACAATTGAATTGGAATTCTTACTATTATTTCCATCAGCGGAACAGCTAATTTTCACATTAGAATTACTGAGGCCATGTGTATTCACGAAACTGTTTGCTATTCATCTTTCTTTAATGTAAATATTTTCAAATACTGATTATGCAGCTTTAAGATACTTGGTATGAGTAGACGAAGAAAGACAACTCTGACTAGTTACTGTTGTAGTACATTTAAGAGTTAAATTCCCTGTCGTTCATGTTCTATCAAATTTGTATTGAAATTAATTATTAAAGAAAGACTTGAATGATGATATACATATCACAGAACAAGTCTGCAATACTCTGTGTTAAATTATTGAGAATGTGATAATGTGTAAGCATTATGACATCCACAAACTACCAATTTGTCTAAAGGCAATATAATTTGGAACATGTAAATGGTATAAGGCTAAGAAATATATTTTACATTCCTGCTCCACAAGTTAAACGTATGTTAATACGTCAATTTGTCTATCAGTGCTTGCCTCATGTATTTCCTTAGAATGTGGAGCGCGTGGTATAATGGTAGAGCACTGAGTCTATGATTGGAGGGTTGTGGGTTCGATCATCCATCATGACTATGCGTGGTGTCCATGAGCAAGACACTTTTTCTGCATATGGTAAGTACCGGTACTACCCAGAAAGACTTCGAGCGTGATTTGTCTAAGTTATAAGAATTTGTTTCACAATCGAAGTGAAATAAATCAGTTCAAACTAAACTAGAATTGACACTCTGTTATTTGTCAAATCCACTTCTATTGATAACAAAAACTTTTCTGTTTCAAAACTAAATCTGATAACAAATACTTTTTTGTTTGTCTAGTATGACAGGTTATTAACAGTTACATTTCGTGATCTCTGAACAACCAGTTACGTGTATCACATAGATCTGGTTCACAAACACATGTAATGTTATAGACTGCGCACCCAAAATATATTTTGGGAGGATAAAATTGCCTTCCCTGTAGATATTATGAAAGAGAAGACTTAATATTGACGAAAGAGGATGTTGTGATACCTGGCAGATGTCCATCCTCCTCATAGCTGACAAGTCTGTAAAATGTAACAAGGACATGTCACAATAATCTTACATCTCCCTCAGTCTGAAATAGAACAAGAAAATTAGCAAGACAGATTTCACAACATTAATGGAATGTTTGTAAGGACGATAGTAACATGAACTTTCAGTACTATTCCACAATTGACTGTTCTGTATTAAGTACAGCAGCGCTATTCCACAATTGACTGTTCTGTATTAAGTACAACAGCGCTATTCCACAATTGACTGTTCTGTATCAAGTACAGCAGCGCTATTCCACAATTGACTGTTCTGTATTAAGTACAGCAGCGCTATTCCACAATTGACTGTTCTGTATTAAGTACAGCAGCGCTATTCCACAATTGATTGTTCTGTATTAAGTACAGCAGCACTATTCCACAATTGATTGTTCTGTATTAAGTAAAGCAGTACTATTCGAAAATTGATTGTTCTGTATTAAGTACAGCAGCGCTATTCCACAATTGATTGTTCTGTATTAAGTCAAGAAGTACTATCCACAATTGATTGTTCTGTATTAAGTACAGCAGCGCTATTCCACAATTGGTCGTTCTGTATTAAGTACAGCAGCACTATTCCGCAATTGATAGTTCTTTATAAAGTACAGCAGCGCTATTCCACAATTGTCGTTCTGTATTAAGTACAGAGGCACTATCCACAATTGATTGTTCTGTATTAAGTCAAGCAGTACTATCCACAATTGATTGTTCTGTATTAAGTACAGCAGCGCTATTCCACAATTGGTCGTTCTGTATTAAGTACAGCAGCGCTATTCCACAATTGATTGTTCTGTATTAAGTCAAGCAGTACTATCCACAATTGATTGTTCTGTATTAAGTACAGCAGCGCTATTCCACTATTGGTCGTTCTGTATTAAGTACAGCAGCGTTATTCTACAATTGGTCGTTCTGTATTAAGTACAGCAGCACTATTCCACAATTGATAGTTCTTTATAAAGTACAGCAGCGCTATTCCACAATTGTCGTTCTGTATTAAGTACAGAGGCACTATTCAACAATTGATTGTTCTGTATTAAGTATAGCAGCGCTATTCAACAATTGATCGTTCTGTATTAAGTACAGCAACACTATTCAACAATTGACTGTTCTGTATTAAGTACAGTTATTGTTCTGTATTACGTACAGCGGCACTATTCAACAATTGATTGTTCTGTATTATGTACAGCAACGCTATTCAACAATTGGTCATTCTCTATTAAGTACAGCAGCGCTATTCCACAATTGATTGTTCTGTATTAAGTAAAGCAGTACTATCCATAATTAATTGTTCTGTATTAAGTACAGCAGCGCTATTCCACAATTGTTCGTTCTGTATTAAGTACAGCAGCACTATTCCACAATTGATTGTTCTGTATTAAGTACAGCAGTCCTATTTTAAAATTGACTGTTCTGTATTAAGTACAGCAGCGCTATTCCAAAACTGATTGTTCTGTATTAAGTACAGCAGCACTATTCCACAATTGATTGTTCTGTATTAAGTGCAGCAGCGCTATTCGACAATTGAAAGCAGCGCTTTTCCACAATTGGTCTCTCTGTATTAAGTACAGCAGTACTATTCCACAATTTATTGTTCTGTATTAGGTACAGCAGCGCTAATCCACAATTGATTGTTCTGTATTAAGAACAGCAGCACTATTCAACAAGTGATTGTTCTGTATTAAGTACAATAGCGTTCTTCCACAATTGGTCGTTCTGTGTTAAGTACAGCAGCGCTATTCCACAATTGATTGTTCTATATTAATAACCGCAGCGCTATTCCACAATTGATTGTTCTGTATTAAGTACAGCAGTACTATTCCACAATTGACTGTTCTGTATTAAGTACAGCAGCGCTATTCCATAATTGATTGTTCTGTATTAAGTACAGCAGCTTTATTCCACAATTGATTGTTCTGTATTAAGTAAAGCAGTACTATTCCACAATTGATTGTTCTGTATTAAGTACAGCAGCGCTATTCCACAATTGGTCCTTCTGTATTAAGTAAAAAATTGGTTGTTCTGTATTAGTTACGACAGTATTATTCCACAATTGATTGTTCTGTATTAAGTACAGCAGCGCTCTTCCACAATTGGTCGTTCTGTATTAAGTAAAGCAGCACTATTCCACAATTGGTCATTCTGTATTAAGTACAGCAGCGCTATTCCACAATTGGTCGTTCTGTATTAAGAACAGCAGTACTATTCCAAAATTGACTGTTTTGTTTTAATTACAGCAGCGCTATTACACTATTGATTGTACTGTATTAAGTACAGCAGCGGTATTCCACAATTGATTGTTCTGTATGAAGTACAGCGGCGCTATTCCACAATTGATTGTACTGTATTAAGTACAGTAGCGCTATTCCACAATTGACCGTTCTGTATTAATTACAGCAGCGCTATTCAACAATTGATCGTTCTCTATTAAGTACAGCAGCACTATTCCACAATTGGTCGTTCTGTATTAAGTGCAGCAGCACTATTCCACAATTGATCGTTCTGTATTAAGTACAGCAGCAATATTAACAATTGATTGTTCTGTATTAAGTACAGCAGCACTATTCCACAATTGGTCGTTCTGTATTAAGTGCAGCAGCACTATTCCACAATTGATCGTTCTGTATTAAGTACAGCAGCAATATTAACAATGGGTTGTACTGTATTAAGTCGTTTTATATTAAGTACAGCAACGCTATTCCACAATTGATCGTTCTGTATTAAGTACAGCGGCACTATTCAACAATTGATTGTTCTGTATTAAATACAGCAGCGCTAATCCACAATTGATTGTTCTGTATTAAGTACAGCAGCGCTATTCCACTATTGGTCGTTGTGTATTAAGTACAGCAGCGCTATTCCACAATTGGACGTTCTGCATTAAGTACAGCAGCGCTATTCCACAATAGAGTAAGGCAGTGCTATTCCAAAATTGACTGTTCTGTATTAAGTACAGCAGTGCTATTCCACAATTGATTGTTCTGTATTAAGTACAGCAGCACTTTTCCACAATTAGTCGTTCTGTATTAAGTACAGCAGTACTATTCCACAATTGATTGTTCTGTATTAAGTACAGCAGCGCTATTCCACAATTGAATGTTCTGTATTAAGTACAGCAGCGCTATTCCACAATTGGTCGTTCTGTATTAAGTACAGCAGCACTATTCTCCAGTTGATTGTTCTATAATAATTACAGCAGTACTATTCCACAATTGATTGTTCTGTATTAAGTACAGAAGCGCTATTCCACAATTGATTGTTCTGTATTAAGTACAGCAGTACTATTCAACAATTGAATGTTTTGTATTAATTACAGCAGCGCTATTCCACAATTGATTGTTCTGTATGAAGAACAGCGGCGCTATTCCACAATTGATTGTACTGTATTAAGTACAGTAGCGCTATTCCACAACTGACCGTTCAGTATTAAGTACAGCAGCGCTATTCAAAAATTGATTGTTCTGTATTAATTACAGCAGCACTATTCAACAATTGATCGTTCTCTATTAAGTACAGCAGCACTATTCCACAATTGATTATTCTGTATTTAGTACAGCAGCACTATTTAACAATTTATTGTTCCGTATTAAGTAAAGCAGCACTGTTCCACAATTGATTGTTCTGTATTAAGTACAGAAGCGCTATTCCACAATTGATATATAAATACTGTATAAGGCCTATTAACAGTGACTTTATAACAGTCTAGATCCGTGTGGTGAGTGGAGTACTGGACCTGAAAATTGGTACTGTTACAGAATTACATAGATCCATTTTTGAGTTCCAGGCCTGTAGTCCAAAATAAGAAGAGAGCCATAAATCACTGTAAACTTTATGGATAACGATATGGAGCATTAAACAAGGAGCATTATGCCTACATAATGCTGCAAGGCAGCATGTTCACATGTACGGAGCTTGTTGGGGTCGCAGGGGCATGTTTGATTAATATGAGGTGAAATAATCCCAGCTCAGGTATACTGGAGCATGTTCACATGTACGGAGCTTGTTGGGGTCGCAGGGGCATGTTTGGGTAATATGAGGTGAAATAATCCCAGCTCAGGTATACTGGAGCATGTTCACATGTACGGAGCTTGTTGGGGTCGAAGGGGCATGTTTGGGTAATATGAGGTGAAATAATCCCAGCTCAGGTATACTGGAGCATGTTCACATGTACGGAGCTTGTTGGGGTCGCAGGGGCATGTTTGGGTAATATGAGGTGAAATAATCCCAGCTCAGGTATACTGGAGCATGTTCACATGTACGGAGCTTGTTGGGGTCGCAGGGGCATGTTTGGGTAATATGAGGTGAAATAGTCCCAGCTCAGGTATACTGGAGCATGTTCACATGTACGGAGCTTGTTGGGGTCGCAGGGGCATGTTTGGGTAATATGAGGTGAAATAGTCCCAGCTCAGGTATACTGGAGCATGTTCACATGTACGGAGCTTGTTGGGGTCGCAGGGGCATGTTTGGGTAATATGAGGTGAAATAATCCCAGCTCAGGTATACTGGAGCATGTTCACACGTACGGAGCTTGTTGGGGTCACAGGGGCATGGTTGGGTAATATGAGGTGAAATAATCCCAGCTCAGGTATACTGGAGCATGTTCACATGTACGGAGCTTGTTGGGGTCGCAGGGGCATGGTTGGGTAATATGAGGTGAAATAATCCCAGCTCAGGTATACTGGAGCATGTTTACATGTACGGAGCTTGTTGGGGTCGCAGGGGCATGTATGGGTAATATGAGGTGAAATAATCCCAGCTCAGGTATACTGGAGCATGTTCACATGTACGGAGCTTGTTTGGGTAGCAGGGGCATGTTTGGGTAATATGAGGTGAAATAGTCCCAGCTCAGGTATACTGGAGCATGTTCACATGTACGGAGCTTGTTGGGGTCGCAGGGGCATGTTTGGGTAATATGAGGTGAAATAATCCCAGCTCAGGTATACTGGAGCATGTTCACACGTACGGAGCTTGTTGGGGTCGCAGGGGCATGTTGGGGTAATATGAGGTGAAATAATCCCAGCTCAGGTATACTGGAGCATGTTCACATGTACGGAGCTTGTTAGTGTCGCAGAGGCATGTTTGGGTAATATGAGGTGAAATAATCCCAGCTCAGGTATACTGGAGCATGTTCACATGTACGGAGCTTGTTGGAGTCGCAGAGGCATGTTTGGGTAATATGAGGTGAAATAATCCCAGCTCAGGTATACTGGCGCATGTTCACATGTACGGAGCTTGTTGGGGTCGCAGGGGCATGTTGGGGTAATATGAGGTGAAATAGTCCCAGCTCAGGTATACTGGAGCATGTTCACATATACGGAGCTTGTTGGGGTCGCAGGGGCATGTTTGGATAATATGAGGTGAAATAATCCCAGCTCAGGTATACTGGAAAATGTTCACATGTACGGAGCTTGTTGGGGTCGCAGAGGCATGTTGGGGTAATATGAGGTGAAATAATCCCAGCTCAGGTATACTGGAGCATGTTCACATGTACGGAGCTTGTTTGGGTCTCAGAGGCATGTTTGGGTAATATGAGGTGAAATAATCCTAGCTCAGGTATACTGGAGCATGTTCACACTTTTTTGGAGCTTATTGTCGTCACAGGAGGATGATGGGCTTACATGAGGTGAAAATGCTCCCTGCTCAAGGTTTATAAGGCTTGGCGATTATTAATCGGGGTTCTTTGATTAGTGTTTTTTTAGTATTAGGATGGGAGATTGATTTAGAGTTACTTTATTTTAAATATTAATTATAAATCCGTGCAAAAAGTATGTAAAAGTGTGTAGAACTTTCTCATTATGTTGTATATATTTTATTTAAGTAGAAGTCGATAGACATTAGTATAATAATAAACATTATATATCACAAACAGTGAGCTTTCTGGATGTTAATAATTCCCTCATAATTTTGTAAAACTGTCCAGCAAACATTGTAATCGGTCCGATGTCGATGTATATCGGCCCGATGTCTATGTATATCGGCCCGATATCGGCTGGGTATGTCGGGCCGATATTGATTTTGCAACATTTTGTGCAATCTGCCCGTTGTCGTTTGTACGACCAAAATACGCCATCATGCCGATCAAAAATATACAATCATGCATTAGTCTTCCAGTAACTTTTGTCCTGTCAGACATTCTATGCATTAAATAAAAATATTTCGGTTTTAATTGTAAAACTTGTAAACAAACAAAATATAAACTTAACAGCCTGCACACGAACGTTGTAATAAATTTACCCGCGAAATTACATGACAGTTAAATTCAATGAGACAAGATAGGCTTGGTTTCAACTTGTAACAAATACAAATAATCCAGCATAAATTGAACTTTAGATATACAATAAACAAAACAGTATAGCAATTATGCAAATGACCAAAAATAAGTCAATACTAGTGGTCGGATAGTCAGGTACCCTGCAGTTGGGTCGAACATTATATAGGGTCAAAACTCTACATGGCGAGGATTAAACTCGGGTTGAACAAGGGGTCAAAAGTCTACATTATGTGTTCAGAAAGGAGGGTCAAAGCTCTAATCACATTCTGCAAAAGAAATAGGGGTCAAAACTCTACATCATATGTCCAAAAGATGAGTAAAAAAACGATGCAACATAAAATATGTGCTAACCAAGATATAGTGAGTGTCTCCGCATATGTCAACGCTATTATATAACCAAAATAACCACTGACACATATGCATCAGGAGCGTAGCTTTCTGTAGGCACGTGCCCTCACTTTTTCTGAGAAATATACGCCAAACCCCGCAGGTCTACGACAGTCAAGCTGAATTTTCACGGGGATTCAACCCCGGTGAGGTGGGGGCATTCCCTATATCTTGGTTAGTTTCTATAATTGGTTTGAATGTAGAGTTTTAACCATCAAATTTTAGGCACCCTGTATAGGTTGTGCCTATGTTTTGAAGTTCACAGAGCACATTATCTACCCATTTCCAGGTCAAGTAGGCTACCTCCACCGGGAGCTGCAATATACCTATTTACAGGTCAGGTAAAACGATTTTGAACATTCTTTTGCCAGTTAAAAGCTTTAAGTATCTAGATTCGTGACCTATTTTTTTCCTAAAATCAATGATCAACGTAGTGGCAGGTTTGTATGGGGTGCCGTTTTACTATTTAACCTCAATAAGTGATATATTTCATTCGAATAGGTGATATCACTCATTCGAATAAGTGATATCACCAATTCGAATGAGTGATATCACACTATTCGAATGAGTGATATCACTTATTGAGGTTAAATAGTAAAACGGCACCCCATAAGTTTAGGCAACGAGAATACAAGAGTAGTCTTGATCATATGCGACGCTTGCTTTTCTAAAAGACCGTGAAACTTGACTAATACAACATTGCTTGGCCATTTCCGTAAACGTTTATGGAAATGGCCGAGCGATGTTCCGTCCGTAAACGTTTACGGAAATGACCGAGCGATGTTCCGAGGCGATTTTTTTTTTTTTATGAAAACGGAAATACCCGGAATTTCCCGAGTACGATAAATCGTTCCGAATGTGTTTAAACCTGAAAAGAATGATGTCATTTTCTGCTTTTCTCATTGGTCGAGGCAAACACAGTCGCTGCATATAGTAAATAAACACACGCCACTGGTTGCATACACATTATACGCCCGACGGTTACGTGAAAATCAAGGGTAAGTGTTTAAACTACTTTGTCACGTAATGCTCGTGCACTGATCTATTGGATAATATAACTGTTAAGGGAGTACTGCCGTCGTTATGCTATAGCTTAGATTATAACCGTGCCATTGTCACCACTTGGCTGAAATCATTTATCCTATTTTAGCCTGCTTTGTATACATGTACATGGCGACAGTTACCAATTGAACATGAAGCTACATGAACGCTATCGTTGCAAAATTATGCAGTAGACTATAGACAGAGACATAATACATGTGTCTATGTCTCTGACTATAGATCAATGCACAATGTCAAAGGTTACCTTTAGTGCGCAACATTAATGTAGCTCTGTAATGGGTAACAGACGTTTTGTCAACCTACCGGTTCGTCTACCTAAATAGATAGTGTTTTCGTCAACTTTAATTTAGTATAGTGTTATGTGGCATGCCAATTAACCAGGTGTGACAATCAAATATACAGCAAGAAGTATGGGGTGCCGTTTTACTATTTAACCTCAATAAGTGATATCACTTATTTGAATAGGTTATTGTGATATCACTCATTTAAAACGAATGAGTGATATCACCTATTCGAATGAGTCATATCACCTATTCGAATAAGTGATATCACTGATTCGTTTTGAATAGGTGATGATATCACTCATTCGAATAAGTGATATCGCTATAATTATATGTAATCAAGTATGCCATTGAAAAGTAACAAGTAATAAAATATTAAAAAAATTTTTTTTATTATTTTTGTTTATCAAAAATTAAAGCAATTTTAGGCATAACACTAATCAATATCAATATTATCATCAACAGTGCTGATTCAAACAAATTGGCCTATAAAGTTAGCACATCAAACTGCTAATTGATAAATATAAGATTATTGTGAATTTATTGCTGAACATATGAAAAGTCAACATGTGCAAACACAAACTGTCAATTAATTGATATACATTTGTTTTGATTAACCAGGTGTGACACTTATAATAATGTAGACGAAACTACCTATCCCCCACTATATATTGATTAATTGTATATTGTATGATGATGAGCTGTATATATGCTTTTAAAAGTCAAAATAAAATATATGTTCTGTTCTGCATATAAAATAAGGTAGGGGAAACCACTTATGGCTCACTTTATAAATTAAGGTAGACGAACAGGTTGACGAAACCATTGGTATTTTCTGTAATGGACATGGTAGTGTGACATGTAATTTGCAGGCGCTCGACGCACATTACTCATTACAAGATATATTTACACTCATGCTCTTTTGTTTGACAGTGGCGCCCCAGTCTATATTTTTTGGAATGATCTGTATTAACAATTGAAATGTCATGGGAATGTCCATCTAGGCACGTGGACGGGTCCGTTTAACTCTGCCCAGACCAGTCCACATGCAAAGATAGACCTACGCACCTGCAGAAGAAATTATTTGGTAAATTATAAAGAACATAGGTAAAAAATAACCATTTGATCAAGTACCAATTTTATTTATTTTAATTACCACTGATAAAAGTCAGACATGGGTTTACTCAAGGACTTACATAAAAAGATAGGAAACTTGCATCTCTCTCTACTAAATGTTTGTAAAATAGCATGTGAACAATTTATAATTTAGCAAATTAATCATTCAAATTTCACAGGCAGCTAATTTCTTTTACATAAAATGTAAGGTGTATGTAACCTTAGTTGTTTTATACTTACCCCTTAATTTAAATTTTAATGCTCTATTCAGAAACTTTAATGCTTAAATAACCCCCAAATGGTGCTTATCTGAAGCACTGTGCTGTTAACTTTGATTCATTGATGTTTACAGATGCCACCGAAACGAAAGGCAACAGGGGGTGCAGCCAAGGGAGGTAAAAAAGCCAAGAAGGCTGAACCAGCTGTGCCGGCAACCATGAAAGATGCTGCTGCCGTTCTCAAGGCAGCGGACAAAAAGACAGGTGGAAAAAAGTCACACAAAGTGGATTCTAATTGTCCATTTGCATCCACTGCTACGGTAATTATCTTCACTTATAACTTAAGTTACGTTGGTTGTCGTATACCTCCCGTAAAATCAGAATACAGTTACTTTAACATTTTTATATAGATTTTCGTTAAACACTAATTTATTTGAGCTCCAGCATGAAGTAAGCTTAGGATTTATATAAATTGCAATAGAGTCTGCTTCCTGGGTAGAACCAGTACTGATTGTTGCTTTTTAAGAGGCATCCGGTCAAGTTGAGGATCGAACCTGCAACCACTAGCGTGAGAGACCAACACTGTCGACTGCATTTCAACCCCACTTTTTATATACTTCAGTATTACTACCAGTATACAGTCAAACCTGTCTGAAACAGCCAGTCAAGGGAAGGAGCAAAAGTGTCTGTTTAAGACAGGTTGTTGCTTAATACAGGTTAATGTTCTAGTAAAGCATACAAATGGGAAATAGAAAATGTGGCTGCTTAAGACAAGTGGCTGCTTAATAAAGGTGATCACTTACACAGGTTTGACTGTATTTTTGTTGAATGTAGGTTATCCGTGAGTGGGCAAAATTAATATTATGGCAGTGTTGCTGGTCTTGTGTAACTTGAGGCATTTTCTATCCTTTCCTTTAACATATATTCCCTAATTAACGCCCCCAGGGGCGTTACATTTTACAAGGTGGGGGCGTTTATAAAAGATAAAAAAAGCAAATTTAAAAACAGTTAAATACAATAAAACCAATAAAACCCTGGAAAAACCTTAAATCCGGTTTAAATCCCCGAAAAAGTGGTTCAGAATTATTTGAGAGTGAATGAAATAATCGACATAGGATGAAAAAAAGTTAAAAATCTGTATGAAATTACTAGTCTGCATACTGGAATATATGAATTTATGGTCAGTGTACTCTTCACTTTAAATCACTTGGACGCTTGCTCTTATCAACATGGAACAATGAGCTTTCAGCGTACATAGACTAACAGCATTTTCCGATGTTTTGTAATGTTTTAATCGGCAGACGGTATTTTTACTAGTTTTAAACAGCAAATATGGGGAAGTGTTTATTCAACCAAAAGTGGTTAAGTGGTCACCCAAGATATAAACAATGGGTTAAAGAGTTCAAAGGTAATAAACACTCTGCTAATTGTTGTTTGTGTAACAAAATAATTGATCGGGGAAAGATGGGCGAATACGCACTCAACTCGCATAAACGTTTTATTTTTTAATTATTAGAGTGGGGGCGTTTATAAGGGAATATACGGTATTTCCTGAGATGCCAGCGGATCCCAATATGTAGAATAAGATTTTCTTAGCGTCTGTATAGAGAGAAACTTAATTGGGGGCAGTAGTGTAATGGGTGCAGTGTTGGCCGCTCATGCCAGAGGTTGCTGGTCTCACCTAATAAAGAAAAGCACTACTGTAGTATTCTCTATATAAAATACATGCGCAAAGTTTAAACATTATTGGTTTGCTGTTTTCTAATACCTAAACATGGGCAAAGGGCTTTACAGAAATACACAGCTTTGATTTCCTTGCACCCCCCCCCCCCTTTTTTTTTTTAGAATATTTTCTTGTAAAGAATTTCACATTCTTCAGGAAATAAATAACCTACCTAACTCCCCACCAATGTTTGAAATTCTCTGTAAGAAAACAGAATTAAACACTTTGATGATGCTGAAGATAAAAAGATATTTAAAGGCAAATTTTTATCTCCAATAGATATACCTGTTTACATAATGAGTTTTTTGTTCGGCAATTGCCTTAATTGATTGTTCCAATGTCTTTATTGTACAGGTAGAGGGAGATTATGATTGCATGTTAAACCAGACGAATATAGGTCACAATAACAACAAATACTACGTTATACAATTAATCAGTTGTGCTGGACAGTATTATGCCTGGAATAGATGGGGGAGAGTGGTATGTAAACAAATGTTCAGTACAGACAAGACCCGCTGGTAGGACAGAGTGGTATGTATACAAATGTTCAGTACAGACAAGACCCGCTGGTATGATAGAGTGGTATGTATACAAATGTTCAGTACAGACAAGACCCGCTGGTAGGATAGAGAGGTATGTATACAAATGTTCAGTACAGACAAGACCCGCGGGTAGGACAGAGTGGTATGTATACAAATGTTCAGTACAGACAAGACCTGCGTGTAGGACAGAGTGGTATGTAAACAAATGTTCAGTACAGACAAGACCCGCGGGTAGGACAGAGTGGTATGTATACAAATGTTCAGTACAGACAAGACCCGCGGGTAGGACAGAGTGGTATGTATACAAATGTTCAGTACAGACAAGACCCGCGGGTAGGACAGAGTGGTATGTATACAAATGTTCAGTACAGACAAGACCCGCGGGTAGGACAGAGTGGTATGTATACAAATGTTCAGTACAGACAAGACCTGCGTGTAGGACAGAGTGGTATGTAAACAAATGTTCAGTACAGACAAGACCCGCGGGTAGGACAGAGTGGTATGTATACAAATGTTCAGTACAGACAAGACCCGCTGGTAGGACAGAGAGGTATGTATACAAATGTTCAGTACAGACAAGACCCGCGGGTAGGACAGAGTGGTATGTATACAAATGTTCAGTACAGACAAGACCTGCCTGTAGGACAGAGTGGTATGTATACGAATGTTCAGTACAGACAAGACCCGCGGGTAGGACAGAGTGGTATGTATACAAATGTTCAGTACAGACAAGACCCGCGGGAAAGACAGAGTGGTATGTATACAAATGTTCAGTACAGACAAGACCTGTTGGTAGGACAGAGTGGTATGTGTACAAATGTTCAGTACAGACAAGACCCGCTGGTAGGATAGAGAGGTATGTATACAAATGTTCAGTACAGACAAGACCCGCGGGTAGGACAGAGTGGTATGTATACAAATGTTCAGTACAGACAAGACCTGCGTGTAGGACAGAGTGGTATGTAAACAAATGTTCAGTACAGACAAGACCCGCGGGTAGGACAGAGTGGTATGTATACAAATGTTCAGTACAGACAAGACCCGCGGGTAGGACAGAGTGGTATGTATACAAATGTTCAGTACAGACAAGACCCGCGGGTAGGACAGAGTGGTATGTATACAAATGTTCAGTACAGACAAGACCCGCGGGTAGGACAGAGTGGTATGTATACAAATGTTCAGTACAGACAAGACCTGCGTGTAGGACAGAGTGGTATGTAAACAAATGTTCAGTACAGACAAGACCCGCGGGTAGGACAGAGTGGTATGTATACAAATGTTCAGTACAGACAAGACCCGCTGGTAGGACAGAGAGGTATGTATACAAATGTTCAGTACAGACAAGACCCGCGGGTAGGACAGAGTGGTATGTATACAAATGTTCAGTACAGACAAGACCTGCCTGTAGGACAGAGTGGTATGTATACGAATGTTCAGTACAGACAAGACCCGCGGGTAGGACAGAGTGGTATGTATACAAATGTTCAGTACAGACAAGACCCGCGGGAAAGACAGAGTGGTATGTATACAAATGTTCAGTACAGACAAGACCTGTTGGTAGGACAGAGTGGTATGTGTACAAATGTTCAGTACAGACAAGACCCGTTGGTAGGACAGAGTGGTATGTATACAAATGTTCAGTACAGACAAGACCCGCGTGTAGGACAGAGTGGTATGTATACAAATGTTCAGTACAGACAAGACCCGCGGGTAAGACAGAGTGGTATGTATACAAATGTTCAGTACAGACAAGACCCGCGGGTAAGACAGAGTGGTATGTATACAAATGTTCAGTACAGACAAGACCCGCGGGTAAGACAGAGTGGTATGTATAAAAATGTTCAGTACAGACAAGACCCGCGGGTAAGACAGAGTGGTATGTATACAAATGTTCAGTACAGACAAGACCTGCGTGTAGGACAGAGTGGTATGTATACGAATGTTCAGTACAGACAAGACCCGCGTGTAGGACAGAGTGGTATGTATACAAATGTTCAGTACAGACAAGACCCGCGGGTAGGACAGAGTGGTTGTTACTTTATGGTATTATTTTACACATAACCCTTGAAGTATAAGGATTGTAAGTGAGATTTCCTTAGGTATATAATGTTTGAATATTAAGTGTCATTTTTATGCTATCGAGGGCTAACAGATTATCAGTTTACCTAACCTCTCTTTCCAGGGATCCTGGATCGGAAGGTTAAGCAATAGTCGAGCACACTTTTCTCCACAAATAACTAATAACTCTTCCCATTGAATCAGCAGTGAGAGACGAATGATAATGAGACACAATGTCCTTTAATAATGGAGGCTGTGGTCGGACTGGGATTCAAACTCTTAAGTTAATAACCCTGGATTGATAATTATGTATTTTACATTTTGCAAGATGTATAAACATGCACACGCCTTTACACATGCCTTTACTGAATTTTGTGTTGCCATCATTCATCCAAGATTTCAGGCGTTAATGTAGTGAGTAAATTTTTCTTATTTTCTACGGAAAGAATTGATAAATTGTAATGATGTTTATAAACTGAAGTCTCGCTCTGTTTTCTATATTTTCTTTGCCAAATCTGAGAAACTTACTACATGTATACCTAATGAATACATCAAAATCTGCATATCCTGAACATTGGCAGAGATTGGTGAAAAACAATTGGAGAGATAAATTTAAAATTGTTGGGTCAAATAAACGTAATCTATCATCTGGAGGAGTAAAACTGACTTACCGGTAAATTAAAACTAAAAATGACCGTTTTGGAAGGTTAATGAGCCTTTAAATAAAATGGCTGCCCTGGCCCAACTAGCCAAAATTAGTCGTGTGATATCTTCATGCCAATTTGGACGTCTTTTTTCATTAAGTTAATGGTTTATAAAATTTGAAGTTCATAATGTGAATTAATAATTGTAATATTTTATTCCTATTTTTATTGTTTAAATAGGGTGAGAAGGGAGCAACCTCACTAAATGGGCCATCTGATTTAGCAACGGCCATGAAAAACTTCGAAAAAAAGTTTCAGGACAAAACAAAAAACAAATGGGCAGACAGGGGGAAGTTCATACCAAAAGCTGGCAAATATTCTCTAATTGAAATGGCTGACGACGAGGATGAAGTGGATGCACCAGTAATAGTTTCATTTTTAGCTCTACTGGCCAAAGGCCACCAGGGTTTATGTCATGGTAAATTGTTGTCGTTGTCGTCCATCTGTTAACCTTTTTCTTGAAGACGCGATAGCACCTTTATTTTTCATTGAATCTTAACCAAACTTGCACAGCAGTTATATAACCATAATATCTCGGACAAGTTATTGAACCAGCGTCGATCGACTACAAATGTCCCCTGCACAGGGTTTATAAGCACATTTTAAGCGAAACTTTAAAAAACATTTTTTCTGAAAGTTCAAGGTCTAGACCTTAGATATTGTACATGTAGCATTGCATGGGGGTCCCCTAAAAGATTTGTGGAAGTCGGGTCCCTGGGGTCAGATTTGGGGCCGCCACAAGTGTCGCTGTTTTACATAGAGTTATATGGGGAAATGTTGTAGACGCGACACCACCTTCATATTTCTTTAAATCTTAACCAAACTTACACAGCAGTTATATAACTACAAGATCTCGGACAAGTTCTTGATCCAGCGTAATTTGATCATGATTGCCCCCACCGCAGGGCTTATAAGCACATTTTAAATTATACTTTAAAAAACATTTTTCCTAAGGCCTAGACCTTAGATATTTTTTCATGTAGCATTGCATGGAGGTTCCCTAAAAGATTTGTTGAAGTTGGGTCCCTTGAGTAAAATTTGGGGCCGCCACAAGGGTCACTGTTTTACATAGAGTTATATAGGGAAAATGTTGTAGACGCGATAGCACCTTCATTTTTCATTGATTCTTAATCAAACTTTCACAACAGTTATATAACCATTAGATCTCGGACCAGCATCATTCGGCCACAGATGCCCCCACCACAGGGCTTATAAGCACATTTTAAGTAAAATTTCAAAAAAACATTTTCTCTGAAAGTTATAGGCGTAGACCTTAGATACATTACATGTAACATCTGTAACATCTGTTGCCAGTAGAGCGTTGTTTATCCATCTGACATAACTGTTATTATGTCTGCAGCTATAATATTGTCTTATACAAATTTGTCATCTCTCTATCCAATTATCTTTCCGTACACCTTTCATCATCTCTCTATTCAGCTACCTGCCTTTCATCTGTCAAAATCTCTCCATCCAACTACCTGCCTTTCATCTGTCAAAATCTCTCCATCCAACTACCTGCCTTTCATCTGTCAAAATCTCTCCATCCAACTACCTGCCTTTCATCTGTCAAAATCTCTCCATCCAACTACCTTAACTATAAGATCAGAAAAATTTAAACCAGCGGACAAAAAATATATTCAAAGGAGTTCAATTCTGAAAATATTTACAAAGAACGCATTGTTGAAAACCATAAACTAAAATTATTCAAAGTTTATTAGCAACTCAGCAAGCCATTTGCCTTTTGTCATTTACAACAATTACAGAAATGTGGTGAAGACAATAACATACAGTTATTAATACAATGCAAATAAATATATGATGAAAGTAGACCATAAATTAAGAAACAGTAAAAGTTTCAAAAGTAGTTTTTCTAATGATTAATGCTTCTTTGAAGAATTTTGAAAGTTTAATAATGTAGGAGTAAATAAAATCTAAATGTCTTGAGGTAGTATACACATCATGTATAATCATATCATGTATAATCACGTCATGTTGTATAATCATGTCATGTTGTATAATCACGTCATGTTGTATAATCACGTCATGTATAATCCTGTCATGTATAATCACGTCATGTTGTATAATCACATCATGTTGTATAATCACATCATGTTGTATATCACGTAATGTATAATCACGTCATGTTGTATAATCACATCATGTTGTATAATCACGTCATGTATAATCACGTCATGTATAATCACGTCATGTATAATTATCATGTATAATCACGTCATGTATAATCACATCATGTATAATCACATCATGTTGTATAATGAGGTCATGTATAATCAGGTCATGTATAATCACATCATGTATAATTATCATGTATAATCACATCATGTATAATCACGTCATGTATAATCACGTTATGTATAATCACGTTATGTATAATTATCATGTATAATCACATCATGTATACTCACATCATGTATAATCACGTCATGTATAATCACGTCATGTATAATCACGTTATGTATAATCACGTTATGCATAATCATATCATGTATAATCAGGTCATGTATAATCATATCATGTATAATCAGGTCATGTATAATCACGTTATGTATAATCACATCATGTATAATCACATCATGTATACTCACATCATGTATAATCACGTCATGTATAATCACGTTATGTATAATTATCATGTATAATCACATCATGTATAATCATGTCATGTATAATCACGTTATGTATAATTATCATGTATAATCACATCATGTATACTCACACCATGTATAATCACGTCATGTATAATCACGTCATGTATAATCACGTTATGTATAATTATCATGTATAATCACATCATGTATAATTATCATGTATAATTACCATGTATAATCACATCATGTATTATCATGTCATGTATAATCAAGTCATGTATAATCACATCATGTATAATTATCATGTATAATCACATCATGTATAATCACGTCATGTATAATCATGTCATGTATAATCATGTCATGTATAATCACATCATGTATAATCACATCATGTATAATCACATCATGTATAATTATCATTTATAATCACGTCATGTATAATCACATCATGTATAATTATCATGTATAATCACATCATGTATAATCATGTCATGTATAATCACGTTATGTATAATTATCATGTATAATCACATCATGTATACTCACATCATGTATAATCATGTCATGTATAATCACGTCATGTATAATCACATCATGTATAATTATCATGTATAATCACATCATGTAAAATTATCATGTATTATCACATCATGTATAATCACGTCATGTATAATCACGTCATGTATAATCACATCATGTATAATCACATCATGTATAATTATCATGTATAATCACGTCATGTATAATTATCATGTATAATCACGTCATGTATAATAACATCATGTATAATTATCATGTATAATCACGTCATGTATAATCACATCATGTATAATCATGTCATGTATAATCATGTCATGTATAATCACATCATGTATAATCATGTCATGTATAATCACACCATGTATAATCACGCCATGTATCATGTATAATCACATCATGTATAATCACATCATGTATAATCAAGTCATGTATAATTATCATCCTGATGATGTACATTGTATCATAGGCTCCATCTGTATCTACTGCGGGTAAAAAAGTGGCAGCATCAGAACTAGACAAACAAACACAAAACCTTGTTAAGTTGATCTTCGACCATGATATGTTTAAAGATTGTATGAAGAAATTTGACATTGGTAAGTTTCATTCTTTTTTAGTCAATAGTTCAAGGTGAGGTTTGTTCTTTTGTAGCTTAAGGTTTCAAAAGTGAGCTTTTTTAGCTCACCAGGTCAAAGTTCAAGGTGAGCTATTCTATTGCTTTGCATCCATTGTCCTTTAACTTTTAAAGTTATATGCTCTCTAGCATCTGCATTTTTCATTGGGTCTTCACAAAACCTATCTGGTAGTTATATAACCATATTATCTCAAACTTCACAAGACCTACGTTGTAGTTATATAACCATATTATCTCGGACTTCACAAAACCTACGTGGTAGTTATATAACCATATTATCTCGGACTTCACAAGACCTACATGGTAGTTATATAACCATATTATCTCAGACTTCACAAGACCTACGTGGTAGTTATATAACCATAATATCACAGACTTCACAAGACCTACGTGGTAGTTATATAACCATATTATCTCGTACTTCACAAGACCTACGTGATATTTATATAACCATAATATCTCGGACTTCAAAAGACCTACGTTGTAGTTATATAACCATAATATCTCAGACTTCACAAGACCTACGTGGTAGTTATATAACCATATTATCTCAGACTTCACAATACCTATGTGGTATTTATTTAACCATATTATCTCAGACTTCACAAGACCTATGTGGTAGTTATATAACCATATTATCTAAGATTCACAAGACCTACGTGGTAGTTATATAACCATATCATCTCGGACTTCACAAGACCTACGTGGAAGTTATATAACCATATTATTATATCAGACTTCACAAGACCTACGTTGTAGTTATATAACCATAATATCTCAAACTTCACAAGACCTACGTGGTAGTTATATAACCATATTATCTCGGACTTCACAATACTTATGTGGTAGTTATTTAACCATATTATCTCAGACTTCACAAGACCTATGTGGTAGTTATATAACCATATTATCTAAGATTCACAAGACCTACGTGGTAGTTATATAACCATATCATCTCGGACTTCACAAGACCTACATGGTAGTTATATAACCATGATATCTCAGGCTTCACAAGACCTATGTGGTAGTTTTATAACCATGATATCTCGGACTCCACAAGACCTACGTGGTGGTTATATAACCATATTATCTCGGACTTCACAAGACCTACGTGGTAGTTATATAACCATAATATTTCAGATTTCACAAGAACTACATGGTAGTTATATAACTATATTATCTCGGACTTCACAAGACCTACGTAGTAGTTATATAACCATATTATCTCAGACTTCACAAGACCTTTGTGGTAGTTATATAACCATATTATCTCGGACTTCACAAGACCTACGTGGTAGTTATATAACCATAATATTTCAGATTTCACAAGAACTACATGATAGTTATATAACTATATTATCTCGGACTTCACAAGACCTATGTGGTAGTTATATAACCATACATGTATTATCTCGGACTTCACAAGACCTTTGTGGTAGTTATATAACCATATTATCTCGGACTTCACAAGACCTACGTGGTAGTTATATATCCATAATATCTCAGACTTCACAAGACATACGTGGTAGTTATATAACCATACATGTATTATCTCGGACTTCAGAAGACCTACGTGGTAGTTATATATCCATAATATCTCAGACTTCACAAGACCTTTGTGGTAGTTATATAACCATATTATCTTAGACTTCACAAGATCTATGTAGTAGTTATATATCCATAATATCTCAGACTTCACAAGACCTATGTAGAAGTTATATAACCATATTATCTCAGACTTCACAAGACCTATGTGGTAGTTATATAACCATAATATCACAGACTTCACAAGACCTACGTGGTAGTTATATAACCATATTATCTTAGACTTCACAAGACCTACGTAGTAGTTATATAACCATATTATCTCAGACTTCACAAGACCTATGTAGTAGTTATATAACCATAATATCTCAGACTTCACAGGACCTACTTGATAGTTATATAACCATATTATCTCAGACTTCACAAGACCTATGTGGTAGTTATATAACCATAATATCACAGACTTCACCAGACCTATGTGGCAGTAATATAACCGTATTATCTCGGACTTCACAAGACCTACGTGGTAGTTATATAACCATATTATCTCAAGACTTCACAAGACCTATGTGGTAGTTATATAACCATAATATCTCAGACTTCACCAGACCTACGTGGTAGTTATATAACCATGATATCTCAGACTTCACAAGACCTACGTAGTAGTTATATAACCATAATATCTCAGACTTCACAGGACCTACGTGATAGTTATATAACCATATTATCTCAGACTTCACAAGACCTATGTGGTAGTTATATAACCATAATATCACAGACTTCACCAGACCTACTTGGTAGTTATATAACCATAATATCACAGACTTCACAAGACCTACGTGGTAGTTATATAACCATATTATCTTAGACTTCAAAAGACCTACGTGATAGTTATATAACCATATTATCTTAGACTTCACAAGACCTACGTGATAGTTATATAACCATATTATCTCAGACTTCACAAGACCTACGTGGTAGTTATATAACCATAATATCACAGACTTCACCAGACCTACGTGGCAGTTATAAAACCATGATATCTCAGACTTCAAAAGACCTACGTTGTAGTTATATAACCATATTATCTCAGACTTCAAAAGACCTACGTGGTAGTTATATAAACATAATATCTCAGACTTCACAAGACCTATGTGGTAGTAATATGACCATATTATCTCAGACTTCACAAGACCTACGTGGTAGTTATATAACCATATTATCTCGGACTTCACAAGACCTACGTGGTAGTTATATAACCATATTATCTCAGACTTCACAAGACCTACGTGGTAGTTATACAACCATATTATCTCGGACTTCACAAGACCTACGTGGTAGTTATATAACCATACATGTATTATCTGGGACTTCACAAGACCTATGTGGTAGTTATATAACCATATTATCTCGAACTTCACAAGACCTTAGTGGTAGTTATTTAACCATAATATCTCAGACTTCACAAGAGCTACGTGGTAGTTATATAACCATATTATCTCAGACTTCACAAGACCTATGTGGTAGTTATATAACCATATTATCTCAGACTTCACAAGACCTACGTGGTAGTTATATAACCATATTATCTCGGACTTCACAAGACCTATGTGGTAGTTATATAACCATATTATCTCAGACTTCACAAGACCTATGTAGTAGTCATATAACCATATTATCTCAGACTTCACAAGACCTACGTGGTAGTTATATAACCATGATATCTCAGATTTCACAAGACCTACGTTGTAGTTATATAACCATATTATCTCAGACTTTAGAAGCCCTACATTGTAGTTATATAACCATATTATCTCGGACTTCACAAGACCTACGTGGTAGTTATATAACCATAATATCTCAGACTTCAAAAGACCTACATGTACATGGTAGTTACATAACCATATTATCTCAGACTTCACAAGACCTATGTGGTAGTTATATGACCATATTATCTCAGACTTCACAAGACCTACGTGGTAGTTATATAACCATATTATCTCAGACTTCACAAGACCTATGTGGTAGTTATTATGCTTCCCCAAAGGAGGGAAGCATATAGTCGCCGCTTCATGCGTGTGTCTGTCCGTCCCCAAGTTCTTGTCCGGGCTATTTCTCTACAACCTCTGGTTGGAATTTTATAAAACTTGGTACGATGCATCATTACCAAGTGCATATGCGCATACTGTCTTGTGTTCCAGTTCGATGATTTTTCACGGAGTTATGGCCCTTTGATTCTATTTGTGACCAAATTCTTGTCCGCGCTATTTCTCTACAATCCCATGTTGGAATTTTATGAAACTTGCTTGGATGCATCATTACCAAGTGTAAATGTGCATATTGTCTATGTGTTCCGGTTCAGTGATTTTTCACGGAGTTATGGCCCTTTGATTGAGTATGTGACCAAATTCTTGTCCGTGCTATTTCTATACAATCCCATGTTGGAATTTTGTGAAACTTGCTAGGATGCATCATTTCCAAGTGCATATATGCGCATATGGTCTTTTTGTTCCTGTTTGATGATTTTTCACGGAGTTATGGCCCTTTGATTCTGTCTGTGACCAAATTATTGTCCGCGCTATTTCTCTACAACCCCATGTTGGAATTTTGTGAAACTTGTTAGGATGCATCATTACTAAGTGCAGATGTGCATATTTTCGTCATGACGCTATTTCGCTACAAACTCTGGTTTTAATTCTGTAAAACTAGCTAGGATCTGCGCATATTGTCATTTTGTTCCGGTTCAATGATTTGCGAATGAGTTCTGTGAAGTGCAGAGCCACCTATTGTTCCTGCTATGCAGTTTGGTATTTTTCAACCAAGTAATCTGTACAGAGTCAAACACTCACTTGGGGAGCATCCATTGGTTCCACCGATATTTTCTTGTATAACCATAATATCTCGGATTTCACAAGAACTATGTGGTAGTTATATAACCATATTATCTCGGACTTCACAAGACCTATGTGGTAGTTATATAACCATATTATCTCAGACTTCACAAGACCTACGTGGTAGTTATATAACCATAATATCTCAGACTTCACAAGACCTACGTGGTAGTTATATAACCATATTATCTCAGACTTCACAAGACCTACGTGGTAGTTATATAACCATGATATCTCAGACTTCACCAGACCTACGTGGTAGTTATATAACCATATTATCTCGGACTTCACAAGACCTACGTGGTAGTTATGTAACCATTTTATCTCAGACTTCACAAGACCTACGTGGAGATTATGTAAATATGAATTGATTTATTTCAGATGTGAAAAAGATGCCATTGGGTAAACTGAGTAAAGGTCAGATAGCGAAGGGGTTCGAAGTTCTTGATGAGATAGAGAAGGAGCTGAACGCTAACAGGAAAACAAAGCTGAATGAATTGTCATCAAGGTTCTATACAGTAATTCCTCATAACTTTGGGAGAACTGTGCCTCCATGTATAAGTACCCTGGAACAGTTGAGGGGAAGAATGGACATGTTGCTGGTAGGAACTTTACTTAGAAAAACACTTTCGGGTTGTGCATGTGTTGGGATCTTTCTATCTGTAAATGGTCTGTCTTTTCCATTTATATGTTTTGAAATATGTATGCCATGCAATATGATTTCTTTAAGAAAATCAAAGATGACCAAGATCAGGCTTCTGATTTAAGTATATACTCAAATACAGTAATTTTGTGTTGGTACGAAATACTGTGGTATGAAATTTGCGGAGGTTTGAAGTCAGTCTCGAAATTACTCCCTGTACACTCAATGCATTTTGGACTTGCTAGTACGAAATTCAATAGTTTGAAACATTCAATTATGAAATGATAATTTGGTCCCCAGGGGGACATTTTTACAGTTTTGTGATTCAATAATATGAAAAAGGTGTTTTCACACCTGGCTTCTGATTACCAAGTGAAGTGTACACAATAAGGTTCAATAATCGGAATGACAATTAGTGTACATGCATATGTAGGCTTATTAACGGTGACCGACATAACAATATCATTCAAATCATATCCTCAGAAATGCTTCGCTATGGGATCTGATGATGACTCATAGAAGGTCCTTTCTGCCAGCCAATCAGAGGCTTGCTTTTAATGTTTTGAAAGCAAAAGTAGAAGTCTATTTTAGCCAAAGAAAAATCTATATATGTATTTATCTGGGATTCCAATTATCATGTGCGATTATCACACATTTATAATTGATACGATGAAAATTCCGAAATGGCTGCGTCCGTGTTTTTTTAATACTTGTAAATGATTTTCGCAAGTTTCAGGAATCGGGGATGATAACAGGACATTTTATAATAATACACCAACATATGAAGACCACTTTGTATCCACACCCATATTGAAGGTTATGCTGAACAGTTGTTGAAACATGTAATCTGATATGTCTGCGGCATGATACTCCAGTGTGGCAGCACTCAGAATGCTGTCTCAAGTAGACACTGCCATGCCATGTGTCTGCGGTATGATACTCCAGTGTGGCGTCACTCAGAATGCTGTCTCAAGTAGACACTGCCATGCCATGTGTCTGCGGTATGATACTCCAGTGTGGCAGCACTCAGAATGCTGTCTCAAGTAGGCACTGTCATACCATGTGTCTGCGGTATGATACTCCAGTGTGGCAGCACTTAGAATACTGTCTCAAGTAGACACTGTCATGCCATGTGTCTGCGGTATGATACTCCAGTGTGGTAGCACTTAAAATGCTGTCTCAGGTAGACACTGTCATGCCATGTGTCTGCGGTATGATACTCCAATGTGGCAGCACTCAGAATGCTGTCTCAAGTAGACACTGTCATGCCATGTGTCTGTGGTATGATACTCCAGTGTGGCATCACTCAGAATGCTGTCTCAAGTAGACACTGTCATGCCATGTGTCTGCGGTATGATACTCCAGTGTGGCGTCACTCAGAATGCTTTCTCAAGTAGACACTGTCATACCATGTATCTGCGGTATGATACTCCAGTGTGGCAGCGCTCAGAATGCTGTCTCAAGTAGACACTGCCATACCATGTGTCTGCGGTATGATACTCCAGTGTGGCAGCACTCAGAATGCTGTCTCAAGTAGGCACTGTCATACCATGTGTCTGCAGTATGATACTCCAGTGTGGCAGCGCTCAGAATACTGTCTCAAGTAGACACTGTCATACCATGTGTCTGCGGTATGATACTGCAGTGTGGCAGCACTCAGAATGCTGTCTCAAGTAGACACTGCCATACCATGTGTCTGTGGTATGATACTCCAGTGTGACAGCGCTCAGAATGCTGTCTCAAGTAAACACTGCCATGTCACGTGTCTGGGGTATGATACTCCAGTGTGGCAGCACTTAGAATGCTGTCTCAAGTAGACACAGTCATACCATGTGTCTGCGGTATGATACTCCAGTGTGGCAGCACTCAGAATGCTGTCTCAAGTAGGCACTGTCATACCATGTGTCTGCGGTATGATACTCCAGTGTAGCAGCACTCAGAATGCTGTCTTAAGTAGACACTGTCATGCCATGTGTCTGCGGTATGATACTCCAGTGTGGCAGCACTCAGAATGCTGTATCAAGTAGACACTGCCATGTCATGTGTCTGCGGTATGATACTCCAGTGTGGCAGCACTTAGAATGCTGTCTCAAGTAGACACTGTCATACCATGTGTCTGCGGTATGATACTCCAGTGTGGCAGCACTTAGAATGCTGTCTTAAGTAGACACTGTCATGCCATGTGTCTGTGGTATGATACTCCAGTGTGGCAGCACTTAGAATGCTGTCTTAAGTAGACACTGTCATGCCATGTGTCTGCGGTATGATACTCCAGTGTGGCAGCACTTAGAATGCTGTCTTAAGTAGACACTGTCATGCCATGTGTCTGCGGTATGATACTCCAGTGTGGCAGCACTCAGAATGCTGTATCAAGTAGGCACTGTCATACCATGTGTCTGCAGTATGATACTCCAGTGTGGTAGCACTCAAAATGCTGTCTCAAGTAGACACTGTCATACCATGTGTCTGCGGTATGATACTCCAGTGTGGCAGCACTTAGAATGCTGTCTTAAGTAGACACTGTCATGCCATGTGTCTGCGGTATGATACTCCAGTGTGGCAGCGCTCAGAATGCTGTCTCAAGTAGACACTGTCATACCATGTGTCTGCCGTATGATACTCCAGTGTGGCGTCACTCAGAATGCTGTCTTAAGTAGACACTGCCATGCCATGTGTCTGTGGTATGATACTCTAGTGTGGCAGCACTCAGAATGCTGTCTCAAGTAGACACTGCCATGCCATGTGTCTGCAGTATGATACTCCAATGTGGCAGTGCTCAGAATGCTGTCTCAAGTATACACTGTCATGCCATGTATCTGCGGTATGATGCTCCAGTGTGGCAGCACTCAGAATGCTGTCTCAAGTAAACACTGTCATGCCATGTATCTGTGGTATGATACTCCAGTGTGGCATTACTCAGAATGCTGTCTCAAGTAGACACTGTCATACCATGTGTCTGCGGTATGATATTCCAGTGTGGCAGCACTCAGAATGCTGTCTCAAGTAGGCACTGTCATACCATGTGTTTGCAGTATGATACTGCAGTGTGGCGTCACTCAGAATGCTGTCTCAAGTAGGCACTGTCATACCATGTGTCTGCGGTATGATACTCCAGTGTTGCAGCACTTAGAATGCTGTCTTAAGTAGACACTGTCATGCCATATGTCTGCGGTATGATACTCCAGTGTGGCAGCACTCAGAATGCTGTCTCAAGTAGACACTGTCATACCATGTGTCTGCAGTATGATACTTCAGTGTGGCAGCACTTAGAATGCTGTCTTAAGTAGACACTGTCATGCCATCTGTCTGCAGTATGATACTCCAGTGTGGCAGCACTCAGAATGCTGTCTCAAGTAGACACTGTCATACCATGTGTCTGCAGTATGATACTCCAATGTGGCAGCACTCAGAATGCTGTCTCAAGTATACACTGTCATGCCATGTATCTGCTGTATGATACTCCAGTGTGGCAGCACTCAGAATGCTGTCTCAAGTAGACACTGTCATGCCATGTGTCTGCGGTATGATACTCCAGTGTGGCAGCACTCAGAATGCTGTCTCAAGTAGACACTGTCATGCCATGTGTCTGCGGTATGATACTCCAGTGTGGCAGCACTTAGAATGCTGTCTTAAGTAGACACTGTCATGCCATGTGTCTGCGGTATGATACTCCAGTGTGGCAGCACTCAGAATGCTGTCTCAAGTAGACACTGCCATGCCATGTGTCTGCGGTATGATACTCCAGTGTGGCAGCACTCAGAATGCTGTCTCAAGTAGACACTGTCATACCATGTGTCTGCAGTATGATACTCCAGTGTGGCGTCACTCAGAATGCTGTCTCAAGCAGACACTGTCATGCCATGTGTCTGCGGTATGATACTCCAGTGTGGTGTCACTCAGAATGCTGTCTCAAGTAGACACTGTCATACAATGTGTCTGTGGTATGATACTCCAGTGTGGCAGCGCTCAGAATGCTGTCTCAAGTAGGCACTGTCATACCATGTGTCTGCGATATGATACTCCAGTGTGGCAGCACTCAGAATGCTGTCTCAAGTAGACACTGCCATACCATGTGTCTGCGGTATGATACTCCAGTATGGCAGTGCTCAGAATGCTGTCTCAAGTAGACACTGCCATACCATGTGTCTGAGGTATGATACTCCAGTGTGGCTTCACTCAGAATGCTGTCTCAAGTAGACACTGCCATACCATGTGTCTGAGGTATGATACTCCAGTGTGGCAGTGCTCAGAATGCTGTCTCAAGTAGACACTGCCATACCATGTGTCTGAGGTATGATACTCCAGTGTGGCTTCACTCAGAATGCTGTCTCAAGTAGACACTGCCATACCATGTGTCTGCGGTATGATACTCCAGTATGGCAGTGCTCAGAATGCTGTCTCAAGTAGACACTGCCATACCATGTGTCTGAGGTATGATACTCCAGTGTGGCTTCACTCAGAATGCTGTCTCAAGTAGACACTGTCATACCATGTGTCTGCGGTATGCTACTCCAGTGTGGCGTCACTCAGAATGCTGTCTCAAGTAGACACTGCCATACCATGTGTCTGCGGTATGATACTCCAGTGTGGCATCACTCAGAATGCTGTCCCAAGTAGACACTGTCATGCCATATGTCTGCAGTATGATACTCCAGTGTGGCAGCACTCAGAATGCTGTCTCAAGTAGCCACTGTCATGCCATATGTCTGCGGTATGATACTCCTGTGTCGCATCACTCAGAATGCTGTCTCAAGTAGACACTGTCATGCCATATGTCTGCAGTATGATACTCCAGTGTGGCAGCACTCAGAATGCTGTCTCAAGTAGACACTGCCATACCATGTGTCTGCGGTATGATACTCCAGTGTGGCGTCATTCAGAATGCTGTCTGAAGTAGACACTGTCATACCATGTGTCTGCGGTATGATACTCCAGTGTGGCAGCACTCAGAATGCTATCTCAAGTAGACACTGTCATACCATGTGTCTGCGGTATGATACTCCAGTGTGGCAGCACTCAGAATGCTGTCTCAAATAGACACTGCCACACCATGTGTCTGCGGTATGATACTCCTGTGTAGCATCACTCAGAATGCTATCTCAAGTAGACACTGTCATACCATGTGTCTGCGGTATGATACTCCAGTATGGCAGCACTCAGAATGCTGTCTCAAGTAGACACTGTCATACCATGTGTCTGCGGTATGCTACTCCAGTGTGGCGTCACTCAGAATGCTGTCTCAAGTAGACACTGCCATACCATGTGTCTGTGGTATGATACTCCTGTGTGGCTTCACTCAGAATGCTGTCTCAAGTAGACACTGTCATACCATGTGTCTGCGGTATGATACTCCAGTATGGCAGCACTCAGAATGCTGTCTCAAGTAGACACTGTCATACCATGTGTCTGCGGTATGATACTCCAGTGTGGCGTTACTCAGAATGCTGTCTCAAGTAGACACTGCCATACCATGTGTCTGCGGTATGATACTCCAGTGTCGCATCACTCAGAATGCTGTCTTAAGTAGACACTGCCATACCATGTGTCTGTGGTATGATACTCCAGTGTGGCTTCACTCAGAATGCTGTCTCAAGTAGACACTGTCATGCCATGTGTCTGCCGTATGATACTCCAGTGTGGCAGCACTCAGAATGCTGTCTCAAGTAGACACTGCCATACCATGTGTCTGCGGTATGATACTCCAGTGTGGCAGCACTCAGAATGCTGTCTCAAGTAGACACTGCCATACCTTGTGTCTGCCGTATGATACTGCAGTATGGCAGCACTCAGAATGCTGTCTCAAGTAGACACTGCCATACCATGTGTCTGCCGTATGATACTCCAGTGTCGCATCACTCAGAATGCTGTCTCAAGTAAACACAGTCATACCATGTGTCTGCGGTATGATACTCCAGTGTGACAGCACTCAGAATGCTGTCTCAAGTAGACACTGCCATACCATGTGTCTGCGGTATGATACTCCAGTGTGGCAGCACTCAGAATGCTGTCTCAAGTAGACACTGTCATACCATGTGTCTGCCGTATGATACTGCAGTATGGCAGCACTCAGAATACTGTCTCAAGTAGACACTGCCATACCATGTGTCTGCCGTATGATACTCCAGTGTCGCATCACTCAGAATGCTGTCTCAAGTAGACACAGTCATACCATGTGTCTGCGGTATGATACTCCAGTGTGACAGCACTCAGAATGCTGTCTCAAGTAGACACTGCCATACCATGTGTCTGCGGTATGATACTCCAGTGTGGCAGCACTCAGAATGCTGTCTCAAGTAGACACTGTCATGCCATGTGTCTGTGGTGTGATACTCCAGTGTGGCAGCACTCAGAATGCTGTCTCAAGTAGACACTGTCATACCATGTGTCTGTGGTATGATACTCCAGTGTGGTAGCACTCAGAATGCTGTCTCAAGTAGACACTGCCATACCATGTGTCTGCGGTATGATACTCCAATGTGGCAGCACTCAGAATGCTGTCTCAAGTAGACACTGTCATACCATGTGTCTGCAGTATGATACTCCAGTGTGGCAGCATTCAGAATGCTGTCTCAAGTAGACACTGTAATACCATGTGTCTGCGGTATGATACACCAGTGTGGCAGCACTCAGAATGCTGTCTCAAGTAGACACTGTCATGCCATGTGTCTGTGGTATGATACTCCAGTGTGGTAGCACTCAGAATGCTGTCTCAAGTAGACACTGTCATACCATGTGTCTGCGGTATGATACTCCAGTGTGGCAGCACTCAGAATGCTGTCTCAAGTAGACACTGCCATGCCATGTGTCTGCAGTATGATACTCCAGTGTGGCAGCACTCAGAATGCTGTCTCAAGTAGACACTGCCATGCCATGTGTCTGCGGTATGATACTCCAGTGTGGCAGCACTCAGAATGCTGTCTCAAGTAGACACTGCCATACCATGTGTCTGCGGTATGATACTCCAGTGTGGCAGCACTCAGAATGCTGTCTCAAGTAGACACTGCCATACCATGTGTCTGTGGTATGATACTCCAGTGTGGCTTCACTCAGAATGCTGTCTCAAGTAGACACTGTCATACCATGTGTCTGTGGTATGATACTCCAGTGTGGTAGCACTCAGAATGCTGTCTCAAGTAGACACTGTCATACCATGTGTCTGTGGTATGATACTCCAGTGTGGCAGCACTCAGAATGCTGTCTCAAGTAGACACTGCCATACCATGTGTCTGCCGTATGATACTCCAATGTGGCAGCACTCAGAATGCTGTCTCAAGTAGACACTGTCATGCCATGTGTCTGTGGTATGATACTCCAGTGTGGCAGCACTCAGAATGCTGTCTCAAGTAGACACAGCCATACCATGTGTCTGCAGTATGATACTCCAGTGTGGCAGCACTCAGAATGCTGTCTCAAGTAGACACTGTCATGCCATGTGTCTGTGGTATGATACTCCAGTGTGGCTTCACTCAGAATGCTGTCTCAAGTAGACACTGCCATACCATGTGTCTGTGGTATGAAACTCCAGTGTGGCAGCACTCAGAATGCTGTCTCAAGTAGACACTGTCATACCATGTGTCTGCGGTATGATACTCCAGTGTGGTAGCACTCAGAATGCTGTCTCAAGTAGACACTGTCATGCCATGTGTCTGTGGTATGATACTCCAGTGTGGCAGCATTCAGAATGCTGTCTCAAGTAGACACTGTCATACCATGTGTCTGCGGTATGATACTCCAGTGTGGCAGCACTCAGAATGCTGTCTCAAGTAGACACTGTCATGCCATGTGTCTGTGGTGTGATACTCCAGTGTGGCAGCACTCAGAATGCTGTCTCAAGTAGACACTGCCATACCATGTGTCTGTGGTATGATACTCCAGTGTGGTGTCACTCAGAATGCTGTCTGAAGTAGACACTGTCATACCATGTGTCTGTGGTATGATACTCTAGTGTGGCAGCACTCAGAATGCTGTCTGAAGTAGACACTGCCATACCATGTGTCTGCTGTATGATACTCCAGTGTCGCGTCACTCAGAATGCTGTCTCAAATAGACACTGCCATAGACATTATTACTCATGGTCAGCCTTCTGTCTTTATTATAAGAGAAAAAATAAAATAACAATGCCAATTTATTATTGATGGAAGTTAAATGTAATTCTCTATATATTATTAAAAGATTTGTAATATTTGTTTTGAATTATGAGAATGTGTTGTATTTTATTAAGGAATTCATTTTTCCACCTTGCTTTTATTATGCAAAAGTCCACATCTCTGGAGGTAAACTGATTGCAGTCATTTTGTATTGTACTAGTGAATTTGTGGCACAAAAACTTTTGTATGTCATAGAACATTATCAGGCCTGGCATAAATCTTTGTAAACAATATTTTTAAAAGAAAACTGCAGTGTAAGATTCAATCCCAAAAATAAGGTGTTCAATACGATTCCATGATTTTAAGACAAAAGATTTTTCGTAATAAATTGAATACTTTGCAATAAATCTCATGCAACTATTGAAAAATGTTTGGACTGCACAGTCTGTTTAAGCAACAGCACCAGTGAAATGGGATGTGGTCAAGTAGGGAGAACACTTTGGTAATTTCAACATGACACTCTTCCGTCACAGAAACAACAATTTGATTTTGCCACAATAGCTTTCCGTATTTTTAGACAGAAATAAAAACTTGTCATTGATAAGCATCCATTAAGGCCATCTCATTGATTTCATGTTAAACATTATGTATTGTAGGTGCTCGGAGATATTGAGATTGCCCAAAGTCTACAGAAAGAAAAAGACAAGAAGATGGAAAATACGGTAGGAGATTTAGACATAGTTAAATCAGTTCAACTTATGGTTTTATATTCCATATACCTTACTTTCTAATGATGAGCCTTAATCTATTACTTTAGTAAAGCTACATGATTACACAAACTAGATCAAGTTAGTGTTATAATAAAAAGCATGGTAATGTCATTAACAGCAAGCTTGAACATTGCTTTAAACAAGACTTGGAAGTTATGTGTAACTATGATATTGAAAGCAAAATAATTATTAGTGGCAATCTGATGTATATTTATATATACAATGTAGGTGATTTAATCATTGTAGAATAGAAGAATTAATGGCTATATAGTAGATATAGGTAATTTAATGATAGCAGAAAAAAAGAATTAATGGCAAGCTGATGGATAGCGGTAATTTAATGATAGCAGAATAAGAGAATTAATGGCCGTATAATAGATACTGGTGATGACACTGGAATCAAAGAAATAATGAAAGCCAGAAAATAAAACTAATGGCATTACTGATTTTAATCGTATACCTAAATTAGTACAGTAACTATATTCCATACCACCGACTGGCTTTCTGTCTTCATAATTATCATGCCTGCTCATTAATATTCATGAGGTCACACTTTGTAGAGATTTCCTAGTTCTGAGTCCTTGGGGTTCATTTATTATTGTTTGAAAACAGAACACTGATCAAACTGTAGATAAGGGGCACGAGGGTTTGAGGATTTGCATAATATTCTATCCCACATATCCAAACAAGATCAAACTGATTCTGCTATATTCATTTTTGGAACATATACATGTATTTTTGAATTGAATTACATGTATTCTGTTGGAAAATGACAGAACTGTTTTACCAGCATTTTTGATAATATTGTTTATTGCTGTTTAAATATCAGTTTGTGTTTTCTTAAGTATATATACCAGCAAGGACTTGTATAGGATAGGAAACTTGCATCTCCTGACTAAATTTTGATATAATAGTACATGAAGGATAAATAATTTGACAAATTATTCATTCATACTGATTTCTTGTACATAAACTGTAAGTTGTATGTGATCTTAGTTGTTTAAACATGTTTTGATCTCACAAGATAAAATGATCTTGAAATAAAGATATTGAGTGAAAAATTCTCGTTATTTTAGCTGCAGTATACACATTTTGTAATCAAAAGTACTTCAACAGTTTTAAACACAAATTTCTGGGAATGGTATTGTTTTGATGAGAATTTCACTCTGCAGTTTAAGAATTTTGATTTGTGTTCCTGAGATGAATGGAAGTAATAATTGAAAACGAGATATTGCGAAACTTTTCGTGAATACGCGAGCGTGCGAGCAAAATCTCAATCAGTTGCCTTTCCTTCTCTATATAAGTCTTTGATACTAGTAACAAAAGATTTACTTCTTAAATAATCTAATACATTTTACATATACCGTCACAGTGTCTGATTACACTAAAGGCTTTGCCTCTGGTGTGAGAAGTTCACTCTAGATTAGACAGGCAACCGTATCAAGTTAGAAAAGTAATAATTCGTATGCACATAATATAAATATTTAAAAACTATGTAAAATTGTCAATTTCTAGTAGAAAATATATTGCTTTTACTGGAATACTAAACATTAAAAAAAATCTACAAAATTTTTCAGGGACTTCTCTTCTTTCGTCACTTTAACCTTTATTTGAAATTGAAGTGTCTTTTCCTTTATGACATATCTGATGTAAAACACACACTTATTAACACATGGAGATCCTACAATTGCTTGTTGAAATTGTTTACCTGTACTTTAACACATTTTTCTTCTCTTTAACGCAGAAAGGAGAAGAATTACCAAATGCACTGGACGTCAACTATGGACTTCTAAATTGTAAATTAGATCTTGTTGACAAAAAATCTCCAGAATTTAAGGTAAAGTGTTTGCTTATGTTGAAAAGGTTACTGGTAGTTGTGCATGTTTGGTTTAGGAAAAGGTCAAGCGAAATCGAGTAAGAAACAGACCTCAGTTTCACTAAACATTGCAATTTGAGATTTTCCTGAACTCAAATTTTTGAAATGCTATAACTTAAACTACGGTACATAGATAATTTTTCATGTTATCCTTTACATGTACCAATGAGAAAAGATGTGTTCTGATTTCAACTATGTGTGGTCATTTAATAGGTTATGAGTTCAAGTAATCATTTTCAAAAATTGAAATTTATGAGTTGAGAAAAATCTCAGTTTGTGATGTTTAGTGAAACAGGGCCCAGGTACCTTATTGTCCCAGGTAAGCATGATTTTTATAGTGATGCTACAGGTTAGCTATGATATGTGGTAGTATTACACATAAGCATGTTTGGTTTTGCCAATTATAATACATGAAGACACACCCTGATACTGTTTTATAGATATATTGCTTATATAAAAAAGAGGAGTTACTTTTTAGGTCATTTACAGCAAATGATTACCAATAATTCTTTACAATTTTCTGTATCAGATTGTGTCAAGTAATCAATCTCTTGTTATGATATAACCTGAAATGTGTTGAAAATGGCGTTAAGCCCCATTTAAAAAAAAATAAAAAAAATTGTTTCTCTTGAATAAAATGCTGTCATAAAGTAGTGTTGACTTTTTATTTTAACTCTAAATGGAAATTGTGAAATATCCATGAAATTCACAGACTGAAGCCTACACTCACTATAAAATTCAGGCTAAAATGTTGTGAAAAATCATCATTGCGCAATATCATACTATTAGGTTATCAGTAGAATACAAATCAACATGGTGCAGTATCATACTATTAGGTTATCAGTAGAATACAAATCAACATAGCACAATATCATACTATTAGGTTATCAGTAGAATACAAATCAACATAGCGCAATATCATACTATTAGGTTATCAGTAGAATACAAATCAACATAGCACAATATCATACTATTAGGTTATCAGTAGAATACAAATCAACATAGCGCAATATCATACTATAAGGTTATCAGTAGAATACGAATCAACATAGCGCAATATCATACTATTAGGTTATCAGTAGAATACAAATCAACATAGCACAATATCATACTATTAGGTTATCAGTAGAATACAAATCAACATAGCGCAATATCATACTATAAGGTTATCAGTAGAATACGAATCAACATAGCGCAATATCATACTATTAGGTTATCAGTAGAATACAAATCAACAAATTATTAGTATTTCTGCAGTGATTGAAAACTCAATTTCCAGTGTTGAATAATTTGTTATTTAATTAATATAACTTTTATCAAATTTCAGACGATAGAAATGTATACAAAAAATACATCAGGTGGTTGGCGTACACCCACAATAAAGGAGGTATGGTGTGTGGACAGGGATGGTGAGGTAAGTTGAACATATACATGTATAAGGGCACTCTTCTTGTTTATTGTTCATTCAATGCAGTGTGTTCAAAATTAATATACACCATCTAATATAATAATGTAATACATGTACTAAGACATAAATGGTTTGTTAAGAATGATATATTTTTTCACAAAACTTGTGTGGACGAAGGAAAGCTTAGATTGTACATGGGTTCACTGGGGTCAAGGTCACTATTACTAAAATTAGAAAAAAAATTCTACTGATGAGTGAGACATTACTGTGAAACTTTCTGGCTGGTGTCAAGGTCACTGTTGCTAAAATAGAAAAAAATTGGTATCAGACTGATAAATTTTGTGAGTGGGAGTGAGATATATAACTTTTCGTCATCTTGTTAAGGAATAAGAAAAGAATTGTTTTCTATAAATAATTCTTTACATGCTACACTGCCATTTCTGTCAGCCATTATATGACGTCTATTTCTCAAGATAATGACTTTGAAGAGATCAGTTGATGTCATTTAAATGATCGTTTAAGAGGAAAAGTTACTCAGTCGTTTTTACATACAACAGCCAACATAATATACCGGTTAATGAACTGATAGTAATACTTAGTCAATATGGAAAATTAGTCCTGGGTTTATTGTACTTCTGCGCACTAAGGATATGTGACAAAAATAATTAAGAAATATTCAGGAATAGTTTCATGTTATTCCAGTCATGTCAACTCAAATAAACTAGATAAATTGTTTGATTATATCACATCCATTTAGACAAATCATAATTATTCCATCTTATAACTGATATATGTGTAGACAAACAATTTATCCTTGCTCCATTTCTCACATACTGTACATTTAGACATATCATAATTGATGTCCATGTCTTACTGCTCACATACATGGAACTAAATACATTTATCACATAGTTGACGATGCAGGGGTGTAATAAACCCATGATATATTTTTTATACTAACCTAGTGTAATATCACTTCCAATTCATCATTCGGTGTTTTCCATATAAATCGGCTCTCATATGTAAATTGCGTAAGCTCTTTCCGACTCACCCGACTATTATAAATGGCGTCGATTTGTCATGGTTAAATGAGATGTTACGTCATATGATGACTCACAGAAACTAATATGCCAGATTTGTTCTTGTTCCTTATAGAGGTGATTTGTAAAATAAATGATAAATGTAAAATTTTCCTGAGTTATGTTATAAAACAAATTTTTATATTCGTGCTCATTTATTATTGAATTTATTAAACTCATTTAGAAGAATTTTGAGAATATTTTGTCAAACTCGTTTAATAAATTCAGTAATAAATCAGCACTCATTTAAGATTCTATATGTATTAATTTATTCTTGTGCAATAGATTCTCATTCACTTGAAATCTAATTGTAATGTTTGTATCCTCACATATATTGTAACAAGTAATATATCTTTATTTTACAACACCAGAATTCAAGGTTCAAAGTCCATGACAAATTAGGAAATCGCAAGTTGTTATGGCATGGGACCAATGTTGCTGTTGTTGCAGCCATTCTAAAGAGTGGTCTTAGAATCATGCCCCATAGCGGAGGTAGGGTTGGTTCTGGAATCTACTTTGCTTCGGAAAATTCGAAATCCGCCGGTTATGGTGAGTAGATTTACCTATCATTTAGTAAATCTTAATTCTAACACCCTTCAGAAATTCCCTGTGATTTCATTGGTTGGTGCTCTTAGGTTTGCAGGAATTAAAAACTGCATATACCACCGGAAAAGTTACTACGTTGTTGTGTTCTATGTCTTTTGTTTAAAACGCCACCAAAAACATGTAAACGGTAGTTTAAAAAATATGTTTGTCAATTTAAATTTATTTGTAAAATGTTAAAAAAATAAAAATGTATTAAAAATTTTGAACAGTTTTGCAATTTAGTTTGATTTTTAGCTCTACTGGCCAAAGTCCAGAAGTGTTTATGCAATGGCGCGTTGTCTGTCGTCTGTCATCCGTCGTCTGTCATCTCTGAAGTGTGTTAGGAGCACTTTCTCTGAAACCACTAGGCCAATTAAACTGAAACTTCACATGGATGTTTCTATTGCATAGGAGACTATACAGAAGATTTTTTTTTTTGGATTTGAAATTCAAGATGGTCGCCGTTACTAAAAAAGGTCCAAAACTTAAAAAATATTCTTCTCATGAACGGCCCAACAGATTTTCAAAATGTTTGTGTAGTAATGATTACCACCTATAGTTTTGTTAGATTTGTTCAAATGGTGTCCCTCGGGTTCAAAATGACCCGTCCCGAGGGTTCAATTAGGAGACCGTGTCATTATAATGAAAAAAATTTTTTTTTAAAAAAATGGAAATGATTTTGCCTATATCTTCACAGAAGCATTGTTTGGTGAAGGAAGTTCAGATTTATAAAAATGACTGGGTTCCACTGTCTTAAGGGGTCAGGAGGGGTCCCAAAAGGGTAAAAATTGGGAATTAAAAAATCATTTTCTTAAGAACCGGTATGTCAGATTTATTCTTATTTGGCATAAATTATCCCTATGTATAAGTGTTTTATTGCAGATAAGAATTTAGGGCTAAAATTAATAGGGGCCCTGTAAGGGGACTTAGAATTTAACATAGAGATACTATGGGAAAACAGAAAATTCTCTTTGTTTTTTCATCTATTCTGAAACCACAAGGCCAATTAAACTGAAACTTTACATGGATGTTACTATTGCATAGGAGACTATACAGAAGTTGTTTTGTTTTTTTTCGATCTGAAATTCAAGATGGCCGCCATTACTAAAAATATTCCAATACTTAAAAAATCTTCTTCTTATGAACGGCCCAACAGATTTTCAAAATGTTTATGTAATAAGGATAACTAACTATAGTTTTGTTAGATTTGTTCAAATGGTGTCCCTAGGGTTAAAAATGACCCCACCCCGAGGGTTCAATTAGGGGACATGTGTCATTATAACAAATATAATATTTTTTTTTTTAAAATGGAAATGATTTTGCCTATATTTTCACAGAAGCATTGTTTGGTGAAGGAGGTTCAGATTTGTAAAAATGACTGGGTTCTATTGTCTTACGGGGTCAGGAGGGGCCCAAAAAGGGTAAAAATTGGGAAATACAAAAATCGTTTTCTTCAGAACCGGTATGTCAGATTTGTTCATATTTGGCATAAATTATCCCTATGTGTAAGGGTTTAATTGCAGATAAGAGTTAAGGAGCTTAAATTTATAGGGGCCCATTAAGGGGATTTAGAATTTTACATAGGGATACTACGGGAAAACAGGAATTCTCTTTTTTTTCATCTACCGTATATTCCCTAATTAACGCCCCAGGGGGCGTTACATTTTACATGGTGGGGGCATTTATAAAAGATAAAAAAATCAAATTTAACAACAGTTAAAAATACAATAAAACCAATAAAGTCATGGAAAAAACCTTAAACCGGTTTAAATCCCTGAAAAAGTGGTTCAGAATTATTTGAGAGTGAATAAAATAATCGACATAGGATGAAAAAAAGCTGAAAATCTGTATGAAATTACAAGTCTGCGTACTGGAATATCCGAATTTATGGTCAGTGTACTCTTCACTTTAAATCATTTGGACGCTTGCTCTTATCAACGTGGAACAATGAGCTTTCAGCGTACACAGACTAACCGCATTATCGACATTTTGTAATGTTTTAATTGGCAGACGGTATTTTTACTAGTATTAAACAGCAAATATGGGGAAGTATTTGTTCAACCAAAAGTGGTTAAGTGGTCGCCCAAGATATAAACAATGGGTTAAAGAATTCAAATGTAATAAACACTCCGCTAATTGTTGTCTGTTTAACAAAATAATCGATCAGGGAAAGATGGGCGAATACGCACTCAAATCGCATATACGTTTTATTTTTTGATTTTCAAGAAAAATAGGTGGAGGGCATTTATTAGAGTGGGGGCGTTTATAAGGGAATATACGGTATTTAGGCAAAATTGTTATTCAGTTGGAGTTCTGAAGTATCATCTAGTCATAGGAAATAAGATTTGGCTCAATAAGGAGAATTGACTTTACATAAGGGTCCAGGGTGGGTAAAAAAAGGGTTAAAATAGAAAATTTTCAAAAATCTTCTTCTCAAAAACCGGTCAGTCAAATTTGTTCATATTTGATATGGATCATCCCAATGAGTATGGGTTTAAAGTTTGAACAAATCATGGGTATTGTATTTATAGGGCCCTGTAATGGGACTTTAAGTTTTATATAGGGAAACTATTTGAAAACTGAAAATTCTCTTTTTTATCTTTCATTTATGACTATTTTTTATTCAGTTTGAATTTTGAAGCAACTTCTAGTCATAACAAATATGATTTTGTTCGATACGAAGGATTGACTTTCTAAAAGGGGCCAGGTGGGGTAAAAAAATGATTAAAATTGAACATTGTTATAAATCTTATTTTCAAAAACTGGTCAGTCAAATTTGTTTATATTTGATATAAATTGTCCCTATGATTAAGAAATCTAAGTTTGTACAAATCAAGGGACATTGGGATGTATATAGGCCCTGTAAGGGTCTTTGAGTTTTACATAGGACTACTATGGGAAAATGAAAAATTCTCATTTCTTTGTCCATTTGGGTAAATATGTTGTTCAATTTGAGATCTAAAACATTGTCTAGTAACAATAAATTTGATTTTTTTTCAGAGTGGGTGATTGAAGTTCTGACAAATTAAGGGGCTGGGTTGTATAAGGGTTCTCTACAAGGGACTATAACTTTTTTTACAGATGAATGGTATGGGAATTTAAGGTATTTCCTTTTCATAGCAGTTAAGTTTTTGTTCAGTATGGGTGTGGTGGGGGTATTTATCCATAAGTTTTTAAGACGACCCCCAAAGAGGGTAAATATTGTGGAATTTCAAAAAGTGCTATGGCCACTATGAGTCAGTAGAGAGTCCTCAGGCCCTCTTGGGCCTCTTGTTACCAGAAACTACTTTCATAGTGCATTATTTGCTGATATATCAGTGTCACTCGGCTCAATGGTAAGATCATTTTAAACACAAGTCACTCAAGTAACTTGGTTCAGCGAGCGAATTTTAATGACACAACATATAAGTGCATTAGAATAAGTTAAGTATACTGTAATTTTGAAATTTGTGACCATATATGAGGTTTATAATGATCACAAATTTATACTTAACCCTATTATAAGGTTTAGCTTTTATGATCACACTGTTTCAAGCATACATTAGTAAATCGCAAGTTTTCATGGCTTGGAACCAATGTTATGCCCTTGAAATAAACAAGCTAGTCATTTAGGTGAGTGATCTCATATATTTCATGTTTTAATAATTCCTGGTACAGTATTTGTTATATACAATGATTTTTCATTTTTTTGGACCTACATGTATCTATTTATCAGTATGTAATAGTCTGACACAGGAATAACTGACAACAATAGGGTTGGTTTATAAGCACACCTGAGCCACAGTGTCTGTTTTCTAAACACTTGTGTTTGGTGTCTGTCCATCACTCATTTGTCTGTTTGTCTGCCCATCCATCTACATTTTTTGCTTCAAATTGCTACTTTTCTGAAACTGCTTGGCAGGTAAGTTTGTTCAAGTTGTGACTATGGGGTCAAATTTGCTCTGGCCGAGGGGCTTATCAGTTCATTTTTTTCTTCAAAATTTAAAAATTCTTCTTCAAAACTACAAGGCCAAGAGCTTTGATTGTTTGCATGTAGTATTGCCTTCATGTTTGTTTAAACCCTAGGGTCAAGATTGGCCCCATCCTGGGGGCCTATCAGTTTAAACTTTAACTCTGTTTATAAGAACTAATCAATAAAATTTGTTCATATTTTATGTAAAAGAATGCCACGAGTATTGATTTCAACTTTCTTTAAATGACGTCTTGGGTCCATTGGGGCCCAGAAAGGGGACTTGGATATTTATTACAGAATACTTGAAAAAAATAGTAAATTTGCTTATTTCATCTATTTTAGGAATTATTTTAATTATCTTTGATGGAATATTATTATATTTGTTCGCAAATTATATACAGGTAAAGTGTTTTTCTCTTTGGAAAAGATAAGATTGAAACATGTCTGACCTGTTTGGGTCAGATGATTTATTTAAAAAAAAAAAAAAAAATTTATAAACAACATTGCGCATGATTGTGCATTTTAATTCAAACAGTGACGACACACTGAATACTGTGTGTTTAATTGAAGACACAGAACTTTGTTTTGTTGCTGCTGCTGTTAAGCATATAGTTTCTGTACATGATACGGTTATTTACGTTAATGTCATAAGTAACTGAGCATTAGAACTGATTATAACAGACCGTAGGGCTATTACAATTTTCAAATATAAGTTTTATATATATATATATTTTTATATATATACGATTGTTTACAGTTGGAACCGTGGGCAAGACAGGCATTATGTTCCTGAATGAAGTAGCTCTTGGAAAACAGTATTCTGTCCATCAAAATCAATCCCAATTCAAAGCATCACCGGCTGGTTACGACTCTGTAATTGCACAAGGGAACACAGAACCAGGTGAGATTGTAGTTAAACCAAGCCCCAAAGTTATGAAACAATTTATTGATTTCTGAGTCTTCAATTTTGTACACAAAGCTACTTACCTCTAGATCTTGCATGGAATTGAAATTCAACTCCACATATAATAATTTACCAGAGTTATGCCCCTTTATTTAACGTAAAATTACCTTCGATTCAACATTTACTCCGCAGCTCTGTAATTCTAGTGTTGTAAATCAACATGCATCTTTTTGTTGCAGAGCGGGAGACACTAATTTGGGTCCGTCTGTCCTTTGCACTACAGTTTCCGTGCAATAATTTAAGGATGCCTGAATCTTTTGAAATTCTTATGTAATGTTTATAATGACAAAACACAGGTTCAGTTCAATTTTTGGGGTTGTGACTTTTGGCGTTGTAGAGTTGTACCCCTTTAAATTGTGAAAAATCGCAATTTCCATCCATCTGTCACACTTTTTGGGTTTTTCGTGCAATAACTTAAGAATGCCTGAATCAAATCTTTTGAAGTTTTAATCCATTGTTTATAATGATAAAACACAGGCTAAGTTTGATTTAAAGGGTTGTGGCATTTGTCATTCTACAGTTTTGCCCTTCAATTTGTAAAAAATTGTATTTTTTGGGGTTTCGAAGTTTAATATATCTCTTTCTTTTTATTGCAAAGCGGGGGACATAAATTCCCTGAATTTTCTTGTCATGGTTGAATTAGTGTTGGCAACCAACACACACTAGTTGGTTGTTTACTGTCAATCAACAATAATATTGGCAAGCTCTATTTTCTTCATAGTATTGTAGATCCAACACATTAAAGTTTTCATCTGCTGGAATGACAGTATGAGACTAATTGATCATAAAATCTTGCTTATGAACATTTCAATATGTTATAGTTATTCGTTAATGAATAATTAAGTAAACCTTAGATAACTATAATTGTTATGCACTCCTTCTTTGAAACTTATATCTGGTTCATGTCTTATGGCTTGTTATGAATAATCACTTCTGCATTCTGGGCATATTTTGAATGAGAACAAGTTTGTGGTGAATGTGTGTTGTCATATTTTATACAGGAGACAATGTATTGATGTTTGCTATTTCTTTTAGTACATGGGAATGGATTTTTGGAAGGCAAGCGTAGCGATGCCTTTTATAGTCATTATGCGGCCAATTTACAATTTTGTTCTATAGCCTTTGTTATACTGTTGATGGCGATTTCATTTCCTCCGACCGATAAAATAGTTCCAAATAGTTTCAAAATGCCAATGCCATAGCAGAGGATATAGAGATCCAATTTTGTATTGTGATTTTTGTTCTGTCAACACTATGGTCATCAAATCATAAAATTTCCACTAAAATGACATGAAATGCAGACCACTACTGCGCATTAGTATAGCAATGATAAAAATAGCCCCCCCCCCCCCCCTCCCCCAGCGAAAAAGAAAGGCTGGAATACTTTAAAAAAGTTAGTATACTTGTTTTGTTTAATCAAAATATCGATTTGAACTCTGACAGCAAAAGCCAATGTTTCTTGTTTCCTCTTTCGTCATTCATGAAAATCAGTCTATCAGCTATCATACAAATCTGTTGTTTTTTTCTGTCACTTTTAAAGTATTATCTATAACGACGAAAAAAATACAAAATATGACGTTTTTTAATACCACCTTTTTGATTTTTTGCGTTGGTGCAGAAACACATTATATAGGATATAAGGGGGGTGTAGAGGAAGTCGTCTCAAAAGTTAAAGGGATACAACACGTGTTATACTAGTACTACATGTATGTTGCTTGTTCATTTCTTTCTATCTACATGTATCAACCACTGTCTGTTGTTTGATTTATTATAAAATGAATTGCATCTGTCTTCAAATATTTTGTTATGTGATTTTATACTCATAGCTACATTATATGGAAGACTATTGATGCAACTAATATAACATGTATTTGATAGGTCATTCATGAATGTGTTTAATTTTGTGTACAATTAGGGTATTAGATTGGACTAGACCCCGTAATCTCAGTCGGAAGTGTGTCTGACTATCAATCCTGGGGTTGTGAGTTCAAATCTCTGCCTGGCAACAGTTTCCGTCATTGTCATTCATTTCTCAACACTTACTTATTATAAGCGGAAAGATTATCAGTGGCTTGCTCGAGTGCTGGTTAACCTTCCAGGATCCCATGAAACAGTGGTTAAGTTAATTGATCGTCTGTTGTATGAACATGACATGTGTCTTAAGTTTAAAATCTTTAAAAGAAAATAAAATGAATTTTAAAGAAGCATCGTTTGAATTGCATCTGATGGTGTTAGTGTACACCCACACAACTCTACATCATACATGTAATTAGCTTTAATATTAGGGTCAGTTTTTCATTGCGCATCTAGACTTAACTTTAATTATATACCTGTATACAGTTGCTGATTGCATAATGCATGTACATGTATGTCACAACCCTGCTGTTTTGGTCATAATTGATCTGCGACAGTGTTAAAAGAAAAACATGTCCATTTTTAATTGGATTTGAAGGAACTTCAATTTTAGTGATTAAATTTTCTTCAAATTTGGTGGACAATTATATGGCCCAAAAAGCAGGATTTTCGATCTTCCTCTTTCAGGTAAAGCATTTATGTTATAAATTGTTTAGTTACGTAGTATCTCTTTCTAATTATGGAAATGCTTTTTATGTTTCAGATGCTAAGAGAGACACTACACTTACGTTTGATGGTAAGACAGTTACGGTTCCCCAAGGCAAACCAATCTCAAACAAGGGTTGGGGTACCAGTCACTTCAGCCAGAGTGAATACCTGATATACAAGGAGAGTCAAAACAGACTGCGCTACCTGCTTCTTATGGACTTTTAATACCTCGAATTCTGTTAAATATACTGATATGGTTTGACTTTTGATAATTTGTTTGAAGTAGTTCTTCTGTAAAAACATTGTTACATACCGGTACATAGAAAGCAAAGTCAAAAGATGTAGCAAAATACAAAGTAATACAGGGTAATTAGTTATTTAGCTGCCAATTTGGATGAGTTCCGATTCAGAATGAAGGCTCTTATTCCATTAATGCTATTAGTTTTTTTGGACAGAAGGTTGTAAGAAGTTTCATATTTACATAGTTATTGCTTTTCTGTAAAAGGAATATTTATAAATGTATGTAGATGTTTTGATGTGCTTGTAGCAACCCGAGTTTGAACAGATGGGGGCATGTTTTGTGTCGGCCAGCAATAGAATGTAACTTTATATCAAGTCATAAAATAATGTTGTTCCAATTAATTGCTACCAAAAGCCAGCATGGTCATTAAAATTTGATATTTTTTACTGTGGAAGAGTTGTTGTTCTTGTTTATAACTAAATTGAATGCTGATTGGAGGAGGAAATAACAATACAGCTAATCCAAGTCACCTAGGCCAACTTGCCAACATGAATGTCAAAGACAAAGATGATTGATTTTATACCTTTCCAGGAAAAACTAAACAGATCAAAATCTAGGGACCATTGTGGGTAATTATTGTATAGAAAAACGTATATTATAGTCCAGTTCTTGGTTGCATAATTTTTTGTTTGAACCAAGGTTCCTGTCAAGGCAGTGATGTCAAGGTTCCTGTCAAGACAGTGATGCTAAGGTTTCTGTCAAGGTTGTGATGTCAGGGTTCATGTCAAGGAAGTGATGTCAGGTTCCTGACAAGGCAGTGATGTCAAGGTTCCTGTCAAGGCAGTGATGTCACTGTTCCTGTCGAGGATGTGTTGTCAAAGTTACTGTCAATGCAGTGATGTCAAGGTTCCAGTCAAGGCAGTGATGTCATGGTTTCTGTCAATTTGGTGATGTCAATGTTCTTGTCAAGGCAGTGGTGTCAGCGTTCCTGTCAAGGCAGTGATGTCACTGTTCCTGTCAAGTCAGTGATGTCAAAGTTACTGTCAAGGGAGTGATGTCACTGTTCCTTTTAAGGCAGTGTTGTCACTGTTCCTGTCAAGGCAGTATTGTCAAAGTTACGGTCAAGACAGTGATGTCAAGGTTCCTGTCAAGACAGTGATGTTAAGGTTTGTGTCAATGCAGTGATGTCAAGGTTGCTGTCAAGGCAGTGATGTCACAGTTCCTGTCAAAACAGTGATGTTAAGGTTCCTGTCAAGGCAATGATGTCAAGGTTTCTGTCAAGACAGGGATGTCATTGTTCTTGTCAAGACAGTGATGTTATGGTTCCTGTCAAGGCAGTTCTGTCAAAGTTCCTGTCAAGACAGTGATGTCAAAGTTCCTGTCAAGACAGTGATGTCACTGTTCCTGTCAAGACAGTGATGTCAAGGTTCCTGTCAAGACATTGATGTCACTGTTCCTGTCAAGGCAGTGTTGTCAAAGTTACTGTCAAGATGGTGATGACAAGACAGTGATGTCAAGGTTCCTGTCAGTGCAGTGATGTCATTGTTCTGTTCCTGTCAAGGCAGTGTTGTCAAAGTTACTGTCAAGACTGTGATGCCAAGGTTACTGTCAAGACAGTGATGTCAAGGTTTCTGTCAATGTAGTGATGTCAATGTACCTGTCAAGGCATTGATGTCATGGTTCCTGTCAAGGCAGTTATGTCAAGGTTCCTGTCAAGATGGTGATGTCATGGTTCCTGTCAAGGCAGTGATGCTACAGTTCTGTCAAGGTTACCGTCAAGGCCGTGACATCGATGTTCCCGTCAAGACAGTGATGTCAAGGTTCCTGTCAAGGCAGTGATGCCACAGTTCCTGTCAAGGTAGTGATGCCACAGTTCCTGTCAAGACAGTAATGTCAAGGTTCCTGTCAAGGCAGTGGTGCCACAGTCCCTATCAAGGCAGTGATGTCAAGGGTTACTAGGTATCTCATAATCTCCATTGTACACTTATGATTGGTTCTTTTTCTTGTATTAAACTTTTATATGTTTCACAAGAAGTATGTTGAGTTACCGGCTTCTAAGAATAGCATAGATTTTATCTTAATCTTATGTTCGATCATCCATCTATATTTTTACATTGTGTATATTGTTAGTTGACAGATTATTTATTGTTTGTTATTGTTTGAAACATTAGTGTTTGCTTCTTACGTTCATGATGGAGATATCTTTCATATATTTGTTATTTTTCATTTATTGTTTTATTGACAATCTTTTTTAAATTTTAAATTAAATGATGGGTTTTGTTTTTTAGCTTTACATACTGATCAATGAAAAATGCAGTCAAAGCATGTCAAGAGAGCACTTAAGGTCATGACCTTTTGTTGGATAACTCAGAGAGTAGTGTGTCATAATACTCCATTGCTGAGTCATGTGTGAGATATAATCTTTTAATAAATCGGTGAAAACGGTGATGATTATGAGTACTGTGTGATAAATAGAAGATCTTATATAAGTGCTTATTTATCATTGAATTAAACGAGTTGGTAAAAATGTATTTTGCAAGGCTATGCCAAGCATTATATCATTTTTCCAGCAAGTTTAATAAGTTCAATAGTAAATGTAAGATTCTTTTATCACATAACTCAGGAATATTGTAAATTTATAATTTACTAAACATATCACTTCTATAAGGAAAGAGAATAAATCGGACATATTAGTTTTCGTCAATCGTCGCATGATGTAACAGCTCAATATAATGGAATTTACCAAAACAAATCAACATGTTAATGTCGAGTGAGGATTTGAAAGTGATGCTACACTTGGTTAATATCAAAGATATGTCGTGGGTTAATTACACACCTGCACCATAAATTATGTGATAAATAATTATGTAAATCCAGCCTGTGATAACTGCATTATTAAGTACAATTAAAGCTTTTCCATTTTATTATAACTTTTTATGATAATAAGTTAGTACTGTGTGGAAGTAAATAGTTGTTGTGCAAAAGCCATATCAGCAATGCTTTAAGAAGAACAATCAGAAATTATAATCATGTGGTATTGATGCAATACACTATAGTGCAACTATGTCATCTTATTTTTAGATGGAATCTTCTGTATTCGGGTACTAGAATAAGTACAAAGTTGCAATACAAACAATTACTATCTATATTGGACTGTTCTAACTCCATATATAGAATGAATCATTTTAGACATGGGTATTTGATTTATGGTATTAAAGTACTTTGTGATAACCAATCAATGAGTGCTACATGTTCACCAGTCAGTCAGTAAACTGTGTAAAGTATTTAGTGTTAACTTGGTGTTAATTTAAGTAATTTGGAATTAAAATACATTAAATACTTTGTGATGACCAATCCAAATATAATTCAATTCAGCAGAGACTGATACAAGGTTCTTTGCATGTGATATAATTTACTAGGCCTCTACCAAGTGTACACAGATTAATCAAGAATTTTATTATCAATTTTTTAAATTTTTATTGTCATTTTTGTCTTGATAATTGTAAGCTTGTTTGTATTGTTTGTACTGATGGTATTGTTTTTTGTCCAGAAGGGCTTATTATTGTTAAGTGTTTGTTTCATTAATCATGATACTAACATTGACTTCAGTTCTTGAGATTCTTAATCTGAGTACAAACTCTGACCTTTATTTAAAACAGCAGCAAAGAAAACACAACAAAAAAAAACAAAAACACTAGCATACGAGGGTTGAGTCGGATTTAACTGAATAATGGGTTTTTTTTTACCAAATATTTTATTGAAATTATGATTAGGAGTAGATGCATGTCTTTAGATGTCTCAGCCAAATTACCGGAAACCTTGCAGTAGAATTAATGTAAATATGGTTGCTAAAGCAACACTAAATTCGCAAGGATGGGGCATAGTTTTCATGTCAACAACATGCAATTTCAAATCCTTATAATTTCCTTAATAATCGTCACATAGAGCTATAAATTGGTGTACATAATCAATTAAGAGTATGTTAATTACTTCTGACCTCATGCACATGTCGTTGCTTTGCTTTGACCTCATGCATGCGTAACTATTCATAAGTAGCTAGAATGGCAGGTTACATGATATAATTTTTATTGTTAAAGAAAAATAAGTAAAAATGCAGTTGTGGATGAGAGTCAGAATATGTTTGGTAATTGTGTATTGTCTAAAACAAGAATATGTCCGACATGATACGTTTGCGGAGAGCTGTATGACTGCAAGTGATTTACTGGTTAGATGATTGAAAGCAATGTCAGTTCTATAAGAATGTTCAATGTGTAAAAGAAGTGATTGATATGGACAGGTGTTTGACAGTGAAAGAAATTTGTTCCACATTGAATCAATGTTCAACTGGGTATCACGATGGCAGACGTGTATAAATCACTATGGAGAATATTTTGAGAAATATTGACATTCGTTTTAATTATTTTTGCGGTTACTGAGTGATACAGTACAGGGTAAAAAAAATGTCTTGTAACGCAAAATTGACGTTGCCCACATAGTGACGACACAGTTTACTAAATTGTTGATCATTCATTAACCATATTATGCATGCTCATAAAAATTTGCACATATACTCCTATCACTATTGGTGAATAAAATATTATATGAAAAACATTTATATTTGAAATGTAATATTCATCATTGCGTTATTTCCGGCTCAACCCTCTTATAGTGAAATAATCAGTACAGAGGAACTTTCAAGAGAATAATGTACAGAATCATTCACCATAGTTCACGCATGCATTGACTACATCAAACAAGTCTGTGATACAGCATTATTGCATAACATGTCGCCATCAACTTTGCCATCATTTTATAGACAAATTGTTTGATGTTTTGTTTTTTTTTTGCTTTTTTTCCTATTTTCAAATTTAATTTAGCATGGTATGGAATATCCTGTTCATAAACAAACCTAGCTAACGTAGTTGAGAAACGAAATTTCTTAGATTTTGTTTGATGTCCATGAACTTAATGTACTATATGCAAAGTAAGTTGAAGTTGAGTCCGACTAGATTTGGACGAGTTGCGTTCCCTTGACTTGTCAATAAAGGCGTAATTTCATTAAAATAAGGCGTAATTTCATTAAACTGATTTTTTGTATACTCATGGTCTTTTATTGTAACCTTGAGAATTAGTAACTTTTTCCACTTGCAAAATAAGATACTTATTTTCTGAGATTTGAATTGTCGTAATTCACATCTTGTAATACTTAAAGCCTGCATTTTACAACTGATTATTTTTGTTAAAAAAATGAATGTACACTGAATATTCTGTAGATCAGACCAACTCTACCAGTTGTGTCTGTTACATAGCAGTGACATTTGAGCATGCTGATTGGTCAGTTGCTGCAGGAATAGTTTGAATGAGGGCAGAGTTTAGTAAGCATTCAGTAGCACGGAAGTCCCTGCTTTATCATTTGGAGCAAATAGACCTGATTCCGGAGATATCAGGGACTGTGATAGATTAGTGCACTGAATCAGTGTTAGGTTGTTTATGAATTTGAATTAAACCCATTATATAATTTGCATGCATCGACTGTCAAACTATGTCTAGTTTTATATTAATTTTCTTTATTGTTAACACAGTAGCGTAGGTTGCTTTTTTATCCCTATTTAACCATATATTTGCACAGAAGATGATAACTGTTTGACGTTGTTGACTGAGTCAAACATACTTATCACCATTTTATTTTAGCCCTTATGTTTATTATTGAATGATTTGTTGTGATATCTATCATAGATTTTAAACTAACACTCTTGGTGTACACATAAATAATAAAATCTTCTAACTTTTAGTTGTTGTTTGTTACCGGAGGTAAATTTTGCTTATCGAATAATTTACCCCGAGGATTGAAAAAGGTTTAACTCCCAGATGTGAGAGGCATTATCTTAGTATAATATCTAAGATAAATTGCAATTGTTATGTTCAACAGTTCTGAGTTGCAATTTATTTCAGTTAATAAAATGTTGCTTATATACATCATGGATGGAGTGATGGTCTCGTAATAAAGATTCAAACACAGGATCAGACGGTCGTCAGTTTGATCGTCCATGTGGCAAGACACTTTACCAAAATAATGCTTAGTACTGGTTTTAATAAGAAAGTCACAAAAACCTGTGTCTTGTTACATAAACACGTAGTTAAGCGGGGCGGTAGTGTAATGGATAGAGTGTTGGCCGCTCATGCCAGAGGTTGCGGATTCGATCCCCAGCTCGACCAGATGCCTCACATAAAACAACACTCAGTACTGTTTCTACCAACTTAAAGGAAGCAGACTTGAGAGCAGTTCATATAAGCTCTGAGCTTTCATCGCAATCGAGCTAAAATAAATTAGTATAAACTATACACGTAATATAGTACAGAATCTGTAGTTTTGTTACATAAACATGTAGTATAGTACAGAATATGTAGTAAAGTTACATAAACTCGTAGTATAGTACAGAATCTGTAGTTATGTTACATAAACACGTAGTATAGTACAGAATATGTAGTTTTGTTACATAAACACGTAGTAAAGTACATAATCTGTAATTTTGTTACATAAACACGAAGTATAGTATTGAATCTAAAGTTTTGTTATATAAACACGTAATATAGAACTGAATCTGTAGTTTTGTTACATAAACACGTATTATAGTTGTGGATCTGTAGTTTTGTTACATAAACACGTAATATAGTACAGAATCTGTAATTTTGTTACATAAACACGTAGTATAGCGCTGAATCTGTACTTTTGTTACATAAACACGTAGTATCGTACTGAATCTGTAATTTTGTTAAAAAACTCGTGGTGTTGTACATAATCTGTAGTTGTGTTACATAAACATGTAGTATAGTACATAATCTGTAGTTTTGTTACATAAACACGTAGTATATTACTGAATCTGTAGTTTTGTTAAAAACACGTGGTTTAGTACTGAATCTGTAGTTTTGTTAAAAACACTTGGTATAGTACTGAATCTGCAGTTTTGTTACATAAACACGTAGTATTGTAGTGAAAATGTAGTTTTGTTAAAAACACGTGGTAAAGTACAGAATCTGTAGTTTTGTGACATAAACATGTAGTATAGTTCATCATCTGGAGTTTTGTTACATAAACACGTAGTATAGTACTGAATCTGTAATTTTGTTAAAAAAAAAACACGTGGTGTTGTACTGAAACTGAAGTTCTGTTACATAAACATGTAGTATAGTACATAATTTGTAATTTTGTTAAAAAAACACGTGGTATAGTACTGAATCTGCAGTTTTGTTACATAAACACGTAGTATTGTAGTGAATATGTAGTTTTGTTACAAAACACGTTGTATAGTACAGAATCTGTAGTTTTGTTACAAAAACACTTAGTATAGTACAGAATATGTAGTTATTTTACAAAAACACGTAGCATAGTACAAAATCTGTAATTTTGTTACATAAACACGTAGTATAGTACAGAATATGTAATGATGTTACATAAACACGTACTATAGTATTGAATCTATAGTTTTGTAAAAAAAAACAACATGTAGTATAGTACAGAATCTGTAATTCTGTTATATAAACACGTAGTATAGCGCTGAATCTGTAGTTTTGTTACATAAACACGTAGTATAGTACTGAATCTGTAATTTTGTTAAAAAACACGTGGTGTAGTACGGAATCTGTAGTTTTGTTACATAAACATATAGTTTAGTACATAATCCGGAGTTTTGTTACATAAACACGTAGTATAGTACTGAATCTGTCGTTTTGTTAAAAAAACACGTGGTATAGTACTGAATCTGCAGTTTTGTTACATAAACACGTAGTCTTGTAGTGAATCTGTAGTTTTGTTACAAAACACGTTGTATAGTACTGAATCTGTAATGTTGTTACATTAATATATAGTATAGTACAGTATGTGTAGTTTTGTTACATAAACACGTAGTATAGTACCGAATCTATAATTTTGATACATAAAAATGTAGTATAGTACTGAATCTGTAATTTTGTTACATAAACATGTAGTATAGTACAGAATATGTAGTTTTGTTACACAAACACGTAGTATAGTACTGAATCTGTAGTTTTGTTACATAAACACGTAGTTTAGTACAGAATATGTAGTTTTGTTACATAAACACGTAGTATAGTACAGAATCTGTAGTTTTGTTACATAAACACGTAGTTTAGTACATACATGTAATCTGTAGTTTTGTTACATAAACACGTAGTGTAGTACATAATCAGTAGTTTTGTTACACAAACTCGTAGCGAAGTACCGAATGTGTAGTTTTGTTACATAAACACGTAGTATAGTACTGGATCTGTACTTTAGTTACAAAACACGTGGTATACTACTGAATATGTTGTTTTATTAAATTAACACGTAGTATAGTACAGGATCTGTAGTTTTGTTACTTAAACACTTAGTATAGTACTGAATCTTTAGTTTTGTTACATAAACACTTAGTATAGTACAGAATAGGTAGTTTTGTTACAAAATCACTTAGTATAGTACTGAATCTGTAGTTTTGTGACATAAACACGTAGTATAGTACTGAATCTGGATGTTGGTTACATAAACGTTTAGTATAGTATTTAATATGTAATTTTGTGGCATAAACATGTAGTTAAGTACTGAATCTGTTGCTTTGTTACATATACACGTTGTTTAATACTGAATCTGTAGTTTTGTTACAAAAACACTTAGTATAGTACTGAATCTGTAGTTTTGTAACATAAACAAGTAGTATAGTACTGAATCTGAAGTTTTGTTACATATACAAGTAGTATAGTAATATATCTGTAGTTTTATTACATAAACACGTAGTATAGTACATAATCTGTAGTTTTGTTACATATACACGTTGTATAGTACTGAATCTGTAGTTTTGTTACATATACACGTTGTATAGTACTGAATCTGTAGATTTGTTTCAAAACACGTGGTATAATACTAAATATGTAGTTGTGTTACATAAACATGTAGTATAGTACAGAATCTGTAGTTTTGTTACATAAACACGTCGTATAGTACTAAATATGTAGTTTTGTTACAAAACACTTAGTATAGTACTGAATCTGTAGTTCTGTTCCATAAACACATAGTGTAATACTGAATCTGCAGTTTTATTACATAAACACATAGTATAGTACTGAATGTGTAGTTTTGTTACAAAAACACTCAGTATTGTACTGAATCTGTAGTTTTGCTACATAAACAGGAAGTAAAGTACTTAATCTATAGTTTTGTTTAAAAACACGTGGTATAGTACTGAATCTGTAGTTTTGTTACAGAAACACGTGGTATAGAACTGAATCTGTAGTTTTGCTTCATATACACGTAGTATAGTAATGAATCTGTAGTTTTGTTATATATACACTTAGTATTGTACTGAATCTGTAGTTTTGTTACAAAAACACTTGGTATAGTAGTGAATCTGTAGTTGTGTTGCATATACACGTGGTATAGTACTAAATATGTAGTTTTGCTACATATACACTTAGTATAGTATTGAATTTGTAATTTTGATGAATATACACGTAGTATAGTACTGGATGTTTAGTTTTGTTGCATATATACTTAGTATAGTACTGAATATGTAGTTCTGTAACATACACACTTAGTATCGTACTGAATCTGTAGTTTTGTTACATATACACGTTGTAAAGCACTGAATCTGTAGTTTTGGTACATAAACACATAGTGTAGTACTAAATCTATAGTATTGAATCAAAAACACATGGTATAGTACTAAATCTGTAGTTTGGGTACATATACACTTAGTATAGTACTGAATCTGTAGTTTTGTTACATATACACTTAGTATACTACTGAATCTGTAGTTTTGTTACATAAACACGTAATATAATACTGAATCTGTAGTTTTGTTATATATACATACACTTAGTATTGTACTGATTCTGTAGTTTTTAGCTCTACTGGCCAAAGGCCAGAAGTGCTTATGCGATGGCGCATTGTCTGTCGTCCGTCGTCTGTCGTCTGACGTCTGTCGTCTGTCGTCTGTTAGCAGCACTTTCTCTGAAACTACTAGGCCAATTAAACTGAAACTTCACATGGGTGTTTCTATTGCATAGGAGACTATACTATTTTTTCGATCTGAAATTCAAGATGGCCGCTGTTACTAAAAATAGTCCAAAACTTAAAAAATATTCTTCTTATGAATGGCCCAACAGATTTTCAAAATGTATATGTAGTAATGATGACCAACTATAGTTTTGTTAGCTTTGTTCAAATGGCGTCCCTAGGGTTAAATATGACCCCGCCCCGAGGGTTCAATTTGGGGACACATGTCATTATAATAATTTTTTTTTTATTTTTTTTTTTAAAAATTGAAATGATTTTGCCTATATCTTCAAAGAAGCATTGTTTGGTGAAGGAGGTTCAGATTTGTAAAAATGACTGGGTTCCACTGTCTTAAGGGGTCAGGAGGGGCCCCAAAATGGTAAAAATTGGGAATTACTAAATTCATTTTCTTAAGAACCGGTATGTCAGATTTGTTCATATTTTCCTTAAATTATCCCTATGTGTAGGGGTTTGATTGCAGATAAGAATTTAGGGGCTAAAATTTATAGGGGCCCTGTAAGGGGACTTAGAATTTTACGTAGGGATACTATGGGAAAACAGAAAATTCTCTTTTTCTTTCATCACAGGCCAGTTAAACTGAAACTTCACATGGGTATTTCTATTGCATAGGAGACTATACCGAAAATTGTTTTTTCGATCTGAAATTCAAGATGGCCGCCGTTACTAAAAATAGTCCAAAACTAAAAAAAATCTTCTTCTCACGAACGGCCCAACAAATTTTCAAAATGTTTATGTAGTAATGATGACCAACTATAATTTTGTTAGATTTGTTCAAATGGTGTCCGTAGGGTTAAATATGACCCGCCTCGAGGGTTATATTAGGGGACACATGTCATTATAATATTTTTTTATATATTTTTTTTAAAATGGAAATGATTTTGCCTATATCTTCACAAAAGCATTGTTTGGTGAAGGAGGTTCAGATTTGTAAAAATGACTGGGTTCCACTGTCTTAAGGGGTCAGGAGGGGCCCGAAAAGGATACAAATTGGGAATTACTAAATACGTTTTCTTAAGAACCGGTGTGTCAAATTTGTTCATATTTTGCATAAATTATCCCTATGTGTAGGGGTTTGATTGCAGATAAGAATTAAGGGGCTATATTTTATAGGGGCCCTTTAAGGAGACTTAGAATTTTACGTAGGGATACTATGGGAAAACAGAAAATTCTCTTTTTTTTTCATCTGTTCTGAAACCACAGGCCAGTTAAACTGAAACTTCACATGGGTGTTTCTATTGCATAAGAGATTATACCGAAGATTTCTTTTTTTGATCTGAAATTCAAGATGGCCACCGTTACTAAAAATAGTCCAAAACTTAAAAAAATCTTCTTCTCATGAACGGCCCAACATATTTTCATAATGTTTATGTAGTAATGATGACCAACTATAGTTCTGTTAGATTTGTTCAAATGCTGTCCATAGGATTAAAAATGATCCTGCCCCGAGAGTTCAATTAGGGTAAAAATTGGGAATTACTAAATTCGTTTTCTTAAGAACCGGTATGTCAGATTTGTTCATATTTTCCATAAATTATCCCTATGTGTAGGGGTTTGATTGCAGATAAGAATTTAGGGGCTAAAATCTATAGGGGCCCTGAAAGGGGACTTAGAATTTTACATAGGGATACTGTGGGAAAACAGAAAATTCTCTTCTTTTTTTCCCCATTTATTTTGAAACCACTATGCCAATTAAACTGAAACTTCACATGGATGTTTCTATTGCATAGGAGACTATACAGAAGATTTATTTTTTCTATCTAAAATTCAAGATGGCTGATGTTTCTATTGCATAGTAGAATTTCGAAAAGTGCTATGACCACTATGAGTCAGTAGAGCGTTCTCAGGCCCTCTTGGGCCTCTTGTGTTACAAAAACACGTGGTATAGTACTGAATCTGTAGTTTTGCTTCATATACACTTAATATAGTACTGAATCTGTAGTTTTGTTATATATACACTTAGTATTGTACTGAATCTGTAGTTTTGTTACAAAAACACGTGGTATAGTACTGACTCTGTAGTTGTGTGGCATATACACGTGGTATAGTACTGAATTTGTAGTTTTGCTACATATATGCTTAGTATAGTACTGAATTTGTAGTTTTGATGAATATACACGTAGTGTAGTACTGGGTGTTTAGTTTTGTTGCATATATACGTAGTATAGTACTGAATATGTAGTTCTATTATATACACACTTAGTAAAGTACTGAATCTGTATTTTCGTTACATATACACGTTGTATAGTACTGAATCTGTAGTTTTCTTACATACACACATAGTGTAGTACTAAATCTGTAGGTTTGTTACAAAAACACGTTATATAGTACTAAATCTGTAGTTTTGCTACATGTACACTAAGTATAATACTGAATCTGTAGTATTGTAACATATGCACTTATAATTGTACTAAATCTGTAGTTTTGATACAAAAACACATGGTATAGAACTGAATCTGTAGTTTTATTGCATACACACGGGGTATAGTACTGCATCTGTAGTTTTGTTGCATATACACGTATTGTAGTACTGGATGTGTAGTACTAAATATGCAGTTTTGTTACATATAGACTTAGTATAGTACTGAATCTGTAGTTTTGTTACATAAACACGTAATATAGTACTGAATCTGTAGCTTTGTTAAATAAACACGTAGTGTAGTACTTAATCTGTAGTTGTGTTACATATACACGAAGTTTAGTACTGAATCTGTAGTTTTGTTATATTAACACGTAGTATAGTACAGAATCTGTAGTTTTGTTATATAAATACGTGGTATAGTACCGAATCTGTAGTTTTAATACAAAACACGTGGTAGAGTACCGAATCTGTAGTTTTGTTACATAAACAAGTGGTATCATATTGAATATGTAATTTTGTTATATATACAAACAGTATAGTTCTGAATCTGTAGTTTTTTTAAATAAGCAAATAGTATAGTACTTAATATGTAGTTTTGTTACATTAACACGTGGTATAGTACTGAATCTGTAGTTTTGTTACAAAAACACATGGTATAGCACATAATCTGTAGTTTTGCTACATATATACTTAGTATAGAACTGAATACATAGTTTTGTTACATATACACTCAGTATTGTACTGAATCTGTAGTTTGTCACAAAAACACGTCGTATAGTACTGAATCTGTAGTTGTGTTGCATATACACGTGGTATAGTACTGAATCTATAGCTTTGTTACATATACACTTAATATAGTACCGAATCTGTAGTTTTGTTGAATATAAACGTAGTGTAGTACTGGATGTTAAGTTTTGTTGCATACATACGTAGTATAGTACTGCATATGTAGTTTTGTTACATATACACTTAGTATAGTACTGAATCTGTAGTTTTGCTACATATACACGTTGTATAGTACTTAATCTGTAGTTTTGTTTAAAACACTTAGTATAGTACTGAATATGTAATTGTGTTACATAAACACATAGTATAGCACTGAATCTGTAGTTTTGTTACATAAACACGTACTATGTTAGAGAATATGTAGTTTTGTTACATAAACATTTAGTATAGTACATAATCTGTAGTTTTGTTACATAAACACTTTGTATAGTACAGAATATGTAGTTTTGTGACATAAACACGTAGTATAGTACTGAATGTGTAGTTTTGTTCCATAAACACATAATATAGTAATGAATATGTAGTTGTGTTATAGAAACACGTAGTATAGTGCTGAATCTGTAGTTTTGTGACATAAACACGTAGTATAGTACTGAATGTGTAGTTTTGTGACATAAACACGTAGTATAGTACTGAATGTGTAGTTTTGTTCCATAAACACATAATATAGTAATGAATATGTAGTTGTGTTATAGAAACACGTAGTATTGTGCTGAATCTGTAGTTTTCTTACATAAACACGTAGTATAGTACTGAATGTGTAGTTTTGTGACATAAACACGTAGTATAGTACTGAATGTGTAGTTTTGTTCCATAAACACATAATATAGTAATGAATATGTAGTTGTGTTATAGAAACACGTAGTATAGTGCTGAATCTGTAGTTTTCTTACATAAACACGTAGTATAGTACTGAATGTGTAGTTTTGTTACAGAAACACGTGGTATAGTACTGAATGTGTAGTTTTACTACATATACACTTAGTATAGTACTGAATCTGTAGTTTTGATGAAATGAATATACACGTAGTGTAGTACTGGATGTTTAGTTGTGTTGCATATATACGTAGTATAGTACTGAATATGTAGTTTTGTTACATACACACTTAGTATAGCACTGAATCTGTAGTTTTGTTACATATACATGTAGTATAGAACTGAATCTGTAGTTTTGCTACATATACACATAGTATAGTACTGAATCTATAGATTTGTTTCAAAACACGTGGTATAATACTAAATATGTAGTTGTGTTACATAAACATGTAGTATAGTGCTGAATCTGTAGTTTTGTTACATAAACACGTCATATAGTACATAATATGTAGTTTTGTTACAAAACACTTAGTATAGTACTGAATCTGTAGTTTTGTTCCATAAACACATAGTGTTGTACTGAATATGTAATTTTGTTACATAAACACTTAGTATAATACTGAATGTGTAGTTTTGTTACAAAAACACTCAGTATTGTACTTAATCTGTAGTTTTGCTACATAAACACAAAGTATACTACTTAATCTATAATTTTGTTTAAAAACACGTGGTATAGTACTGAATCTGTAGTTTTGCTTCATATACACGTAGTATAGTACTGAATCTGTAGTTTTGTTTTATATACACTTAGTAATGTACTGAATCTGTAGTTTTGTTACAAAAACACGTGATATAGTAGTGAATCTGTAGTTGTGTTGCATATACATGTGGTATAGTATTGAATCTATAGTTTTGATGCAATGAATATACACGTAGTGTAGTATTGGATGTTAAGTTTTGTTGCATATATACGTAGTATAGTACAGAATATGTAGTTTTGTAACAAAACACTTAGTACAGTACTGAATCTGGAGTTTTGCGACATATAAACTTAGTATTGTACTGAATGCGTAGTTTTCTTCCATACACACATAGTATAGTACTGAATATGTAGTTGTGTTATATAAACACGTAGTATAGTACTGAATCTGTAGTTTTGTAACATAAACACGTAATATAGTAGTAATATCTGTAGTTTTATTGAATATACACGTAGTGTTGTACTAGATGTTTAGTTTTGTTGCATATATACGTAGTATAGTACTGCATATGTAGTTTTGTTACATATAAACGTAGTATAGTACTGAATCTGTAGTTTTGTTTCAAAACACGTGGTATAGTACTGAATATGTAGTTTTATTACATAAACATATAGTGTAGTACTGAATCTGTAGTTTTGTTATATAAACACTTTGTATAGTACCGAATCTGTAGTTTTATTACATAAACACGTTGTATAGTACAGAATCTGTAGTTTTATTACATAAACATATAGTATAGTACAGAATCTGTTGTTTAGTTATATAAACACGTGGCATAGTACCGAATCTGTAGTTTTAATGCAAAACACGTGGTAGAGTACCGAATCTGTAGTTTTGTTACATAAACAAGTGGTATCATATTGAATATGAATTTTGTTACATATACACACGGTATAGTACTGAATCTGTAGTTTTGTTACATAAACATATAGTATAGTACTTAATATGTAGTTTTGTTACATAATCACGTAGTATAGTACTGAATCTGTAGTTTTGTTATAAAAAACATATGGTATAGTACAGAATCTGTAGTTTTGCTACATATATACTTAGTTTAATACTGAATCTATAGTTTTGTTACATATACACTTAGTCTTGTACTGAACCTGTAGTATTGTCACAAAAACACGTGGTATAGTACTGAATCTATAGTTGTATTGCATATACACGTGGTACAGTACTGAATCAGTAGTTTTGCTACATATACACTTAGTATAGTACTGAATCTGTAGTTTTTCTACATATACACTTAGTATAGTACTGAATCTGTAGTTTTGTTACATATACACTTTGTATAGTACTGAATCTGTAGTTTTATTGAATATACACGTAGTGTAGTACTGGATGTTTAGTTATGTTGCATATATACGTAGTAAAGTACTGCATATGTAGTTTTGTTACATATACACGTAGAATAGTACTGAATCTGTAGTTTTGTTACATATACACGTAATATAGTACTGAATCTGTAGTTTTGTTTCAAAACACGTGATATAGTACTGAATCTGTAGTTTTATTACATAAACATATAGTATTGTGCTGAATCTGTAGTTTTGTTATATAAACACGTGGTATAGTACCGAATCTGTAGTTTTAATACAAAACACGTGGTAGAGTGCCAAATTTGTAGTTTTGTTACATAAACCAGTGGTATCATATTGAATATGTAATTTTGTTACATATACACAGTATAGTTCTGAATCTGTAGTTTTGTTAAATAAACAAATAGTATAGTACTTAATATGTAGTTTTGTTACATAAACACATGGTATAATACTGAATCTGTAGTATTGTTACAAAAACACATGGTATAGTACATAATCTGTAGTTTTGCTACATATATACTTAGTATAGTACTGAATACATAGTTTTGTTACATATACACTCAGTATTGTACTGAATCTAGAGTTTTGTCACAAAAACACGTGGTATAGTACTGAATCTGTAGTTATGTTCCATAAACACCTAATATAATAATGAATAGGTAGTTGTGCTATAGAAACACGTTGTATAGTGCTGAATCTGTAGTTTTCTTACATAAACACGTAGTATAGTACTGAATGTGTAGTTTTGTTACAGAAACACGTGGTACATGTATAGTACTGAATCTGTAGTTTTACTACATACACAATTAGTATAGTACTGAATCTGTAGTTTTGATGAAATGAATATACACGTAGTGTAGTACTGGATGTTTAGTTGTGTTGCATATATACGTAGTATAGTACTGAATATTTAGTTTTGTTACATACACATTTAGTATAGTACTGAATCTGTAGTTTTGATACATATACATGTAGTATAGTACTGAATCTGTAGTTTTGTTACATATACACATGGTATAGTACTGAATCTGTAGTTTTGTTTCAAAACACGTGGTATAGTACTGAATCTGTAGTTGTGTTACATAAACATGTAGTATAGTACTGAATCTGTAGTTTTGTTACATAAACACGTAGTATAGTACAGAATATGTAGTTTTGTTCCATAAACACGTAATATAGTACAGAATCTGTAGTATTGTTACATAAACACGTAGTATAATACAGAATCTGTAGTTTTTTTACAAAACAATTAGTACAGTACTGAATCTGTAGTTTTGTGACATATACACTTAGTATAGTATTGAATCTATAGTTTTGATGAAATGAATATACACGTAGTGTAGTATTAGATGTTAAGTTTTGTTGCATATATACGTAGTATAGTACAGAATCTGTAGTTTTGTAACAAAATACTTAGTACAGTACTGAATCTGGAGTTTTGCGACTTATACACTTAGTATTGTACTGAATGTGTAGTTTTCTTTCATAAATACATATTATAGTACTGAATATGTAGTTGTGTTATATAAACACGTAGAATAGTACTGAATCTCTAGTTTTGTAACATAAACACGTAATATAGTACTGAATCTGTAGTTTTGTTAAATAAACAAGTAGTATAGTATTTAATCTGTAGTTGTGTTACATATATACGAAGTTTAGTACTGAATCTGTAGTTTTGTTACATAAACACGTAGTATAGTACAGAATCTGTAGTTTTATTACATAAACATATAGTATAGTAATGAATCTGTAGTTTAGTTATATAAACACGTGGTATAGTACCGAATCTGTAGTTTTATTGAATATACACGTAGTGTAGTACTGGATGTTTAGTTATGTTGCATATATACGTAGTAAAGTACTGCATATGTAGTTTTGTTACATATACACGTAGAATAGTACTGAATCTGTAGTTTTGTTACATATACACGTAATATAGTACTGAATCTGTAGTTTTGTTTCAAAACACGTGATATAGTACTGAATCTGTAGTTTTATTACATAAACATATAGTATTGTGCTGAATCTGTAGTTTTGTTATATAAACACGTGGTATAGTACCGAATCTGTAGTTTTAATACAAAACACGTGGTAGAGTGCCAAATTTGTAGTTTTGTTACATAAACCAGTGGTATCATATTGAATATGTAATTTTGTTACATATACACAGTATAGTTCTGAATCTGTAGTTTTGTTAAATAAACAAATAGTATAGTACTTAATATGTAGTTTTGTTACATAAACACATGGTATAATACTGAATCTGTAGTATTGTTACAAAAACACATGGTATAGTACATAATCTGTAGTTTTGCTACATATATACTTAGTATAGTACTGAATACATAGTTTTGTTACATATACACTCAGTATTGTACTGAATCTAGAGTTTTGTCACAAAAACACGTGGTATAGTACTGAATCTGTAGTTATGTTCCATAAACACCTAATATAATAATGAATAGGTAGTTGTGCTATAGAAACACGTTGTATAGTGCTGAATCTGTAGTTTTCTTACATAAACACGTAGTATAGTACTGAATGTGTAGTTTTGTTACAGAAACACGTGGTACATGTATAGTACTGAATCTGTAGTTTTACTACATACACAATTAGTATAGTACTGAATCTGTAGTTTTGATGAAATGAATATACACGTAGTGTAGTACTGGATGTTTAGTTGTGTTGCATATATACGTAGTATAGTACTGAATATTTAGTTTTGTTACATACACATTTAGTATAGTACTGAATCTGTAGTTTTGATACATATACATGTAGTATAGTACTGAATCTGTAGTTTTGTTACATATACACATGGTATAGTACTGAATCTGTAGTTTTGTTTCAAAACACGTGGTATAGTACTGAATCTGTAGTTGTGTTACATAAACATGTAGTATAGTACTGAATCTGTAGTTTTGTTACATAAACACGTAGTATAGTACAGAATATGTAGTTTTGTTCCATAAACACGTAATATAGTACAGAATCTGTAGTATTGTTACATAAACACGTAGTATAATACAGAATCTGTAGTTTTTTTACAAAACAATTAGTACAGTACTGAATCTGTAGTTTTGTGACATATACACTTAGTATAGTATTGAATCTATAGTTTTGATGAAATGAATATACACGTAGTGTAGTATTAGATGTTAAGTTTTGTTGCATATATACGTAGTATAGTACAGAATCTGTAGTTTTGTAACAAAATACTTAGTACAGTACTGAATCTGGAGTTTTGCGACTTATACACTTAGTATTGTACTGAATGTGTAGTTTTCTTTCATAAACACATATTATAGTACTGAATATGTAGTTGTGTTATATAAACACGTAGAATAGTACTGAATCTCTAGTTTTGTAACATAAACACGTAATATAGTACTGAATCTGTAGTTTTGTTAAATAAACAAGTAGTATAGTATTTAATCTGTAGTTGTGTTACATATATACGAAGTTTAGTACTGAATCTGTAGTTTTGTTACATAAACACGTAGTATAGTACAGAATCTGTAGTTTTATTACATAAACATATAGTATAGTAATGAATCTGTAGTTTAGTTATATAAACACGTGGTATAGTACCGAATCTGTAGTTTTAATGCAAAACACGCGGTAGAGTACCGAATCTGTAGTTTTGTTACATAAACAAGTGGTATCATATTGAATATGAATTTTGTTACATGTACACACGGTATAGTACTTAATCTGTATTTTTGTTAAATAAACATATAGTATAGTACTTAATATGTAGTTTTGTAATATAATCACGTGGTATAGTACTGAATATGTAGTTTTGTTATAAAAACACATGGTATAGTAAAGAATCTGTAGTTTTGCTACATAAATACTTAGTACAATACTGAATCTTTAGTTTTGTTACATATTCACTTAGTATTGTACTGAACCTGTAGTTTTGTCACAAAAACACGTGGTATAGTACTGAATCTATAGTTTTGTTGCATATACACGTGGTATAATACTGAATCAGTGGTTTTGGTACATATACACCTAGCATAGTACTGAATCTGTAGTTTTATTGAATATACACGTAGTGTAGTACTGGATGTTTAGTTTTGTTGCATATACACGTGGTATAATACTGAATCTGTAGTTTTGTTACATATACACTTAGTATAGTACTGAATCTGTAGTTTTATTGAATATACACGTAGTGTAGTACTGGATGTTTAGTTTTGTTGCATATATACGTAGTATAGTACTGCATATGTAGTTTTGTTACATATACACGTAGAATAGTACTGAATCTGTAGTTTTGTTACATATACACGTAGTATAGTACTGAATCTGTAGTTTTATTTCAAAACACGTGGTATAGTACTAAATATGTAGTTGTGTTACATATACACGTAGTTTAGTAATGAATCTGTAGTTTTGGCATATAAACACTTAGTATAGTACATAATCTGTAGTTTAATTTCATAATCATATAGTATAGTACTTAATATGTAGTTTTGTTATATAAACACGTGGTATAGTACCGAATCTGTAGTTTTAATAGAAATCACGTGGTAGAGTACCGAATATGTAGTTTTGTTATATAAACACGTAGTATGATATTGAATATGTAATTTTGTTACATTTACACGTAGTAAAGTACTGAATCTGTAGTTTTGTTGCATAAACACGTAGTATAGTACGGAATCTGTAGATTTGTTAAATACACACGTAGTATAGTACTGGATCTGTAGTTGTGTTGCATATACACGTAGTATAGTACTGAATATGTAGTTTTGTTAAATAAACACGTAGTATAGTATTGAATCTGTAGTTTTGTTACATATACACGTGGTATAGTACATATACACTTAGTTTAGTTCTGAATCTGTAGTTTTGTTACATATACACTTAGCTTTGAACTAAATTTTTAATTTTGTTGCATAAACACTTAGTATAGTACTAGATGTTTAGTTTTGTTGCATATATACATAGTATAGTTCTGAATATGTAGTTTTGTTACAAATACACTTAGTATAGTACTGAATCTGTAGTTTTGTTACTTATACACTTAGTATAGTACTTAATCTGTAGTTTTGTTACATATACACGTGGTATAGTACATATACACTTAGTTTAGTTCTGAATCTGTAGTTTCGTTACATATACACTTAGTATAGTACTGAATATGTAGTTTGTTGCTTATATACTTAGCTTTGAACTAAATCTTTAATTTTGTTGCATAAACACTTAGTATAGTACTAGATGTTTAGTTTTGTTGCATATATACGTAGTATAGTTCTGAATATGTAGTTTTGTTACAAATACACTTAGTATAGTACTGAATCTGTAGTTTTGTTACTTATACACTTAGTATAGTACTAAATCTGTAGTTTTGTTACAAAAACACTTAGTATAGTACTGAATCTGTAGTTTTGTTGCATTGACGTATTCTGATGTTAAGTTCTTTCGAAACCAGTGACGATGTTGTTTTTTTTTAAAGCGGGCAGGCAGTGTAGTGGATATGGTGTTGGTCTCTTACACCTGAGGATGTGCGCTCGATCCCAATCTTTGCGTGTTGTCTTTAAAAAAACAACAACAATCAGTACTGGTTCTACCCTAGAATCGGATGCAAGAACGATTCATTCATGCGTTGCACTTTCGTTAATGGACGAACGACGGACACCGGGTAATCGTAAAATCTTATTTCATTTTTCTCAAGTTTGCTATATAAACTATATAACAATGCCGTTATGAACCCGAATCGTGACAATACGACTACTTCCGGTTTATGATATATAATATGGTCATGGGATGAAATTCGTTACGGTAATTTCAGATTGGTCCGAGGAGATTCATATTGGTAGAATATAACACTACTTTGATCAATAATTTGTCCAAAATGTAATTACTAATGCCTCATTTACATTATAATTCAAAGTACATCTGTTGAAATTAATGTGGCAATCTCGGGACGGGACTATTGCTAAGTTATTATTGTTTCAACATGCCAGATTAATGACTGATCATAGATATTAAAGTGATATACTTAGTACAAAGAATTGGTTAAGATACTATGATATAATAAGGATGCTACTGCCTAAACATCCAATAGTTATAGACACACTGCAATCATAAGTTCACATGTTTGCCTTCAGCACAGGTTAAGGTGACAAAAGAAAAGACAAGTCGAAAAGTAAGTTAAATTTTAGTTATTTTAATTTACAACAATTTATTAACATCCTAATACATGTTCAAGTGTTACACTAAAATTAAAGTATTTGAAATAACAATGAATATAATAGCCAACACCTCAAATATGGTTACAATAATGGAGGAAATACACACATGTAACCAATATATTTACAGAAGTGAATAAAATACTCAACACCTCAAATATTATTACAACTATGGAGAAAATACAGAAACGTAACCAATATATTTACAGCAATGAATATAATATTTAATACCTCGAATATAATAACAACAATGGAGAAAATACACAACATAAGTGTTGAACATACAATCAGAACTAATCAAAAATATACACAATAAATAGCATACTTACAAAAACCAATTTATACTCTTGAAACAATTTTATCTTATGTTGATTGGGTCAAAACTCATTGTTCCAATACTTCAATGTGTACAACATATTCTTTTACAACTAAACATAGTTCATGGTATGAATAAATGGCATTTCTTACATCAATATTTTTTTTACATTAAAAATTTCTCGGTTATAGTCAGTAAGTAGCTGTATTCTACCAGTCACCGCAGCAAAAATGCGTGATAAAAGTACAGGATTTTTGTATTTTTTTGGATTGACTGAAAGACAGTCATGCGATTCAAAATATTTCATTAAAACGTGAACTAAAGTATCCATATGAACTAAACTACAGTTAAAATGGACCAATGTTGTTTAGCGAGTCAAACATTAATCTGTGTATTACCGAAGTCAGACTGAATCCTGTACTTTTATCACGCATTTTTAACCAGTAATTAAAATATGTACAACACTCCTAGATACAACATAGTTACACATTAAACATGCATAGGCAAATACGAGATGTAAAACAACATTCGTGCAATTGACATGTCATGGTTTGTAAAAAAACAACTGCATTGTTAATATTAAGAGGTACCGGTCTTATAAATTTATAAATAGTGTTCAAAAGTTTAAGATTCTTTAATTATTTAATCAAATCAAAATTAAAATGTTATACATACGAACAATACGGATACCTCTCCGTTTCAACAAAATGATATTCATTCTGAATTTGGATAGAAGTTTAACATAGTCTACCTCCGAACCTGATATCTCCCGGGTCAGGTCTATCAATTCCCAATGAAAAAGCAGGGAATTCTATGCCTGCCCCACAATTTCTACCAATCGAATGAACGCTTAATAAACTGCGACGTCGTCAGACTTTCAACTGACCAATCAACGTGCTCAACAGTGACTTTCTCAACATTGCTATTTAACGGACCCAATCGGGAGAGCTGGATCCCTACTACAGACTAAGTTTAACATCTATTTTTCCTGTTTCATTAGCACCTGCTTCAGTTACAGTCTGTTTTTCGCTATTAGAACCACTCAGGCATGGCGAATATTTTAGACAAACATTAATTTGAGATTCAACAATTCGACACAAGGTTGAAAAAATATGTATTTGCACCATTCTCCACTAATATAATAAATTGTTGTAAAATAAAGTTATGGAAGGCCTAAAGTGAAGAAATTTTATTATTTTTTTTACTATTTATGATGCACCACTAACATATATACAGTAGACTATAGTCAGTCAAAGGATCGGCTTACATAACACTCGGATTACTCTTTTTTTCGAATTGACCAACTCGTCAATTTTTACCACAGTTCATAGGTGCTTAAATACTGTCTTTTCGTTTATACATAAATTCATCTTTACTTTATGCAGATATGATTCTGTAATTAAAATTGCAAAAATAAAACCCTGGTTGAATATATTCTAAGGTGACGTAGGCTTCGAGACATTTTAAAAGTTATTTTTCAGTTTTACAGACCTTCCTACCCAAACTTCTGACAAATTGAAAAAAAAAGAAAAATCTAAAATCTTGATCTTAGTTTTGAAGAAAACACCATAATACTCAGTTAATAGCAGTTTCTGAAATAGTTAATCGTCATGCTGTGAATCAGTCAGCTACAGCAGACGCTATTTTTGATACTACTTTATAAATTTGATTTATTTGGCAACAATTTTTGTAGATTTTTTATGGAGTGGGTAGGGAAACAACAACATCAAATATCGGCTTTAAATAAACAATCCACCTACCAAATGAAAACTGCAATAAACGATGTCAAGTTGTTACTTATGATGAATAGGAATATGTTTATAAAGAAATTATACTAATATAACAAATCATATTATATATATATATTACAGTTGTACATTTTTGTATGTTTTTTATGTGTTGTTAGTTATGAATTAGGAATATGATTATAAAGAAATTATGCTAATATAAAAAATCATATTATATATATTTTACAGTTGTGCAGTTTGTATGTTTTTTATGTATTGTCAGTTATGAATTCGCCCAGGATTTGGTGGTTATTCTTAGAGAGCCAGCCAGACTAATCGAAGAATATTTCCAAGATATCCGTACGCTCTAATCCTTAAATTGAAAATGAATGTCCATTTATGAAATCCGGGTCGTGGTCTTTATTGTTACAATACGTTTCTTAGTCCACTGGCATCATTGGCACATTTCCTGAAAATAAACAAACAAATTAATAATCGTTGATTGACGACTCGTACAAAATTATTGAATTTGTGAAAACGTCGTTCGACAAATCCTTCTCTCCGATTATGCACGCCGGATGCTCTTCTACTACACCATGCAGAGAAATCTGATACTCACACTCATTGCATAACTTTGATCACTGGGACAAGATGCACAAAAAAACACACTTTGTAAACAAATGATCTATTTCACCAACTACTGTACGTGTAGTAGAAAATGCTAGACATATTTTTAAGTTTCTCAATTCGAAATAAATCATGTTATATTTTTAAGTTATTACCAAGTGGTAGCCCTTTTTTTTCGTTTTCAAATAAATGATACAAATTTTTAATTAGACATAGTGTTATGCATTTATACTAACACAGGATCAACGTGCTTCAGTGTAGTGAAAATGAGAGAGAGAGAGAGAGAGAGAGAGAGAGAGAGAGAGAGAGAGAGAGAGAGAGAAAAGAAAGAGAGACGTTCTGATTACTTGGAGTACATTCGTAAATCCAGTAGTTTTGTTGATTTTTTAAGGTTGCTAGTTAGTGATTTAGTGAAAACCTTCTTAATATATGTTTCATGTTTCGATTTCGCTTCGGCTATGGTTTGTTCTATGTGTTTTTTGTTTCGATTTCTCATTGGCTATGATTTGTTCTAAGTGTTTCTTGTTCCGATTTCGCTTTGGCAATGATTTGTTCCATGTGTTTCTTGTTTCGATTTCGCTATGGTTTGTTCCATGTGTTTCTTGTTTCGATTTCGCTTTGGCTATGATTTGTTCTAAGTGTTTCTTGTTTCGATTTCGCTTTGGCTACGATTTGTGTTTACAACCTTTTAAAATATTCAGATAATTGTCAAAGTTGGGTGTAAAAATGAAACATTTTGCAAAAAATAACAAAGAGTATTGTTTGTTTGTTTGGTGTTGTCGTCATGGATACCCAGTGATATATTTTTATAACTGAATGGTACATGACTACCCTTTAATGATAGAAAAAACCCTACTTGTCTTAGTCCAGACATGTTGGATATGAGTAAAAGCCCCCAAAGTGCATCGTTTTTACATTTATATTGCAGAATTAACTTAAATTTACTATATGACATTTGTATATAATTATATTTACATATTTATATTGAAATACAGTGTACCTCAATCTCGAATAATTAGTACATATAAAAGGGAATAGACATTTTTTGTTGAGCGTTATTTGTAACATAGATAGTATTTTAAGAAATGAATATCTCCTATATAATTTTATCTGGTGTCAACACAAATGAAATTCTTTCAACAAAAGTTTTGTTGTTTTCAGTGTTTCTTTCCATGGATTAGTTATTGTAGCAATAGATGAGTGGTATTTTAGAACATGTAAATTTGGAAGTCATGCAGCTATTTCATCATATTTGAGCTGTTTTTTCCCTAATAAGAATTAATTATTTTTCTTTCATTTTGTAAGACATAAGTGCATTTCGTATGTTTTAATATCAATATCTCATCTCTTTCCTTTATTATTTGTTTTAAGATCAATATCTCATCTCTTTCTTTTATTATTTGTTTAAAGATCAATTTCTCATCTCTTTCCCTTTATTATTTGTTTTAAGATCAATATCTCATCTCTTTCTTTTTTTATTTGTTTTAAGATCAATATCTCATCTCTTTCCTTTATTATTTGTTTTAAGATCAATATTTCATCTCTTTCCTTTATTATTTGTTTTAAGATCAATATCTAATCTCTTTCCTTTATTATTTGTTTTAAGATCAATTTGTTTTAAGATCAATTTCTCATCTCTTTCCTTTATTATTTGTTTTAAGATCAATTTCTCATCTCTTTCTTTTATTATTTGTTTTAATATCAATATCTCATCTCTTTCCTTTATTATTTGTTATTAGATCAATTTCTTATCTCTTTCCTTTATTTTTTAAGATCAATTTCTCATCTCTTTCCTTTATTATTTGTTTTAAGATCAATTTCTCATCTCTTTCTTTTATTATTTGTTTTAATATCAATATCTCATCTCTTTCCTTTATTGTTTGTTTTAAGATCAATTTCTTATATCTTTCTTTTATTATTTGTTTTAAGATCAATATCTCATCTCTTTCCTTTATTATTTATTTTAAGATCGATTTCTCATCTCTTTCTTTTATTATTTGTTTTAAGATTATTTTCTCATATCTTTCTTTTACTATTTGTTTAAAGATCAATTTCTCATCTCTTTCTTTTAATATTTGTTTTAAGATCAATTTTTTATCTCTTTCCTTTATTATTTGTTTTATTATCAATTTCTTATCACTTTCCTTTATTATTTATTTTAAGATCAATTTCTCATCTCTTTCCATTATTATTTGTTTTAAGATCAATTTCTTATCTATTTCCTTTATTATTTATTTTAAGATCAATTTCTTATCTCGTTCCTTTATTATTTGTTTTAAAATAAATTTCTCATCTCGTTGCTTTATTTTTTGTTTTAAAATCAATTTCTAATCTCGTTGCTTTATTAATTGTTTTAAGATCAATTTATCATCTCTTTCCTTTATTATTTATTTTAAGATCAATTTCTTATCTCTTTCTTTTATTTTTTGTTTTAATATCAATTTCTTATCTCTTTCCTTTATTATTTGTTTTAAGATCAATTTCTCATCTCTTTCCTTTATTTTTTGTTTTAAGATCAATTTCTTATCTCGTTCTTTTATTATTTATTTTAAGATCAATTTCTCATCTCTTTCCTTTATTATTTGTTTTAAAATTAATTTCTCACCTCGTTGCTTTATTATTTGTTTTAATATCAATTCTTATCTCTTTCCTTTATTATTTGTGTTAAGATCAATTTCTCATCTCTTTCCTTTATATTTGTTTTAAGATTAGTTTCTTATCTCTTTCCTTTATTATTATTGAAAGTGGTTCCTAAGTAGTACATTATTATTCTGTTTTTCATTACTTTTGTAGCTATTTTATAATCTGTTTTTAGAAAGGAAATAGCTTAAATTTATTTAATGATGTTAAATCTTAATATTTTGTTAGGTAAGGTTTATAATGCCTTGCTTTTATATTTCTGTCAGGTTACGTTGTTCGTAAGTTGTTGATAGATTCACATATTGCAACTTTGACCCAAAAAGTGTAAATAGATTAAACACGTCCTGGATTCATTTTGTTTATAGTAAGTAAACATTTATAAAAATTGTTGTGCGTCTGAATGGTATGGTGCGTAAATCTTAGTTTCCTTCTGAAAACTTACGTAACTATCATAATCAACTTACCTGATTCTGCCCCGCATACATTGCATTTACAACTCTTGAATGTTTGATACCAAATTGTTTTGTGCTTGTTATCGTCGCAATTAAGATGTACTGCTATTCTTTCACCAGGTATTCCTTAAAAATAATTGATATTTTTACACTCAATGAACATAAACATACAGAAAAATGGAACACATCCAAAACTTAAAAAGGCAGCATCAAGTATAACAATACCACCGGAAGCGTGTGCAGACGCTCGTCTTTATCAAAGTATGTTAATGAATGTGTCCCTATAACGTAAGTAGTTTTTTCAGAAACAGAAAAAAAACTGAGCTAAACTTTAATAGCCCTAGGTCAGCGATAGAAATAATTTTGTTGTTGACGGTGTTCAGTTTACTGAATCAATAGTTTTACTGAAAAATAAAATAGATTAAAAAAAAATCAAACCGGAGCTAAACAACAAACGTTAACCTAAGGTTTTAGAGCCCAAAAGTATGGAAACTTAGGTAAGTGAGCTATATACATTGTTTCTATAACATAATATAAATGTGTTTGTGAAGTTTAGTAACCATAACATGAGTAGTTTGTTCAGAAACAGAAAACGCTGATATAAAAACATAAAACTTTAACCGGCGACCGAAAACGACAACGACGACCGTGAACGACGACGACGTCAGGATCATGACAATAGCTCTTCGTTTTATCAAAAAGACGAGCTAAACATACATGAGTGATATCCAACTGGAAAGAGTTTGTTTCTTCGGAAGATGTATTGGCATTTCCAGTAACCGAGGGATCTCAAAGTTATAACTGTTCTATTTTCAACTTTACGGATATGTCTTCCAAATCATTCCGTAAAACTATGTTAAACTGGAAATATCACTTAACGTGATTTGTACCCCCACAAAAATGGCATTTACAGCGAAGTACCGCATTGAGAGAAGAAATATAGGCTTTACAACAGGTGAAGCAAGCCATTAAGAATAAATTTGAAATGAAAATTGGTAGCTCATTCCACAAGAATGGCACTATGGTAAATAAGGCATTTTTACTAAATGCAAAGGCACTAAACATAAACATTTAATGTTGATCATGTATGCCAATCGTTTGAGCACTGAGGAAGCGACACGTTGCTGGCAGATCGATTGACCGCCCGCACGACACCGTCCTTCCACACGCCAGCCCGCCCTCTCCCCCTCCCGACAGACAAACGGACTATTACGCAGTTCTAACTATCCACTGTAATACAGCAATTATATCACAATTCTAATGTGCAATTCACTGAACCAATAAAGAGTTTTGTGGTTCCTATCAATCTGATACGTACTTACATACGATTCGGAACGATAGTGCGAGCCTCTAGCAAGGACGTGCTTATTACATAGTACATGTCTCAAGAACAAGAATTAACACAGAACAAGCAAAGTAAACATGGAACAGGTATTGTACATGTGGTACATCTTAACAAAGTCATATCTGAACAATGTTTAAGAAATGTAAATAGTTCCTGAGCTATTTACAGTTTTGACGATCTTTTAAATTGAACATACACAGAAAGTTGTTCTTAATTGAGAAAGAAATGTGTGTGTTAAACGTGCATTTGATGAACTTACGCGAACCAAGCAATGCTAACACACGTCGTACAGACTGGTTTATATATCATGGTCGCTCAATTACACAGTTATCTAAGTGTCGCTTCAGAACAAAACAAAATCAAATTATATAACTATATATAAAAAACTTATTATGTGTAACGTAAATGTCAGTCATCGAAACTAATCATATAAAACGATACATACCTTGACAACATTTACAGGATGACTCTGGTTGAGAGAGGATATACATGCCATTAGGATCTGTATGCATGGCAAGTTGCTTACTGTTGCCGCACGATCCCTGGCACGAAGTCACACGGACTGTTTTATTGGAAACACATCCATCAGGAAACCTTAGTACTTCTTCCCTCTCTGTCTTGAGGTCGCATTTATATGGAGATTCTATTATAAATACAGAGATGAATTTATCACATAACAAGATAAGCTACATGTTACACTTGATTGCATTTTGTCGTTATTTATAATTTGTTTTTTGCTAAGAATTTTTGTTAAGATTTGTTAAGAGCATTTCAGAAAAACACGACCACAGCACATGTGTAGACGATGTACCTGATATACAACTTCCACGTGAAGCGGGTCAAACCGGTGAGAAGAGTTTGTTCAGCATGTGGCGTAAAGGTTAAAGCAACTTAATAACTCAATAAAATATGAAATCGAAACACAAGCCCATCGATCATGTTTGAACTATGTAGATGCTGTACAACAAGTTTCATTTTAATCGTATTAAATTGTAGGTGAAACTGATTCTATAAGGGTTATTGTTCAAAACATTAGGGACGGACAGACGAACGATTGAATGTGGATGAACGCAAGAAATGAGCACGGACTGGATTGACTGTAGAAATAAATGGAACCTGGATTAATGATGAGAACGGATTGGAAATGAGTACATGAACAGTTTGATGAAGCGGGGAGTGGATAGGAAGAGAGTGACCGGCGGGGAATGATAGCTAGTGATTTAACGGTATGGTTGTAAAGAAAGAGAAAGAATAAAAAATAACGCACCATATATCATGATTTTATCTCCATTATTATAAAGGCTCTTAATCATGTTTTAAAATGTATTTTCATTGACGCATACAAAAACCAATTAAATATCATTTCTAAACTTATATTCTTGGCAATATGCGTTGCCATATTTGAGTATTTCATATTCATTTTAATGTAATATTCAATATATGCTTGTAAATAAAGCAACCCCAGTCACCTTTTGGTTCGGATAACCTTTCCAAAATGTTTGCCAGTATACTACAAGATTTTTATAGCAGTGATCTTATACGGTGCATTTTAAAACAATCAAAAATTTTCTTTTGATATCTGAAACCTGTCTTCAAAATATCATCAACATATCTTTAAAATCTAAAGCTATAGTGCAAAATGTATTTGTCTTATTTTAGAGGTTCATGTAGCTACTTTAATCGGCCAAAATAACTGAAAAGAAATTAAAGTTATTGAATGGATATCTGCTTTAAGTTACAATGACCATGACCCGATTTTACTAAAATGCTATCAGTCCAAAGTTTCTTTGTTCATGATCAACATAAACTATTGAGCAATTTATTCAAATTGACATGTATATAATGACAGTGTAACGTGACAGAAATTCACTTACTTTCGGCTGGTACACATTTAGGACAGCATTCGCCTTCTTCGGTCATAACAAGATATCCAGGCTGAATAAATAAAACATAAATACTTTTATTTCAACATCATAGCATTATGGAAATATACCACAGCGGTGGTCTAGTGGTAGAGCGTCCGCCTCGCATGCGGAAGGTCGTGGGTTCGATTCCCGACCGGGTCATACCAAATACTTGAAAAATTGGTACTAAAAACCTTCTCGCTTGGCGCTCAGTATTTACAGGACAGTTCTAGGTCTGGCCTGCCTAGTGTCAGTATAATGTGACTGGGTGGGGTATCATACCAGGTGTCTGCGGCGTGATACTCCAGTGTGGCAGCTCTTAGAATATTGTCTCAAGTGGACACCATTGCGATATAACTTTAAAATTGTTGAAAGCGACGCTAAATACCATACAACAACAACAACAACGACAACAATAACAACAAAAAAAAACAACAACAACACCATTCGCTTTCCTTATACAAACATGTATGTTGTAAAAGAAAATTATATATATATAATGCAATTATGAAATGAGAATATAACAATATTAGTGAAGCCCCTTAAATCTGTTTCTATCATAGAAAGGGGGCATCTCTTGTGAATGATTTAATGTATCATAGCTCACATATTGATGGTCATATTTTTAAGTATAACAAATATTGTATTTGCATCAGTTGTTAACGGTATGGTAGAACCAAGGACTGATGTTTTGTACATAGAATGTAAGTATTATGCAATTTTAGATGATTTAAAATGTTTACCCCAATGAAAAAGCAGGGAAATCCATGCCTGGCCCACAATCCATATTTATTGAACGTTTACTAAACCGTGACGTCATTCAAACTTTCCCTGAAGCAAATGACCAATCTACGTGCTCAAATATGCATTTCCGAGCGTCAAATTCATTGACCAATCAGCGTCCTTCTACTATATTGATTGATGTTAGCGAACCACGTGGTCGTAAAAATTGCTATTTAATGGACCCAATCGGGAGCTGAGTCGAAGACCCTCCGATCCTTGATTCGCTGCTCTATCAGTCCACTGGACCACGCGCTCCGTCCATTAGTGACGCTGACCCTGACTGTGACTTTATGCACATGTTTGATAATGACCTGTTAAGCCTTTCTATCGTCATTTTCCTGTTGCTTATTATATCATTATCTTCGCTCGTCAATCGTCCGTCCGTTTATTTTATTATATCATTATCTTCGCTCGTCAATCGTCCATCCGTTTATCTTATTATATCATTATCTTCGCTCGTCAATCGTCCGTCCGTTTATTTTATTATATCATTATCTTCGCTCGTCAATCGTCCGTCCGTTTATTTTATTATATCATTATCTTCGCTCGTCAATCGTCCATCCGTTTATCTTATTATATCATTATCTTCGCTCGTCAATCGTCCATCCGTTTATTTCATTATATCATTATCTTCGCTCGTCAATCGTCCGTCCGGTTATTTTATTATATCATTATCTTCGCTCGTCAATCGTCCATCCGTTTATTTCATTATATCATTATCTTCGCTCGTCAATCGTCCGTCCGGTTATTTTATTATATCATTATCTTCGCTCGTCAATCGTCCATCCGTTTACTTTATTATATCATTATCTCCGCTCGGCAATCGTCCGTCCGTTTATTTCTTTAGTTTGTGTGCTCTATAGTCCAAACAATCTGAGTTGGATTAGCCAAATATGCACAGTAGTGATACACCTAATGTAAATTATACAACGCCGTGTCTATGGTTTCTGCAGTGATACACCTAATGTAAATTATACAACGCCGTGTCTATGGTTTCTGCAGTGAGATGCGACGTTTTGTATCTTCCGCACCATGCATGTTTATTAATAAACATGACGTCAAAGTATACGTAGCGTTCAAAAAAGTTGTTTCATAATGTGAGTGAAATGCGTATTTGTCTAGTTTGTAAAGATTTTAAGTTGACACTATGAACACTTTTTTACTAAAAAAATTATGTGGATCTATATCAGTGTATAAATCTAATAAAGGCTAGGGTTTATTGATAAAGTAACTTTATACGGTTACCAGTATCATCTCTCGAGAATATATCATATGTCAGATCTGTTAGTCAAACTCGGGGCTTCTCTCGCGAGATCTGACATTTCCACTAGAGATTCTACTGATAACCATGGTAACCATTTTAAGTTCATGATATGATCTCTATAAGACATTGTACATACCTTGGACACAATATACGAAATGATAACATAAGAGCATTCTCACCTCACAGGTTTCAAGTTCCTCACAAACCGATGTTTTGTTAAGTTTGCCATCCGCACATATATATTTATAACACTTGTCTTCCGCGTCAGGAATGAATTCACCAGCCTGAAATGATGAATCCCAATAACCATGTTGTTAACTAATGTACAGTTGTGTTAATGCAATCAGTGACATACGAATGACAAATCAATTAATCATTAACATGTTTAAATATGTATTTTCTTTTTTTACTGTCATCATCAATCCAATTCAATATAGAGTTGTGCCCCGTTAGAATGACAGAAAAACACTTCTCCTTCTCCAAGAAATAACGCAACAAACAAACAAACAAACAAACAAACAAACAAACAAACAAACAAACAACAACAAAACTTATTATTTTGTTAATCGGGTTTAACGCCATTTTCAATACATTTCAGGTTCTATATGACATATCCAGTTTTATTGGTGGAGGAAGACCTCGGAATGAATCTGAGAAGAACCACTGTCGGCAACTTTTCAATAAAGTTTTTTGCAGTAAGCAGGATTCGAACCTACGATCACGATGTGATAATGGACTATAATCTAATTACAAAATAAGATTATGGACAAGGGCCTAAAAAATACCATGTATTCGTTTCCACGATATTCACACTGCGAGCACTTTTCAGATGTGACGCATTCCCCATCTTTCATAAATAAGCCCTTGTCACAGAAGCAGCCTTCTTTGTCTTCACATGTCGCATTGTGAGCACTGCCGAGATTGTTATACATATCACATGTCTTCACATCACACTGGTTGTATGCTGTGTACGTGGCGTTATCAGTACAATCTAAACAAATAGAATATATCTATGAATGATCAAATATAATGGTAATTTGAAATACAAACGTGAACAGGATCAATTTATACATCCATAAAAGTGAGAATCCATACACCTGAAACATATTGTGCTGGCTGCTTGCCCTATGATGTACAATATTTAAATATATAAATATGTCATATGAAAATCATTTTATGTAAATATAGTATGTGAAGATTGAGTTGAATATTAATCTAAATTCGCGTGCTTCTTGAAGATTGCTCTTTGTACGATGTGGATAAATATATCAATGGTAGATTGGCGCTGATTCTGTAATGCGCAGTTTATATAACTATATGTGTGGAAGCCTGAAGTTTATTCTGTATTGTACAATGTATTATCTATATGTGTGGAAGCCTGAAGTTTATTCTGTATTGTACAATGTATAAAACTATATGTGTGGAAGCTTGAAGTTTATTCTGTATTGTACAATGTATATAACTATATGTGTGGAAGCCTGAAGTTTATTCTGTATTGTACAATGTATATAACTAAATGTGTGGAAGCCTGAAGTTTATTCTGTATTGTACAATGTATATAACTATATGTGTGGAAGCCTGAAGTTATTCTGTATTGTACAATGTATATAACTATATGTGTGGAAGCTTGAAGTTTATTCTGAATTGTACAATGTATATAACTATATGTATGAAAGCTTGATGTTTATTATGTATTGTACAATGTATATAACTGTTTGTGTGGAAGCTTGACGTTTATTCTGTACTGCACAGTGTATATAACAATATGTGTGGAAGCTTGAAGTTAATTCTGTACTGCACAGTGTATATAACTATATGTATCGCAGGCTTACGTTAAATCTGTACTGCACAATGTATATAAATATATGTGTGTAAGTTTGAAGTTTACTTTTTATTGTACAATGTATTTAAATATATGTATGGCAGATTGAAGTTAATTCTGTACTGCACAGTGTATATAACTGTATGTGTGATAGAGTGAAGCTAATTCTGTACTGCACTTTGTTGTCAGTGTGTATAAATATATATGTGAAAGCTTGAAGTTTATTCTGTACTGTACAGTGTTTATAAATATGCGATGGATGTTAAAACATTTGAAGACGACTCCGGACAAGCAAAATTAATCGAAAATAAGGTGCAAAATGTGACAATATTGCCATTATTGAAGATAATGTTATGGCACAATGCCTTTTATCCATGTTCCAACTATCATTGGGTTCCCTTCCATACTTTGCAAGATATACACAGGACAAGGAACTATAACCTACAGTAAATGTGGAGATTATAATGTCACGATAGAATTATGAATTCTACTTTTGGCACTTCCACCCACTTTCACTATTAGACTACATCCATGTTCAAAGTTTCGTTGAACTCCTTTTAGTACTTTTAGAGTTACGGAAATGAAAGGACGCACATATGTACACATGGACGGAAAAGAACAGACGCGAACATGTACGCATGTACGGTAAAGTACAGACGTAAACAGGTACGCATGGACGGAAAAGTACAGACGCAAACAGGTACGCATGGACGCAAAAGAACGGACGAACACATGTACGCACGGACGGAAAAGAACAGACGCACACATGTACACATGGACAGCCGAACGAACAAAGCGGTAGCTATATGCCCGCCCTTCGGGTAGCATACACATACATGTAGTTTAATTGGTTTAAAGCCATTTGCAACACATCAGGTATATATGTGATGATATGAAAATAACAGTTTTGATAGAGACATGGTTATTGCTAATGTTCGAAAACTGGCGAACTGAATCTAATATTAGTAATCGTTTACCCAGATAATCTGCCGCTATTGAACCAAACCAATTTTTTTATTTTGTTTGAATGGGGTTTAACGCCATTTTCAACACATTTCAGGTTACATGTATATATGACATATCCAGTTTTACTAGTGGAGGAAGACCTCAGACTGAGTAGAACCACCGTCTTTCCGCTAGTAACTGGAAACTTTCTCAAATAAAGTATTTGGAGCGAGCGGGAATCGAACCTACGACCTTAGCGGTGAGAGGTAAGTGGTCTTGAGACGGCGCCTTAGACCACTCGGCCACGGAGGACCCCTAAACCACCCCAATAATGGCTGTATACGTACTGCATGAATCAGTGTTGCAAGGTTGAGTGTCCACTGTCGTCAAGTTGTTGCATCCCACAGCATCTGATAAGATTTTACGAGTCCTGTTTTTGTTTCCTCCACCACACAGTTTTGAACAATTACTGTAATCGCTCCATTCGGTTTTGTTACAATTCACTTTAATTGAAATAAAACAAAACTTTAAAATTACACCATTGTTAGAACAAATCATGACACATGCGCCAGCTACAGTTGTTTTTGAATGGGGTTTGGACAGTATCACTTGTCTCAAACAAATTTCATAAATAAAACGGTAAGAAAAGTGAACATTACAATATAAGACGAACAGGAATCTTTGCTTTATCTTCAGCCGCATGCACGCTTCGTGAATTTCCGGAATTCGATTGCATCAAAATTGCAGGAGATATATCAACTGTTACAGTACATTTAACGGAAGGACAACTGGAAGAACGACTGTCTATTGTAATTTTTAAATTGAGCACCATTATTTGAGGTCATAAACAGATGTTAACTTATCTTAATAGATTTAAGAGGCAGTCGTTATAGTTGTAATATGTCTCTTGCCTAAATCATTTGCCCTTAAACTCCAAAACAATTGCTCGGACAATCGGACGGACGGTTACCATGCTAATGCCATTCCACTTCCTTTGTAAAGGTGAAGAACAATTCGAACACTACATCAAACATGCGAAACAAAAAACTTCGAAATGGGAAAGTTGAAAACAGGAATATTTGTTCTTGTCATTGTTTATTTGAGTAATTATTCCCGCTAAAATTAGTATCGTACTCATAAAACAAAATACTTACATCCACATGGATCCGAGTTGCATTGTTCCATCTTTGTGAGTGCTATTGTTCCATTACTACAGTGGATTTCATCAGATGCGTTTATAAACTGTCTCTCAGCATATTTTTCTCCACCACCACAGGTTACCGAACATGTGCTCCAATTTCCCCACGGTGTTACCTCGCAACCTTTATGTGCAACACGTTACGTAATATTACAATGAAAAATAAAACAATCTAAATGGATGCACACCGTTCATATTGCCAGAACGGGTTTCATGATCGACTGTTTAAAAACACACTAACACCTTCTTTAACTTGATAAACTTTATTATGAAAATATATGTCCATGTAATATCTACTGCAGTGCGTATTGTATGATAAAACAAAAATCACTGAAACGGGATTTTCGAGTTCTATTTAATGATTTTAAAACAGTGCACTGAGAAATATATCAAATTCACCAAAAAGCGTAAAACAAAAGTATCATCTATTACAATAAAACCGTAAACGGTTCAAGTAACAATGTATGCTGTACGTGGGTAAACGGTCCATGTAACAATGTATGCTGTACATGGGTAAACGGTTCAAGTAACAATGTATGCTGTACATGGGTAAACGGTCCAAGTAACAATGTATGCTGTACATGGGTAAACGGTCCATGTAACAATGTATGCTGTACGTCTGTACATGGGTAAACGGTTCAAGTAACAATGTATGCTGTACATGGGTAAACTGTACATGGGTAAACGGTTCAAGTAACAATGTATGCTGTACATGGGTAAACGGTCCATGTAACAATGTATGCTGTACATGGGTAAACGGTTCAAGTAACAATGTATGCTGTACATGGGTAAACGGTTCAAGTAACAATGTATGCTGTACATGGGTAAACGGTTCAAGTAACAATGTATGCTGTACATGGGTAAACGGTTCAAGTAACAATGTATGCTGTACATGGGTAAAAATACTCACAATTTACATCCATGTTACAGTCTTCAGTCTCTGTATCATTTCCTTCACACTTATGTCCACCACATTTAGGTTCTTTGCACACCCGTGACCTTTGTCGTGTGCCACCATAACAGGACTTGCTACACGAACTCCAGTCATTCCAAACATTCCATTTGCCATTTTCTAAAACAAAAACATAGCTGTGTACTGAACAAGAACGACGACGTCGAAATTAGTGCGGTAGAAATAATATTAAGTAGTATATAAATTAATATTTTTTTAAACATTAATTTAAAAATTCTATAAAAGAACACTCATGAAATAAATCCGACCAGAACGACCCAAAAATAGGCACATATCTACTTGATGTTGTTCATCAATACCAAGTTTCAGCTGAACAGTATGTAATGTGCAGGTTGAGAATATATTTATCACATGTCTATATTGTTATTTGATAAATTTGATATAAAGAAGCATAGCTCATGAAAAAGCAATTGGACCGGAACATTCCAACAATATGCACATGTCCCCTTGTGGCTGATAATGTAGACCAAGTTTAAAATGAATTGCAGAATGAGTTGAAATCACGAAGTACATATGTACAAATCTATGTTGTCATATTATCGAAAAGGAGGCATAACGATTCGACTGAATGTTAACTGTAGGAGATGTTGAAATCATGAGGTACAGATAAAAAGTGTGACGGACGGACAGAATGACGGACGTTGTACTGAATAGATTTTTAAGTGGCTTTTGTGTGCTAAATTTTATCGATAAAAAGAAAAAGCCACATAAAAGCTGATTTTTAAGTATCTAAAGACAGCCACCTAATATTTCAATTTTCAACCGTCCAAAAAAGAAACCCTAAACCCACTTAACTATCCATTTGTATGTACGGACGGACGGATTAACAAGTCAAACCTTACATTCATCCGGGTCTTCGGCACCGGGGGAATAAAAAGAAATTGATGAACACTGCCTTTATCCGCTCACTTGATGAGTAGATCATAACCCACAGAGAGTTATATACATATTCAGCAACAGTATACAAGCATCCGACATTTTATGATGATACAATTACTGTATTAATTAATTTAAAATATGAATTGTGTGTAGGTACGTAATCCCGCCATTTAAAATACTTACCCGATAATTCATTAAGATTAGAATTAATGTGTTAATTAAATGTTTTATGTGGGAACTAGTCCAGTCATAGTATTTACTAATCCGGAAGTTTTTACTGTTTACATTTAATATTAATTTTCGCGGGTAGCAATTCAGCCATTATATCATATACTCATTTGTTATGTTCTGAAGCACTTGCTGCGCCAACTGAATAATAGTTGCATGTTGTTTTTATTTGTATACATGGCATAATGGTTCTGTGTCACGTTTTAATCATTCAAGGACAAGTTACCTACCTAAAACAAGGTTTGTTTGACAATTTCCAGGCGGATGAAGTGTTGATAAAGCACCTAGCAACGTATTTCAACAAAAATAACTACACTCAGTATCACTAAGTGCAGAACGTATACTGAGGCAAATGCGGATGAAAACCCTTGGTTTTAGACTAAATGATTACTGAGTGTTGTTATTTCCCATTCCTTGGAGTTAGACAGCGTATTCAAAAACAGAACACTGCTAGGCCGATAATTGGGTTGCTAGGGGTGCGAGGTATGTTCTACAAACTATAACCTCATATTAATAGACGCAATAAAACCGAGTCTGCTTTTTTCGTTTTTGGAATACATTCTGTCATTCCCATTAATCTCTTTATGAGCATTGCCTGAATATTTAACGTTTACTGATTTTTACATCTTACAATACATATTGGTCAAGTTACTTACGCTGTCTTTATGGGATAAATATCTTGCAAAATCAAAATAAATGATAATAATATATGACACATTTGGTTTTACTTCACACAAGGAAGTTAGAATATTTGACAAATAACATACCTCTTTTATTTTGAATAACCTGCCTCGTACTACCAGTTAAGACTTCGGTATCTGTGCAAACACTGTGAAGAATGATATATATAAGATGTTCGTTTACTTTCTTACCCAATAAAATCGCCCGGTTTCACAAAAATACTTAAGTCTCTTATTTTACTTAAACTCGATAGTGTGCTCAATTTTATACTTAAATTGAGCACACTATTTGAGTTCATCGGTAGCCACAAGACCACGATTACCAATGAATCGTTATACAGGAAGATTTGTTTTTAGCATTCAAGAAGGAAGTCACTGAAACGAACTGGACTTAGCATAGAGGCATACTATTAGGTAGACGCATTTACAGATAACGAGATTAACATAATAAAACAGAAGAACTTGTAATAAAAATTATGTTGTAAACCCGTTTCGTTTATTTAATGTTATTGTTGATTAAAGAAAGTATCAATAAAAAAGCATTACACTCTTAGTATTTATATCTCATCGTAATCAATCGGCACAGTAGTCCAGCGGTTGAGCATTCGCGTGTAATTCTGGAGATCCGAGTTCTATTCTCCGACAATGGTATTTTTTTCTATTTTTTTTCTATTGTTTACTCTTTCTTTTTGAATAAAAAAGTGACTATAGTATATCACGGAAGTCATCAAATACACATATGTAGGTATAAATGCAATAAACCGGTTATAGTATAGTACAGGTGTACCTGTTGGTCAGTTGGTTGGCCCTGGTCTTCCGCATTGGCCCTCGGGCTAAAGTTAAAGCCCTCGGACCAATGTGGAACACCAGGGCCAATATGACCAACAGGCACACCTCTACCATACAATAACCTCTAAATAACTACATAATATTGTATATACTTTCATTGAGGTAAATGATTAAACCTATTTTTTTCCTAAAAAAGGAATCACTATTGACTCAAAACAGACAACTATTTCTAGGCAATAGCCATTCTGAAGGAACAAATATAGGCTATAGATTTATAGATTTGTTTTAACATATTAATTTTCGAATGAGCGGAGGGTAGATGAACGAAATAAGAAACAAATATATGTTAAAACATCTCTATAAATTCTATAAGCGACTAATTATTCACCTGTTTTATTAATACGGAATTATAGTTTGATTTATGTACAACAGTCATACATCACGCATATCGCCCCAAAAACAGAGTGACCTGTTAGCTCGAATAGGAAATATTGACATGAAAAGTACTGCATATAAGAAACTAGAAGTATCACATTATCTGCTCCAAAACAGGTTATTGCTTTCCGTTCATTGAGAAGTATAGAACTCAACAAAAAAAAAACAGGGGGTTCATATAGAACTCAACAAAAAAAAACCAGGGGTGGGGGGGGGGGGGGGAGGGGATTATATATGCTTGTAAGAATATAACCCGACATTTGCAGTGATTTATTTTAGCTCCCCAAGTGATATATGTAATGTAGCTTGCATTACCAGGGCATTCTTTTGCAAAAGTCTTTGTTTATAGAAAGTTACTTTAAAAATATAAAACATCAAATATAAAATATTACAAAATCTAATTTGATTCAGAATAAGACCTTCGTAGCATATTAACTTACATTTATATACAACACAACCTGAAAGAAAAAACAAAGTCTCTCTCTCCCTCCCTCCCTCCCTCCCTCCCTCTCTCTCTCTCTCTCTCTCTCTCTCTCTCTCCCTCCCCCCCCTCTCTCTCTCTCTCTCTCTTTCTCTCTCACACATTTTTTACACCAGACTTACTATTCGTAGCATTCATCGCCTTCAATCCTATACATTTCACCAAGATCATAACTCTTTCCGTCTACTTCACAAGTATGTGTACACGGCTCTTTTTTACATTCTTCGGTCTCTTTCTGTTTCTCATCTTCGCAAGAACCTGTTAGGTTTCTGTAAATATAGAACCATAAGAACCGTACATGGGTTTCAGGTTCGGACAGAAAATATTCCGTTCAGATTAATAACTGTTTTAACGGTAACGAGTAATACATCCGCATATTTATTTTATATAGGTTTGGTATTTTAATAGATCCTGTCTAACAACCATGTATTTCTGTTGGTCTACATTGATCAATAGTATATAATTCGTGACCTGTACCACATACTGTTCTATGTAATAGCTATGCTAAAACAACGGCAAATATAACGAAATAAAAAAAATGTTAAACTGTTTTTGTCAAATGGCGTTCTTATTTATAATATGAAATACAATGTCACTTTGGTTTAAACATATTTATTTACAAACAATTTACATACCTACAAATCAGTTTAAATATAAATATGTATTAGAACGAAAGATACAATCTTATTCTTCTTGTTTAATGCTGAATGCTAATGTGCTAATGTATATGTTTAATGTATAATTCTTTATTCATATTTCTTTATTCCAGCGCCCTCTGTTATCAAATTACGAAAATGTAACTTGGAATATCGAGTATTGCAATTAAATTGAGGTAAGATTCTTGCATCCAACAATACATAGCGAGGTCTATTTTTGTTCGCAAGACAGAAACAGCAATTGACATAAGAATTACACATGACGTATTAAGAATTAAGAGATAAGCTACCTGGGCATTATGTTAATTAGATATAAAGAATTTATCATTCATTTGTCATGAATAATTTATCATTTAGAAATAAGAAAAAGAAATTAAGAATAAAACAGTATACAGATAATAAAGTATTTAGAATCAAGTATTTGGCATGAATGATTTTGAACTAATAAAGATTTAAAAAATGAAATACAGAATTTTTAACATAAAGCACATTCAAACATTTAGAATTTAGAAGTAAGCATTTAACAAGACAACATTTTGACCCGGGTGGCTTTCCATACTTTTTCCATGGTAAGTTCATAAATAAATTAACTAAATATAATTAACTATGATACAGACATTTAAGTTATACCTCTTTGACAATCACTGAATAAAAAACGAGAAACTGACATCGACTTTTTAACAAAAACTGCAATTGCAAACAAACATATCCAAACCTTGTTCGTGTTCTATTCCCATTTTCACCACACTTGCCTACGCAGTCTCCCCATTTCGTCCAAGAGCCTTTATGACAACCTATTGTCAAAAAGCAACATCATTTAGGTGCTATTAAAATTAAATAGTTTCGTACATTTAAATGGTACATTTTTTATATTCCTTTTTAATGCTTAAATGTATTTCCCCAATCGTAAATATTTTAAACTTATTTATTTTATATCTTACAACTTAGGCAAATCACGCTCGAATTTCTTCCTAGGTAGAATCAATATTTAGCATATGCGGATAAAGTGTATTGCTGAAGGACACCACACATAGCCGCCGTGGATCCCCTGCTCTGCCACTGGTCCATGTACTCCCCAATCATAATGTATCGGTATTCAGATAAAAAAGGAATAACAGAAATTACAAAAAAAATATTTAAAGTCATTATTAAAATAACCAACTATGTACATATCAATACATTAATGAGTTGTTTTCTTCTTCTTTTCACAAAAGAATGAAAACGTTGATAATCTTAAGGTGATTAAACTTACACGTTGTATTTGAACATTCGATACCTTTCTCCTTACAATAGCTGGAACAAACAAAAACAGAAATTAATCCCCACATAAAGTACAATATTTCTTTCCCTCATGTTTGGAGAGCACCTACTAATATATGCACACAGGCAATGTTCATTACATTTTCTATTTGGCATATATAGTAGCTGATCTGGTCCGTGCCAAATATATACTAAACGGAACAGCCACCTGATATTTTATGGTTTTTTTTCTCAAAAGTATCGAAGCAATTTTCTTAAAATTTGGACTAGAAAAATTGTGTTAAACAGATGCGCAATTTCGCATTCGAGCTTTGTAAAATCAATACGTACTGACCTGTAAATGTTGTATGAAAAATCATTAACACAACTCAATGTTTTGACGACGATTTAAGAAAAACAAAAGTGGCATGTTAGCTGTCCCGTTCAGTATAAATGTTTATAAATCGAGAAATAATCAATAGGATATTTCTTATATATAAATTAAAAGTCTGAAGTCTACAAGACGTTATAATTGCGAAAAGAGCTTATTTCTGATGAGTGTATTTAAAATACAAAAATGATAAATGTGCAATGCATACTTGTATTATTACAATGCATACTTGTATTATTACAATGCATACTTGTATTATTACAATACATACTTGTATTATTACAATGCATACATGTATTATTACAATACATACTTGTATTTTTACAATGCATACTTGTATTATTACAATGCATACTTGTTTTATAACAATACATACTTGTATTATTACAATGCATACTTGTATTATTACAATACATACTTGTATTATTACAATTGCTATCTAGATGTCTCAGCTGTAAAATATTGCTATTCATTTAATCGTGCTACTGATGTAAAGAATTGGTTATTTCTATTTAATTGTCATATGAAGCAATGTTTTTACGTATATATGTATATGAGTGTGCATGTGTATATGTGTATGTAAGTGTGTGCTATTATGCATGTGTATGTATATACATACAAATTTTAGCTATTACTTTTAGCTTAAAATTGCACCATAAGTTTATTCCCCTTTAATTTGCCATTATCTTATAAATATATCATAACTATAATTTTATTCAAACAGATTATGTTAAAACGAATTATGAATCATTGTTACTGGCTGCAAATAGCTTTACATCTAGTGTTATATAATTGTACATCCGACATAAAATATAGATCTTATATCTTGTATATTTATGTTAACTGTTTAATATAACAGCAGCATGTGGATCCATAATGTCACCTGACCTCATTAACATTATTTAATATACAATATACAAACATTTTCTTTTTGAGAATAAATTCCGAGGATATTGATATAAATACATTGCCAATTGTAATATTATATTGTTCAAATAGCAATACAAGTCATTGTATTTCTAAAGTTTAATGAGACCTCACCTATGTCGCCGATATTTTTTTCGATCTTAGTAATTTATATGCACATTCATATCAAACATCATATATTATTGATATTCTGTTCAATAACTTATGTTGTTTTTTGTCTCTGTAGTGTAAAAGTGTTGTTGACTAAACATAAATGATACTCGCGATACAGTCACTCATTGACCAGTATCGGATTATGCTAAAATATTGACGAATAAAACGGAACATGTCGACCAGTGTACTAACGAATTTCCCATTAATAAGATGATCTACAAGGACGGAATCAATCATTTTCTTATGGGATTTTCTCTTTGTGACTCAACACAGTTTCCATCATTTACTGAACCGAAAGTAATAGGTGATACATCTTTTAAAGGTAAAATTATAGTTAATATTTTAAACGATTCGACATCTATATTGGATAAAGATATGGCTATATGGACATTATAGTAATTGAGCAAAATCAAAATGAGCAAAATCAAAATATTCGTATCGAACAGTGCGGTGGCGTGGTAAATGTAGTCGTGGACCCCTGGCTCTCTCAAAATAACATTCAGTATTGGTTTCTATCCGGGCAATGGGCTCAATTTATATAAACTCTGAGTTAACATCAAAATCACTTAAATAATGTGGTATGAATTATAAACTAAGCTATTAATTGATGTAATTGTGCAGACGACATGCACAGAACAAAATACTTATACAAAAACTTACCATTTTGTACATTCATCTGCAGAGGTGTATGATTCACCAAGTACCATACGTTTGCCGTTCTTTATACTATAGCATCCTTGACATTCCGTTTTCATTACACATTCACCTATGTGATTTCTCACAAAGCCATCTTTGCATTTACAGCCCTCTAAGCACGTTCCTTCATCCGACTCAGTGCAGTATGTAGGTAGCTGATTGTCCAAACATGTTATCTCTGAACATTTGGGTACGTCGTCTGTGTCACTGCAGTTATGGTACATCTCGTTTTGTTTGCCACATATTTCTGAATGTAGATACAGAATTTATGTTATAGTATTTCAAATATATCTTATCTACGATAATCTTATTGCTCCAAGACCAAGAAGTCCCACATATTCGATGTAGACAAGTTGTTCTTTGCATAATAATTGTGCTAAGAAGCATTAAAGGTAATAACCTTCATTGCTTCTTAGCACAATTATCATTTTCCATGCTTCTATATTTTACATAAGGCGAGTTTTTTTTTTATCCTTTTTATCAGTTTACGCATTTTTACTAAAGGTTTAGGGTAGGGTAGGAGGAGTGAAAAAAGACGTGGACCAAAATATGTAACATTTGAGCTTTAATCAAATCATGTTTTCTTTATAAAAAAAAAACACTATGTGTTAAAAACTAGTATAAACATATTTTTTTTGAATTGGTTGTCAAAATGTTTTAACAAGGAGTAATACGTTATTTGGTGGCACTTTTAAATAAGAACTTCTGTTTTTCTAAACAATGTAAGTGCACAACTTCAAATGTATGTACATAAAGTATCTACTTAAAATCTGATTACTTTGACAAATGCACAAATTGGAAATCGCGATAACCAATGACATTTATAAATCAATGTGTTTTTTTTTCGATTTGGAAAATGAAAATACACATTCATGCATGCGTGTTACGTGTTCAACATGACTAACGTCATTTTACATTTTGAAAATATTAAAAAATATTGTTAACTTATGAAAGCAAATGAAAAAAAATGTAAATTGGCAGCTAATAGTTTTGAATTTTATAAACTTTATTGTTTTTGGTATTATGTTATTTACTTTCGGCAAACTTGCATATGGCGTGTCATATTTAATAAATCAAGTAATAAATGGGCACGAATGTAAGATTCTTTTTATTACAGAACTCAGAAAATTAGTACATTTACCATTTATTTAACAAATCTGGTCTCATATTTGTTTCCATCAATCGTCGTGTGACGTAACGTCTTAAAATAACGTCACTTATATATTCGGGGACGTCGAAAAATAGTTCGGTATTTTACGTACAAGAGCTGAGTTTTACGACCGAACGATGAATTGGAAGCGATATTACACTATGTTAATATAAAAAAATATGTCATGGGTTTTATGAACTGTAAATTAAGTTAAAGTAATTAGGTATATAGAAGAAAAAGACGGCGTAGTCATGTGCATACGAATAACAATAATGTATCGAGAAGCCTCAATGAAAGATAACTGACTCTTCATGTTTCACAAAAAAATAGCACCATCACATTAAGAGATTTTGTGATTTAGAGGAATAGTTTTTAAAACTCGTGTCCAGGCATTGCCATAATACAGATCTTTGGTCTTCATACGCATGGCTGCTTTTGGATATATTCGTTTCCATGGTGAATCTACTATAATATTATCTCACACTTACCTGGCTCAGTACAGTTTTCTCCGCATGCTTCGATTTCCAAATATGCATCTCCGCAATTTTCAGAATTATCTCCACATGTTCGTGCTCGTTTTCGAACACCAATTTTACATTTTTCTCCGCATGGTGACCATGGCGACCATGGATTCCATTGTGGCGGACTTGTAGCTGTAATATATATGTGTTTAAGATATACTGAACGGAACAGCTAACCCGCCACTTTTTTTTATATCTTCGTCAAAATATTAATTAGCGCTATCAAACTTTATAGGCGACATAAACAGACAACTAAAACTAAAGAGCAGGGATGCGTTACACAAAATAACTTACGATAAAAATCGACGTAAGTCAATTTGACAGTTTCTCCGTTGTGTGTTCAAATTTTGATTGACATTTAAAATGATTGTATTTTCAGAAAATATACACTTTTTTGCATGATTTGAGCCAACTTGGCTTCTTTTGGATCATTATGTATAATTGTTGGTTTACGTTTACAACGATTTTTGTCGTTAGTCGCAACCCTGCAGTTGGTGGTATTCCATGTTAATTAGCTGTGGCTTGAAGGGTATATGGCAATGTTGAAATCGATTTTACACATGTTCATGCACCCAATGAATCTTTATAAATTCATATTGATATTTAGGAATTATAAACTATCAATTATCAATTGTCATGTGTAATTTATTTGAAAATCCTTATGGCGCCACATCTGAAAATGCAACCTGATTTTTCCTAGGGGTTTCTTTCACATCGAACAGATACACTGATAAACTGTAATTATAGTTAACATTGTTTACTATAGTTATACGCCATTACTTTGATATATAACTAGAATTCTATTTCTATCAATGATAGAAGCGTTATTAAGAGTCTGTATACGTATTGGGTGTTTTTTTTTTATTTTTTACAATTATAATGTAGATATATAAATCTTAAAAAAAAAACAGTGTTAAGGACGCCTGACTATTAATCCAAGGGCCATGAGTTCAAACCCTGCCCAGACACAGCCCCCTGATGATCTATATACGACAAGTTATCTTAGTATCATTCGTCTCTCGTCGCTGACTCAAGTGGGAAAGTTATCGGTAACTTGCAGAGATGGGTCTGTTCGATTACTGATTAACCTTACAAGGTCCCAAGAAGAGTGGTAAAGGTAACCGATCGTCTTTTAGCCCTCAGTGGCATTAAACAATGGTGCTAAATATTCAATCAAACAATTCAATCGATTATATGAACATATGCATGTGTGCTTGTAAATACGTATATGGTGTGTTTGCTTTTGTTGTCGTTTTATTCTGTAAAAAAGAGGAGTAAGTATGTTATTATTAAGCAGTAAATAACATTTATTTTACATACGATCCAATACGGATAGCGAGTTCAAATAGTTTTGCTTTCATCAGATATTCAAATAAAAAAAAATACCAAACGTTCTTCAACAACTTTAGAGTTATTCAAATTTATTCTTTTCAATAAATTACGAACATTTTTCAGTGAATAATATTTGATAAGTGTACTGTTAAAAACTGAAAAAATATAATCAGAAAAATTTACTGATTTATTAAAGAGGAAGGAAGAAAAGAATATGTGTTTTTTCTTCTTTTCCTTAATTTATACTTTAATTTTGTTTGCTGCCACCTAATGTTATGATGATACCGTATATCACCATAACTATATATGATGGTCCTATGTTATAATTTTGATGCTATATCTAAAATAGGAAAAACCTATAAACTTTGAGGAAAAATATAATTCGTTTTGTTTATTCCTATTTTTATGCATTTTATTATTATCAATATTATTATTATTATTAACATTATTATGATGATCATTAATATCATTATTATTATCATTATCATTATTTTTATTATCATTATCATTATTATTATCATAATTATTACTGTTATAATTATTATAATCATGTTTTTTATCATCATCATCATAATTATCATCCTCATCCTCATCATCATCATCATCATATCATCATTATTATCATTATTATCATTATCACTATTTATTATCATTATTATTATTATTATCATTATTATTATTATTATTATTATTATTATTAACATCATTATAATCATTATTAATTTAATTATTGATATTATTATTATAATTATATGATAATAATAAAATACCCCATAATACTGAGTACTCACAAATGTAAAACTATTAGTTAGATATGAATGCCATGTAGAACTATTACTTGAATGTGTTAATGCTATTTATGTTGTACATTGGTGTGGTTAAGCATAGTGTTATGTATTCGAGATTGAAATAAAAAAAAATACAAAAGAAAAATTTCACTTGTATCAACATTCGTTATTAAATATTATCATCATTTATTGTTTGTGACCTGAGCAATCAGATAATTGACCCGCGGGGGAATATAAGTAAACCTTAGCATAGCCTTTGTCACTACATTGTTTTCCTTTACATAATTGATGAAAATATTCAAATTCGAAAATACAGTATTAATATAAGTATGAACAGTGAAGTTTTCTGAACGATTAGAACACGTGCCAAAATGCATCAGCAAATTTAAATATTAATGTAAATTATTATTTTAGTTAAAATCAAGTGATTGCATTATGATCAACGTTCACAGACTCGAGCAGCAATTACTTTATGTTTACATCATCATAATATTCCACTGAGACCACCTTGTTAACACGACCAACTGCTTCTCACTCACTGCAAATAGGCTTGACAAAAAGAGAAAAAAAGCTACGAAAAATTTCATTGAAATATTTCAACCTCCGCCATGTGATCATCCTTAATAAAATGGCTACAAAAGCAGACGGCAACTTTCAAATTTAAAATATCATTTTTTGATACAAAAAAAATTTGGTATGTGTGTGTGTGTGTGTTGTGTTGTGGGTGTGGTGGTGGTGGTGGTGGTGGTGGTGGTGGGGGGGGTGGGGGGGGGGGGTAAATGGCCGCAATAACCATAACAGGTTAATTTTCAACAATCCATAAACATTTAGGTTACTCATCTCCCTAAAAAAAGTTTAAACAATTTAACACGCTGGCATGGTCGAGTAACTTTGTAATAATCTATGACGGAATTACTTGGCGTGCAGTTTGAAATCTCGCGAGTACAGCGAGAAAAATGTGGTTGTCAACCGAGATCTGTCTCGATTTAGGGGATTTCTAAGATACATAAGAGTGTGTCACTGAGCAAGTTTAAGTCAATAAAGACTTCCATTCCATTCTTCCATTCTTCCATTCCATTCCATTCCATTCCATTCCATTCCATTCCATTCCATTCCATTCCATTCCATTCCATTCCATTCCATTCCAATAGTAAAATATCAATATCAGTTTACGGTCATATTGATTATATCGTCCAATTTGCGTTTACTATATTGTCAATTCCGCGCGGTTAAAATGAAAACTGTCACGATACATCTTCCTGGCTTATCAGTTGTCACCTGTACATGAAAACTGTTCTATTTAAACTCTGTATCTTGATTTTTACTACAATATCATTTATTATAAATATTAATCATAATAATTTGAAATGTTAGTATCCGCGGAAGAGGAACGTGTTACAAACAAAATAACTTTAGGTACATACGACAGTCTTCATCGATACACTCTTTTTCTTCGGTTTCTGCAACATCAGGACATGTGACGTTATTTCTGATTACAGTTCGTGTTCTAGAAGTCATTCCATGGCCACACGACCTTGAACACGGAGACCAGCCAGTCCAGTCCGTAGTCACACAGCCTGTTTAACATTATAATATTATAATGTTAATATTCACGATGTGAACGCTCTTAAAATTGGCCAGATCACCAGCTTGCCAGAGACCGTATAGACATATAACAATTGATAAATGTGATTGCTAGAGTGTACTGTAACTACAGAGTCATACATTGTAACGTGTACTGTAACTACAGAGTCATACATTATAACGTGTACTGTAACTACAGACTCATACATTATAACGTGTACTGTAACTACAGACTCATACATTATAACGTGTACTGTAACTACAGACTCATATATATAACGTGTACTGTACCTACAGACTCATACATTATAAACTGTTCTTTGACTACAAACTCATATAAACAACGTATACTGTACCTACAGACTCATATATATAACACGTACTGTCACTACAGACTCATGCATTATAACATGTACTGCAACTACAGACTAATGCATTATAACGTGTACTGTAACTACATACTCATACATTATAACATGTACTGTAACTACAGACTCATGCATTATAACATGTACTGTAACTACAGACTCATACATTATAACATGAACTGTAACTACAGACTCAAATATTATAACGTGTACTGTAACTACAGGGTCATCCATTATAAGGCGTACTTTAACTACACTCATACAAATAACGTATACTGTAACTACATACTCATATATATATATATAATGTAGTGTAACTACATACTTATACATAAAACGTGTACTGTAACTACATACTCATATATATTTAACGTGTACTGTAACTACAGACTAATTACATTATAACATGTACTGTAACTACAGACTCATACATTATCATACAAAGTCATACATTATAACGTGTACTGTAACTACATAGTTATACATATAATGTGTAGTGTAACCACAGACTCATACATTATAAAGTGCACTGTAACGACTCATACATATAGCGTGTACTGTAACTACAGACTCATACATTATAAGGTGCACTGTAACGACTCATACATATAGCGTGTACTGTAACTACAGGCTATACATTATAACGTGTACTGTAACAGCAGACTCATACATTATAACGTGTACTGCAACTACAGACTCATACATTATAACGTGTCTGTAACTACAGACTCATACATTGTAACGTGTACTGTAACTACATACTCATACATTATAATGTGTACTGTAACTACAGACTCATACATTATAACGTGTCTGTAACTACAGACTCATACATTATAACGTGTACTGTAACTACAGACTCATACATTATAACGTGTACTGTAGAGATCATACATATAACGTTTACTGTAACTACAGACTCATACATTGTAACGTGTACTGTAACTACAGACTCATACATTATAACGTGTCTGTAACTACAGACTCATACATTATAACGTGTACTGTAACTAAAGAGTCATACATTATGACGTGTACTGTAGAGATCATACATATAACGTTTTCTGTAACTACAGTCTAATACATTATAACGTGTACTGTAACTACATACTCATACATTATAACGTTTACTGTAACTACAGACTCATATATTATAACGTGTACTGTAACAACAGACTCATACATTATAACGTGTACTGTAACTACAGACTCGTACATTATAACGTGTACTGTAACTACATACTCGTACATTATAACGTGTACTGTAACTACAGACTCATACATTATAACGTGTACTGTAACTACATACTCATACATTATAACGTGCACTGTAACTACATACTCATACATTATAACGAGTACCGTAGCTACAGACTCATACATTACATCGTGTACTATAACTACATACACAAACATTATAACGTGTACTGTAACTACAGACTCATACATTATAACGTGTACTGTAACTACAGACTCATACATTATAACGTGTACTGTAACTAAATACACAAACATTATAACGTGTACTGTAACTACAGACTCATACATTATAACGTGTACTGTAACTACAGACTCATACATTATAACGTGTACTGTTACTACAGACTCGTACATTACATCGTGTACTGTAACTACATACACAAACATTATAACGTGTACTGTAACTACAGACTCATACATTATAACGTGTACTGTAACTACAGACTCATACATTATAACGTGTACTGTAACTACAGACTCATACATTATAACGTGTACTGTAACTACAGACTCATTCATTATAACGTGTACTGTAACTACAGACTCATTCATTATAACGTGTACTGTAACTACAGACCCATACATTATAAGGTGCACTGTAACTACAGACTCGTACATTATAACGTGTACTGTAACTACAGACTCGTACATTATAACGTGTACTGTAACTACAGAATCATACATATAGCGTGTACTGTAACTACAGACCCATACATTATAAGGTGCACTGTAACGACTCATACATATAGCGTGTACTGTAACTACAGACTATACATTATACCGCGTATCGCTGAGGTCATATGTACAAGTCTAGCTCAGTCAAGACTATTAATGTGAGAAAGTTTGCCAGTTACTCGCGGAAAGACCGATTCAACTCAGACTCATTCTGAGGTCTTCCTTCACCCAAACAACTGGATATGCCATATATACCAGAGTATGGAAAATGGCGTCTGGCAGTGTGTAAGGTAACTTTGGCCTGATATGTAACATTTACTCTAACTATGACCTCATACGGTGTTTACTCATATGTACCATTGTTTGGTGTATCATTTGACTCATTCATATATGCATGTGTGCCAGAACTGATGACTTACTCATAACAGCGTTGGAATGATATGTATTATATAAGCGTGCTGTCTAAGTAAGTATTATATTTTAGATACAATTAATAATGATAAAGTCCTTACCCGTTGTGCAGTTTTTATCCCTTTCGCACGATATTTGCATATTCTGGCAAGAACTGTAAACAAGAAGAAGAAGTAACACTTATATGGACAATTCATTTAATTAAAATCCACCTTCCTTATATATATGGAAACAAATCAACATTTCAAAGTTAAACAGAACCGTTCATTCAGTTATTAATGGCAGATATGAGATGGGAAAACAACCCTACTACAACTTAACATTTCTAAAATGTTAGGTTACTGTATTCGTGTGAGGTTTTAGTAGTTATTTATCTGGAAAATCATAGTTTTGAAAGATTTATATGTTAACTTAATAATTTTCATTTGTTTATTATTAATTTATTTTATTTAGAATACTGAGTATATCCTTCTAACGGGAAATAAATGGCCATATATTTTGTAGATGATAATGGTGTTACATTTCAAGTGTGTAAAATGAAAAACGCATAAATCAAATTTAAAATCTCAACATTGATGAGAAGTAAAATTACTTCCATTTCGATAATCGTTCATAAATCAATTGAAACGCCTATTGCTACCTTTGCAAAAACAACAACTGCACACAAGGCATATACTATGAACAAAGATATGGCTTCATGAAAACTGCATATAAAATGATAGAGTGGTACATGTAAGTAAATGAAATAACTTTATCCTGTGTAGGTTTGATAGCTGATATTGTCTGGAAATAATTTTTATGTACCCGTATCCATGAACATTCATATTTAGAATACATGAAAAAGTATACCCGAGATTCTGACGTTGAAAACGCCATAAATCATTATGTGAAAACAGCACATATTCGTTTTTGCAAATTCCTGTCTTGAAATTGCTTCTCTTTTAATGGACTTAAACAACATTCCTTTATCGGTACACTATATTGGCTAGTTACTTAATTAATAGTTAATTATGATAATGTTGATATGTACTTAGTGCATAATATTAATTCAATGACTTTATTGAGAACTATATTTACTATTGAGCTACTTACGGAGTTCCATATATTACGACTTTGCAACAAGTACAGTTCGCTACTAAATGCATGAAATGAATTTCGTTCAGGATTTCAGACTGTGTGTACAAAGATTAAGATATGATATATTCAAATATAATTCAAGGAATAGAAAGTTTCAAAAGTATCATAGTACAAACGAATCATGCTTACGTAATTTTACAATATTTGTGTTGAATAATATGATAAATATTTTACAGTTATTTGTTCATTAAATACTTACCATTTGTAACAAAGGATGTTAACAACAGTATTTTCGCCAATGGCGTCATTTATTTGAAATACGTCATCGACAGAGACGTTACTTTCGTCTTCATAATATCCAATTATATACTTTGTTGGAGTAGAATTAAATTTTTTCCTAAATATTTCAGCAGTAAACACACATTCTGTAAAGAATAATGTCTTGAAATGTAACACAATCTCAATTTGAAGTATAGTATTTCATAATTGTGTTCAATAATATAAGTAAATAAGACAATGCGATAACAAAATGATGGTCACAAGTGCACCCAATATAGCTCCATCTTTCACAGAAAGTGTGTCTTAAAACACTAGCTGTTGGATAAAAGAGAACGGGCCTGCGTTCAGCACGGCTAAATATGTTTTATAAACGCAAACGATGATCAAACGGACGGAAAGTAAACGGAAATCGGAAATCGGCGATGTCCCTCCATTTCTCTGTAAGTCACATGATTAAACACACTGTTACCCTATTAGCAATCGTTTAAGCGAACATGTCGTTCAGTTGACTTCTGTTATAAAAAAAAAAGGTCCGCAAGCAAATGAAAGGTTTAACCGAACGGAACCAGCCCTGGACAATAATATCTCGATAGTATTTAGTGAAATATGAGCTTTTTCAAATATTTCAACAGTTGCGATTTCTAAGTATTAAAGTGACACTAATTCTACCTTACACAATGTTATCCCAGTTGTGCCGTTAATTATGGTAGTAAAGACACGGCTAATGTTTTCATTGGTGACTGTTAGCTACTAATTTAAATATAAAAGAAACTCTAATGCTACCTAAAATTTAAACAAAATAATCGCACGTGACCCAAAAGTCCATTCATGCTCCCTTAATACAGTGACGACACATGTGAATTTCCATTAATATGTGGGTAGTAATTACAAAAAATAATATAGCTTATAAAAACTATATTTTTTTCTTATTTTAAAGGGAGATATTCTATTTAAACCCCTTAAACGGAGTTATCCCACTGGTCCCCTTGACTTCCTTAAATGGCAGTAGACACACATTTGAAATACAGTAGCTATTATAAAAGTTAAAACAAATTTAAAATTTGTTAATATAATTAAAGCCACATTTCTGCTTAAAATGAAAGCGATTTGTTACACTTGTTCCCCTTTAGTCAATGCAATGGTGGTGAACACAAGTGATATATGACTTGTAGGAGCTTGTGATCAATCTTTAACACATTTTCTATATATAAAATTATTATCCCATTTGCCCTCTTATGTGTCCATGTGAACACATATGTGTAGTTCAAATAATGCATGGCAGTAGCTTGCTGCTAAAATGCTAATTGAAATTGTCTTCCAAGAGTATAAAATTGGACATACTTCTGTATCAAATTAAAATGGAGTTACCATATTTGTCATATTGGGTCACTTATTGGTAGTAGGGCATGAAATGTTATTGATGTATAGGTAATAATTAACAAGAGATGAGCTTGATAAAAACAACTTATTGAAATAAGAGGTGTCGGAGGACAATGTGCCCGACTTTTTAAGATTATCTCAACACAATAGCTATCGGATGACAGAGAACGTGTCTGAAACATTTAAAGCACTGTTTGACAAATGCTTCCTGAGATATGGCCATGCTATAGAAATTAACCCAACTTTCTAAGCATAAAAAAAGTAAATAACAAAATACAAGTAATGAAGCACCTGCCTTAAAGGTTTCTAAATACATGTATTAATTTTCAATGAGACCCAATAGTATTTTCTGAGATCTGAACTTTTTGAAAAATTTAAGTATAAACAGAAGAGACACTAATAATCCTGCCTAAAGTGTGCCCTTAATGGTCGAAGAGACGTAAGATGTATCATTTAAAGAATTGTAAGTTTTTTATAAAGCTTTAACTAAATTTCGGAGAATAAAATGGGTACAATGCTACATAAAATAAAACTAAATCTTAATGTTAGAGCAGTGTATTGATGCATGACAAGTTTCCAGTGACCAATAAAGACTGGCGGGGAATTTACAATTGTGGGGCTATGTCAAAATTTCAAAATTTATCGTTCGGCTTTATGACACAAACCTTCTGCTGGAGTTGTTTCTTCAGTAGATTCAGTGGTAGCACCTGACGCTGTGGAAGTCGTAGCAGCAGTAGATTCACCAGTTATCACTTCTGTTGAATAAACATTAACACGAATGCGCTGTAAACTGATCTGCGTACTGGTAATTAATTATCTAATACAAAGCAATATTAATACCGATTGCAATATGAAATAATAATACAATAAAGAAGTTCCATGCAATTCAATCAAATATGTAACCATTATCATACGAATATATCTAATAATTATTTTCAGGTAACCTGGCAGCACGGTATTTGTAGGAGCTGTATATTTGCCAGTAAATTTTGTTGAATAAGTTATAACACGAATGTGAACAGCTATTTATACAAAGCAATATTAATGAAAATTACGACGGTACATCAGTAATATATGGCCTACCTATTTTATGCAAATCGACATAAGATGACTATCAAAGAGCTAATATTTAAGTAACATTTAGTTTAAGGAAGGGGCACATGCTATACCTTCAGTAGTTACTGTGGAAACGCCTGGCGTAGTAGAAGCTGGTGTTGGTTCGCCAGTAGAGGTCTCTTCTTTTAATAAATAAAGTTATATATTGAATTGCGCTATTGTAATATAACAAACATGACTAATATACTAACATATTGAGTAGTTTGAAAAGTAACACGTATTTATTATACCTTGAACACAGCATTATAAATTATTGATTTCTTTGAATCTATATAGTCTGATACTTACAGAAAGGGAAGTAATGAATAGTATATATAGTTTTAACCAATAAGTTAATTTCTAAAGTCTAAATACAGTAATATCAATTTACATTATCATTTATACGTCTCATAGATTGTATATAAAGAGAGACAAATTGATTTTATTCCATTTTAATACAATATGTTATAATAATTCATTGTGCAGTATATCTGTGTATTGTCATGTAAATACTGAACGTATTTTAGGAGAAGCACATACAGAAAAGACAGTCAAGTACATGTTTGCTTGATAGTCTTAATTGAGCGTTTCTATAAAGCATCACACTTGCTTGTGACATGGTTTCAACACCTTGTAGATCTATTTATTTTTTTTTCTTTAGGACTTTCTTTACTTCTATTATCATTCATTATTATTATGAACTAAAGAAAATCTGTTTGTTTCGACTTTACTTTCCATTTTCATAATTAAGTTTGAATCATGAATCAGACTCATATAGGAACCTGGACCTAAATTCTTCAATATTTTGAGTGTGAGATTTGTCAAAATTTTCATATTCAAAAATCTATTTAACAAGCAATTTGCTGTATTTATTTAAAAAAAAAACAAGCAGTTGTAATGATTATTTAAAAGAAAAGGTTACATAATCACATTTCTTACCGTTAATTGTATGTTTACAGAGTTTTACAAAAATGTAAAATTTGAGTCCGATTCCACTTCTCAAATTCAAATTGTTGATGAATTGAGGCCCTGGTTTATTGGGCATTTGAGTTTCCCCCAGAACCCAACCCGCTATAAGTCTAACACCAACTGTTAGATCTATTGTATAAGGAGATGACCGATAATGTGTGTTTTGTTGGGTTAATATTAGTATTGATATGTTAATTGCCCTTAGTGCCTTTACTCAAGAAGATAGAGATGCAGCTAAATGAATGTTTTAAATAAAGTTTCATTCTAAATATGTTAAAGTTGCACACGTTTTTTATGTTTGATTTGTTTTCGTTTGTATCAAAAACATGTCGCAATAATTGCACTACCTGTGTAAGATGGTGATGAAGCTTGTTTGATATGGTGATGTACTTATTACGGCTAGTGTGAAGGCTGAACCAGATTGGAGGATAACACACTTTGGCAATATCACCATAAAACACAGAGGGAAGTAAAAAGGTTAACATTATTTTGCTATATAACTATATAACACGGAGGACAGCCGTGTGTGTGTGTGTGGGGGGGGGGGGGGGGTGTTAAATTGTTTGGCTATATCACCATATAACATTGAGGGAAGTCAGGAGGGTAAAATTGTTTGGCTGTATCACCAGCAAGAGCTAATCTACTCCTGTCCATATTGCTCATGGACTATTGCATTAGCTATATGTATTTATCTGAATTGTTTACCCGTATTTGTTTGTCCTCCTGTTGTTCCAGTTGGATGTGGATGTGGATGTGATCCAGGTCCTGTTGTTAATATGGCTGTGGGGGATGATGGACTATAAGTTGACGGTGCTCCTCCCTTACCACCGGATGTAGTTGTAACTGAACAAGTTTAGGTATATTATATCAGGTATAAACTTGATAGAAAATCGCGATACCCAACCCTAACAATGATAGTATACAACTATCTACCTTTTTAGCGGTCAATGAATAAAATTATTTATCCTAGGAAAATGTTAACCACTGAAAAGGTAAATAATTATTTTATTATAATGAATAACAATAAAAAAGGTAAGTGAAGAAGTCATATTACATACAAATGGTTTAGAAGTTCCCCCAAATTAATTCATAATTTTACTGCGTTTGTTTACAGAGGTGTGAAAAGCATATTCATTTTTTTTTTGCTTAGCCTTTGTATATCTGTTCTCCACTAACAAATTCAACTGTAAGACCTACATTCCTAACTTTCATATATTCTCTGACTTAGAATATGTCCAGCAATTCAAAGTACAATGTCACAGTATTTAGCTACTTTCTGGATCCGCTCTTGATCAAAACGTCAACAACGCAAATTCATTTACAACCTGACGTCATTATATGAACATATTAAAATGGTTTAATTGTATTTTAGCGTTGAAAAAGTGGTATTTTAGTGTCAGTTTTAAATTACGGAATATAATAGACAGATATAATTTATCTATAACATGTTTTATGTTTGGTATATTAAGTTCCGCATAGAGTATAGAAAGATACATACATGCACCTGATACTCCAGCAGAAACAGGTAAGTACAGAGGTTAAACCCAAGTGATTACAGTCGTGGTTACAGCAGTTTTTCAATATGTGAACAGATGTGCTAATGGGTCTTTTTCCATGTCGCTTGAAATATTTAATTATGATTACATTACCTGTAGAAGATGGTACTGAAGCACCTGGAGTACCACTCGTTTGATATGCTGATGTACTTATTACGGCTGGTGTAGAGGCTGTACCAGATTGCACCGGTGTAGTTCCGAACGCTTTCGAAGTTGTTGCAGAAGAACTTGAAGCAGTTCCGGACGGTTCTGTACTAGGTCCAGCTGATGCTGTGGTGGGTTCGGGTATTCCCGAAGTAGTACCTGGTGTTGTTGAAACGGTACCTTGCGTTGCTAAAGTAGATAAAAATGTGTTAATAAAATACTTGTTAGTCCGTGTAAAGACCAAATATATAATTATAAAAGCAAAATTGACTTTGAATTTTGTTTTATTCATGAAGTCGTGTTTATAATTGCATTAAGAGATACATAACCCATAATTCCAATATATTAAAAGAACAAAGATTACTAAACCTATAAACCAAGGTGTGTGACTACTATACTGAATGATGCTTTTTTGCGTTATTTAGGTCGGATTTATCAATTACCTTCCCCCATTAGTAACGGTAGCAAGGTTCTTGCGCTCAAGAAATTAGAGCAGTGTAAATAGGTTATTTTCTAGAAATGTAAAATGACAGCGGTCACCAATCCAAGTACTAACCCCGTACTTCGTTGCTTAACTTCCAATACAGTCAGTGCACTTCAACCATGTCGCTATAAAAGCTAGCTTAATAGCGAGGCTGTTGTAAGTGACCTATGTGCATTCACTGCACTCCTCCCCACTTTAATATTTTAGCGCTTAGCCCTAACTGCACAGCCTGTGGCTTCCCGCAGTTCCTTGCAATATCCTGCCCCATCCCAAGGAAAAAGAGATTCGTGCAGACGTAGGTTTGAAAGTTAATCATCGTCGCCATTAAATGACAGCGGTCACCCATCCAAGTACTAACCCCATACTTCGTTGCTTAACTTCCAATACAGTCAGTGCACTTCAACCATGTCGCTGTAAAAGCTAGCTTAACAGCGAGGCTGTTGTAAGTGACCTATGTACAGTCACTACAAATGTTTAAAATAGTCATATTTCTTTGTATGGATGAGAAGATTGGAATATTTTTAAGAGTTCTGCTCATTTTGGATGACATTCGGTACTGTTATAAGAAGTCATAGAAGTTTAAATGCAAGTAGTGGTACGCTGCAACAAATGGGCATAATTGTAAAAAATGAAAGATCGCATCAAACATTCGAAATTGTGATAAAGCAGTCTGGTCTACCCCGAGAATTATTCTGGATATTTGAACCAACAGAAAATTATCTATGGAAACAATACAATTTTAGAATCATTGGGAACCAGTGTTCTAGAAGCTCATTCACTGTATGTAGAATAGTGCAAAACTAATTGGCATGTGAGATGTTTATGGTTGGTCACCTATATTACTACCTTCACAATATTATTAAAATTGTGCTTATATGTCAATATAATGGTGGCATATTTATGCCAGCCTGATAGTCACATAACCAATCTATTAAGTCGACATCAGGAACGTATGATGTCGACATCTTATTCATTTTGTGATACAATCCTCATGAATAAGTAAATCACTGATTGAAATAGTTATGGTAACATCGGTAAATGATTAACTGACTGGAAATGTCAGTTAGTGCTCTGTCCTGCCTCCAACTATTGTGTTACTTATGTCGACACCAGGACGCTGATGTCGTCATCAGTGTAACGTGTCAAAAATGCTTTCCCTCGTTGATACATGTAAATCCATACTGAATAAGTTTTCTTCACAGTTTGTTATCTGTGATGCCGACAAGTAATTAACAAGTAACGGTAAATTTATTGCCGTATGAATGTGATTTACTGGTTATCATATAGAATTTTGTCTAAACGTTTTATACCTTAAATTAAGCAAGAAATGATTGACTTTAAATAACAAAAAATATTTTGCTCAAAAATATGTAGAGTATTGTAGAAAAATATTTGTTAGTTATGTGGACTTTGTATACACTTTCCTTCAAACGAATAACGTTCGCTATCGAAGTTCTTGAAATACTGCAAAAGGTCACGGAAATAAAAAGGACTATAATAACTCCCAAAATTCTTGAAATATCTCAATTAAAACACAGCAATATTTATTAAAACAAATAACATTGATGACAATAAGGTCATTCTACTGAATATTTTTCTTCTTCATAATTTCAGTTTGAAACAGTGGATTACCATAAATAATTCACTGAGAAATATCTACAATTCATCAAAAAGCATGAAATAAATGATAACTAAGAGTGCATGTTTATTTTGAGAATTACCTGGTTTCTGGCAAGTTGTAAGTGTTGCATGTGTCAGTATGCCGGTTTGATTTGTGTTCCCATTGATCGTCAGTTTCAACTCTATTGCTTTCACCGAACTCACCGTTGGCATAGGTAATGAATATTTAGATGTTTTCGAATTTACGCGAATACTCTGTAAAATGCATAGTATACATGTAACTATTAATAGCGTTCTTTAATTGTTTAAGTGTGATGCAGAGAGACAAACATGCCATTCGTGCCATTCTTATATCGATAATAAGAAAATAGATGCACGCATGCAATTTTAAACAAAGTCAACTATAGACAATGTTTAACATTTTGATATGTTATACACGGTATTCGTGTCGCATTAATTTAACTGAACATATTACGTATTATGGACATTCAGTAATCTGTTTGATGGATGAAATAAATCATTTAAAATCGCCAGGTATGATAACTAGTAAAACAGTTTATTATTCAAGACGCTAAGCTAACCAAACAGATGTTTAACAATCTTTATAAAGATTCGCTCTTAGTATACATCAGCTGCTAACCTCTGCATGAATGCTTATTTTCTTAATAGAGGTTACAGCTTAAAGATTGCTGTAGTGTAGTTTATGAATATATACCTTATCTGCAACCTTCGTATGTCTTCCATCTGTGTGTTTGACATTGACAGCTACTATCATGTTCAACAGCTTGGCTCCAGAAGATTGAATTGATAGGATAACTGCCATAACCTCCTCAGTGACATTATTTGGTGTTAAAGTAATGTTTGCGCTGCCTTTAAATGTTACAGCTGGTGTGGGGTCCACTTTTACCGATGGATTATAGGGACGTGAATTTTCGAATATTTGTAATTGATGTGGTTTCCCAATACAATTGCCTGAAAATAAAAAATCACCGAGTATTTACGATTGTGGATATTAAAAAAATGATAGGCTGGATTTATGACAAAAACCTTCTGCTGGATTTATTATTTCAGTAGATTTAGTTGCACCTGGTATTAAGGTATCTGCAGGAGTTGTATATTTGCCAGTCATTGTTGTTGAATAAATTATTTGAATTATGCGAATTACTTTGTCACTATATTATTCAAATATACTGTTAAATAAATAAAAAAATCAAATAAAGAAAAAAATCAAATATTTATATAATCTTTTGACAACTTAAAAAAATTATTTTAATTTATCTACATGTAGAATATTAAAAAAAAACAACAAAACATTTATGGCAATTTTATGGATATGTAGAATACATTTGCTCGTATATCAATAGGAAGATATTCACCTCCAAGTATTACTATAACTCATATTTAAGGAATCAATTAAGAAACATTTTTCTTAAACTAATGAGGTCATGGTATCTTTTCAAGATATCAATAAAAATGTCTCGCTTTTTTTCCACTTATCAATAAAAACTGATGCAAATCTATTTTTTGTCGCATGTAATCACAATACGCAAAACATGATGCTCCATATTTATATCCATTTCCAAAATAAAAACGTAACTTTAGTTGACTGATGTCAAATTTTCCCTTTATTTTGTTATTAATTACCTCCAATTAGAGAGTAACCGCAGACAGAATAAGTAACAAATAGTTTATTCTATAGGAATAAGTGGTCATAAGCTCATTTTATTTGACCAGTTTTGTTTAGTTTTCAATTAATCAAATTGGAGAATTCATAATGATATATAATGATTTGAATTACATCAGGCGTTTTATCAAATTATATATATTTCTGAGTTAATTACTTTTGATAATTGCACTCTTAAAATAGTGAATTTATATATGGTACCTTCACTAGTTTTAATCATAAAAAGAAACAATTTTGTTTTCCGTGAAATATCTAAAAAGGTTTACATGAGAACACTGGAAGAATTGGCGAGACTTCAACACTCCTGACCATTCCACTGCAGTGCTTACTTAATGTGATGAACCGTCTCAATAGTTATCGATAAGGTCATGGTATCTTTTTATTATATAAATGAATTTGTTTTGCTTTTTTCCACTTATCAATAAAAATGGATGAAAATCTATTTTTTGTCGCATGTAATCACAAATGTACAAATCACGATGCACCAGATTTATATCCATTTCCAAAATAAAAACGTAACTATAGTTGCTGATGTCAAATTTTCCCGTTGTTTTGTTATTAAATACCTCCAATTAGAGTGTAACTGCTTACACTTGTATAACAACGCAAACATTAAATCGGTGTTCGTACTCAGCTGTGTGCCAACTTAGTTTATTAGTGATCGCGTCTCTAATTTCGTTTACAGTTGATTGAAAACTCCTGCTTAATTGTTGATTTAAGTTTGAGATTGAGTTTCCACTTAAGATTTTCAAAGATACTGGGACCAACCAGAACATAAATAGAAATCTCAACTGTGTTAATTTGGTTACGTATAATGTCACAACGAGTATGATACTTACACCAAGGGAATATAACTGAAGGAATTTAACAACAATCAATCTAAATCTAATCATTCAACAATGGATTGTAATATATCGAAAACATTAAACCCTAATTAAAGTAAAATAGCAATTTAAAACACTGAATATTAACATGATACAAATATGAACTTAGAATATCAATGTATGTGTAAAGACCCTTCGTTACGTTTCCTTGTCGGTAAGAGACATAACTTTTGTTAAAAATTGAAACGCATCCTATCATGTATAGTCATGATTATATATAACAAACTGAACACATGTTTTATTTTCATCAGTGTTTCTCGTGAACAAAGGAAACTATTAAGTTGTAAGTTTTAATGATTATTACATCAGTTTTTACTACTAGCGAGACGCAACCAGGCGTATAAAATAACACAACATGTTACTATTTTCCTGAACATGAAATTTCAGATAGTAATACTTAACACATATTCCTATGGTTATATGTTCATAGGTGGAAAGATTTCTTTGATGTGTAAATATGACTGCACTCGATTTCAACATTGTCTCGTGTGTCAAGAGAATATTCACGTGAAATTTTGAAATGCGTGCATGATGCAACATTGTGCATTTCATTTTCATGCGAACATCTTAATAAATCATTTAACTAAATATGTACACGAGGTGTAAGGAACATATGAATATATGACTGACAGCTAGGTCAGGTACCACCACCTTGATCAAACACATTTAATACATTGGACAATGAATTTTGACGAAGGAAATGGTCTATAGATTGCGTTACCTGGTGTAGTTGTTGAGGCAGGGGTTCCTGTTGCAGTTGTGGAGGGAGCAGTTGTTGGCACACCAGAAGATATAGCTGTTGATGGAGGTTTCTGTGTTGTTGAAGATGGCGATGTTTCTGTATACAGATAATATTCATTTGTTCATAGATAAAAGTCACGATTATTCATATAACACAAACAGCAATATTACTGTCAATGATGCGAATGCTTTTTAGCAAATTCTCTAAACTGTAACTGATCTTCCTTTATGACTTTTATTCTATAAAGCACATTTGTAACAATGAGAGATTAATGACGAATGTGAAAATAGTCAATGAATTGCGTTACCAGGTTTGGTTATTCTGATGCAGCTGTTGCGGGTAAAGTTATTGGGACAGTTCCGCCGTTTTCCATCATATATACAAATTTAAGTATCCTAAAACATGTTCAATGTTTGATATATCATATTCCACAGGTTCTGCATAGTGCATAAAATACATACATGCAATTGATACTTCAACAGACAAGTAATTACAGACGTTTAACCCGAGTGTTGACAGTCGTGGCTACACCAGTTAATATTCACACATGTTGAAGATATCTAACCATGCACAATATTTATTTATAACCTTACTTTTGTACTAATGGGTCTTTTCCTGTTGTTACTTGAAACATTTAATTATGATTACATTACCTGTACAAGATGGTACTGAAGCACCTGAAATACCACTTGTTTGATATGGTGATGTACTTATTACGGCTGGTATGAAGGCTGTTCCATATTGGAGGAAAACATTCTTTGGCTATATCACCATAAAACACAGAGGGAAGTCAAAAGGGTAACATTGTTTTGATATACCACCATATAACACGAAGGACAGCCAGGGGGTTGGGGGGGGGGGGGGATAACATTGTTTGGCTATATCACCATATAACACGGAGCGAAGTCAGGAGGGTAACATTGTTTGGCTATATCACCATATAACATGAATGGGAAGCCAGGAGAGTATCATTGTTTGGCTATATCACCATATAACATGGAGGGAAGCCAGGAGGGTAACATTGTTTGGCTATATCACTATATAACATGGAGGAAAGCCAGGAGGGTAACATTGTTTGGCTATATCACCATATAACATGGAGGGAAGCCAGGAGAGTAACATTGTTTGACTCTATCACCATATGACACGGAGAAAAGTCAGGAGGTTAAAGTGTTTGGCTATATCACCATAGAACACTGAGAAAAGCCAGGAGGGTAACATTGTTTGACTCTATCACCATATAACATGGAGGGAAGCCAGGAGGGTAACATTGTTTGGCTATATCACCATATAACATGAAGGGAAGATTGGAGTGTAACTTTGTTTGACTCTATTACCATATGACATGGAGGAACTCCAGGAGGGTAACATTTTTTACATGCATACATAGAGGATAGTCAGACGTACATTGTTTGGCTCTATCAACATAAAACACAGGGGATGATGAGCCATTGTTGTTATTTTTTCATAAGCTTTGAGACGAACCTTGTTTTTCACGCATACAACATAAAATTCAGGAATATGCGTTGTTAAGCTGTATCGTCATTATTCATACTGAAAAATGTCATTATGGGTGTTCCAGCAAGAGGTAATCTACTCCTGTCCATACTGCTTATGGACTATTGCATTAGCTATATGTATTTATTTGAATTGTTTACCCGTATTTGTTTGTCCTCCTGTTGTTCCAGTTGGATGTGGATATGGATGTGATCCAGGTCCTGTTGTTAATGTATCTGTGGGGGATGGTGGACGATAAGTTGACGGTGCTCCTCCCTTACCACCGGATGAAGTTGTAACTGAACAAGTTTATATATATTATATTAGGTATAAACTATAGAGAAAATCGCGATATCCAACCCTAACTCTTACAGTTTTAGTGATATCAGGCGTTTTATTGAATTATAGATATTTGTGAGTTAAATATATTTGATAATTGCACTATTAAAATAGTGAAATTATATATAATCCCTTTACTACTTTAAATCATAAAACAAAAAAAAGAGAAACAATTTTGTTTTCTATGAAATATCCATAAAGGTTTACAAGAGAACCCTGATAAAAATAGCGAGACTTCGACACTCCTGACCATACCATTCTTTAGTTAGCCATCCAAACACAGGAAAAAAATTTTTGATGGCAAATTTGATTAGAATTTGGCATCCAGGGTTAATGTCTTCCTTGGTATGTATACAAATCTGTAAGGGTGGATGCCACTCATGAAATCACCTCATAATATCAAAATTAGGTCAAAGGTCAACCGGGTGCAGTTATTGATAGATAGAATTAAGAACACCGTCTTGTTAAAATAATTATTTATTAATTTAACCGAAAACTATAAAAATATGTTTGTTGTAAGCCACTACTAGGAATATGAATAAAATATGTTAAAGATTGTGTTGTCAAATTGAGGTCAAAGGTCAAAAGTGTGCAAAATTGATAAACTTTGAATTTCTTGTGAGATGCAAGATTCCAATACATAAAAACAGGCAAGTAGTTTAATTAAATGAAGTGAATACATAAACAAACCTTATGGTAAATCAAGAATATTAAAACTGAAGGAAATAGCTTTATGAGGTCACAACAAAGGTCAGACAAAATTAATAGCGGTATTGAAATAGTTGATATTCTCTAATATTGCCCAACAAAGAAAGCTAATGATTTGTAGTCGTTTTAATATACACTAGTAAACTAGTTAATAAGTTGCTACATAATGAGGACATTTGTTAGAATGCAGAAAGCAACTATTCGGATAGCATGCATTTCAAAAGCATGAATCATAACGTGACCATCAATGATTATGTACCGTTGCAGCTAAGAATTGGGAAGGTCATCAAGTTAAAATCACTTTCCAAGACATTGAAAATTTCCGTCTTTGTGGTAGAGTTTCTAGATCATACAACACTAGCAAGTGGCAGAGGTACTAGGGACAGCTTGTGTTTCAGTACAGAACCAATTTCTTTATTTCTGCTAGCATTTGCAGCAGACAAAAATATGTTTAAACGTTTAAATGTTTAAAATACTATGAAGTAGTTCTCTGTCATCTTTAACAACCTGAACTTTATGCTTGTTTGGAACATCTATCATCAAGGCAAATGTTTTTTTCTTCTTCATGATCATACTCAGAAAATGTCAGAAGTATCCATCTGTTTGATCAAAACTTGAACAAGAGACTCATCAAGATCAATTCATGAAGGCAGAAAGTCATAACTGGTGTAGGTGGGGTCTTCCTCTGCATCGCTTTCTCCTTGTTGTGACTTCTCTGACACATCCGATTGAGTTGCCAAAGTCACACAGATTTTGTTTCTGGTTTGGTCATTTTGTGTGATTCCTATTTTCCCATGGTTCATTATAAAAATCTTATTCATCAATCGTGTTGCTTGGTCAGTACTCAGTAATTGTTACTTCTTTTGACTATAAAAAATCAATCTTTAAATAGGTTAGCACTGACCATAATTCAAATGGTTCTTCACTGTCAACCATGGTAACATAACATCCAACTCCTCCTGATGGAGTACCCAGGCGCCCATCGTCTTCCACTCAGATGAAGTCTTACAAAATTTCAACCATGACATAAAATTATGCACGTCATCCAAATCACATCTGTACACAATTCACCCTGTAATAAGCAGTTAAACTGCTCGAGCATTTTGTCTAATTGATCTGTTCAATTGCTTTCTGTATATCCTCTTGGAACTCTTCCCAATTTTATAGAGAATGCATCAGCAACATTTTAACGGCATTATCAAAAGAATTAAGCTTAGCAGCAATAGTAATATGTGCCCACCATGATATGAAGATACATCAATGCAGTTTTCACAATGCTTTATAGGCTTCACTGCTCTGTAATATAACTTTCGCTCTAAAATGCTTTCGGTGGTGTTTGGTGAATTCACACATCATCTAAACTAGCCTATTTTACATACTGTCAAGTTGCCTTCAGAAAATTGAAATATCAATGGAAACACTTAGTCAGAATATGGCATTCTTGAATTGATCTTGATTGCCTCATACAAGTTATTTCTTTTTAGAATAGAGTGGCTGATCTGCTATGATAACGGTGTTGCTTTGACCAATATGATTTGAAATTGCTTCAAATATATTAATAACAATTGTAAATGTGTTCAATGCATCTACATAGGCTTGTAATATTGGACGCAGTCCAATAGAGGTCATTGGCAGATTATCTGGAATGTTTATTTCATTGTAAGCTCTTCAAGTCGAAACTGTTTGCACATCATTTTGACTGTTGCTAAAATCCATTCAAATATTCTGAATATATGCAGTTCAACGTGTTTCGTTACTGTTTGTGTACCAACTACTTCCATTTATGTCATCAGGTCCATGTATTGGATATCACCTATCATCATGAGGTAAAACTACTTGGGCAAATGTGTGATTTCTTATATTTTCAGGAATGTAAACATATCATATCCATTTTTGATATACCTATCAAGACTATTTGCAACTAAATTGTCAATTCTGTAGATCATATTTATTTTAACAGTGTTGTTGACAGCATGAAAAAGACTGACTATCATTTCAGAACGAGTTGTCTTATGAAGAGCAAGTCCAAGGCCAACATTTTTCTTGAGATTTTGTATGCCGTTAGATACACCAAATACTATAGCTTCTGCTATTGTATAAACTTTACAGTTCTCCAAATAGTTTCTGACTTCAGTATTGCGTTTTAGAATAATCGACATAGGACCAAATAACAGGCGAGATAGAGAAAGAACCTTCCAGGAATTACCTTATCTACATGATCAATGTCTATTCCTTCCCAAAGTTTATCATGCCCATCTCACCTCTTATTTGTTAAGCAACAGTCTACACTTTCCTGTAGAAGTATACTTTCATATAAAATAGTCGTATCAGTATCAGATGAATCAGTATATGACCCGAAATCAGACTGTAACTATTGATATGCTTTTGCAAGATATTTGGAAATTACAAAGCTTCACTTCCGGATACATCAGTAATGCTGGTCTTGTAAATTGTGCTTTTGGGTCAGTAGCTTTTTTGACGTCTTTATAGAACAATTCTCATATTAACTTGGAATGGACTGATTTGATACCTGTTTCTCCTTAAAATGGCAATTCCAATCACCACCAATAACATACACATGTCCCGTAGCTAAACCATATTCCAGTTATAATCATAATTATGTTTTTACTGTATCATCTTCGATAGTATCCCCATACTTCACAATTTGTCTTTTAAACTTAGATAGACATTGCATTGTACTTCGAACGCAATAAGGTCATTTACACCCGCAGTACATATTCTTAAAAAGATCATTCTTACACAATGAAACAGTTTTACATCTTCCGACTGAAATAAAATACAACAACCCCAATCAGTGGGTAGTATTTTGCTAAAATTGTTGAACGGACTGGAGCATCTTACAACACTACTAGTAGAAGGTCTAGGAGATGCCAGTTTTACACTGAGTTTATTCATTTTGTTTTCGGAAGTTAATGCACTATAACACATTTTATGCCATAAAGAGTTTCGATCTTGCCAAGTGTCACGATCAAAACTGTAAATTCTGTCAAGAACTTCTATACTGGAGGTAACAAGTAATAGTCTACGAATCTCAGATACTTTGTATGGCATCTTTATATTAATATGGAAAGACAAATTTTACTATTTTTATGTACAATTAAAGTAATTTAACATAACCTCTTGTTCTTTTACATTTACTTTTAATCTAAGGTATATATATATATAAAAAGATATATATATATATATATATATATATATATTCGTAATTATTATTTCTACTGGAATCTCATTTCAATTGGAAATTAATTGATGATAAAAATGTGCATCAGTGTATTATCGTCTTGTGTAGAACATACGGACATTTTTAATAAGAGTTAATTTTAGTATTGTATCTTCAAAGATAGGTATAACATTTAAGGTTAATAACAATTCGTATATTTGCAATTAAACAACAAATACTGAAAGTATCCAAAATTTAAATGCACTTATTGAACTTTCTGCTAGTATAAGACTTAGTACGAACAGATAGACCGATGTATGTTTCATTATCCTTTAAATAGATGCTTCATTGTCCCCTACATTGTTTCATTAGACTATTAACATGGCAAAATATATTAAGCAACATATTTATGATATTAGTTACAATAATTTATATTCACTACCGTTTTGTTAATTTTTGACCTCAACGGTGACCTTAAAAAGCAATTTCATGAGTGGCATCCACCATCACACTATGCTATACATCTTAGGAAATGGTGTTATGGTATTGAAACAATTCCACTAAAAATTGCCATCAAATGTTAAAATAAGAGTCATTTTGCTTTTTGGATGGCCTACTACTAATGCTCAGTTGATGTGATTAACTGTTTTAATAGTAGAGAGTTCATTGATTAAACGTCGATTATGAGATATAAATATATAGCATAGTTTAATTTGTGTATAGACGAGCTCACTGTAGTTTGATCTATACAAATGATAACATCAGTTACGAGTTATTTGAAAAGATTTAAACACACTGGCTATTATAATTTGTAAGCAGTTGGTTAAAATCTTATTTTATAAAAAATAGTGTAAATAAAAGACAAGTTGAACAACATAAAACAAATATTACATTTCCAGAAGCGTATAGCAAACTTAGGTTTTCAGGAACATACCTTCTGTTAGTGTAGTAGATTCCGGACTTACACCTGCCGTTGTAGTAACTGTAGCTACTGTAGATGTACTGGTATTTTCTGGTAAATTATATGCATAGTTATATAACCTAATGTGTATATAACGATATAGTGACAGACGATGGAGAGGGAACTATAACACAAACAGAAAATCAAATAACACTGTCAATAAAGCGAAGGTTTTTAGTACATACTCTAAAATGTAACTGGTCTTCCTTTTTTTCGTAAGATTTACACATTTGAGACAATGGGAGATGAATGTCGGATGTGGAATTAATGTGGATACCTTGTGTCGTTGCTCTGAAACAGTTTTTGCGGGTAAAATTGATACGGTTCAGCCGTTTTATATCTGATACTAGTATACAAATATAATTTTTCTAAAACATGTGGAAATGTCCGTTTGTCTTTTATTTTTTATTATGGATCTGTATTTTACTTGAGTGAATGATCCTTTATTAAACAAAGTAATTACATTTTAAATCTGGATACTGTTGAAATATCTTTTATCAAAGATAGAAACTTCTGTACTTTAAGTATATCTTTAAATAAAACAAGTCTTCTTACTTTCAAGTATTCAAGTGGTTTATTTGGCTTGATACCAAATAAAATTGTCATTTGTTTTGGTCTGGAAGTGTGACATTGACCTTTTTATAAACTTGACCTTTACACCTGATGTAAAGGTCTAATTATTTTTACAGGACAATGCAAGTGACACATCGTCATGACATGTTGATCACTTGTGTCATACTATTTAAAAACATTTCCATGTATGACAAAGTTACAGACCAGACATGAAATATCAAACAAACTGAAAGTGTGACCTTGAACTTTGAGGTACGGATCTGGATCTTACGTGCAGCACATTGTAATGTCATATTGATCAATTGAGCCAAGTTAAAGACAAAATTACAGATCAGACACGAAATATCAAACAAATTGAAAGTGTGACCTTGACCTTTGAGGAAAGGTTCTAGGTCTTACACGCGACACTTAATCATGTCATGTTGATCAACTGAGCCAAGTGTTGATCCATATGTAACAAAGTTACAGATCGGAAACAAAATCTAAAACAGACAAAACCTGTGTCAAACAAAGTTAAAATGTGACCTTGACCTTTAAAGTTGGAGTCTGGGTGTTACGCGTAACACTTCGTAATATTATGTTGATCGTTTGTAGCAAATATTTATAAAAGCCATCTATGCGTGACAATGTAACAGGCCCACACGAAATCTCACACAGACTCAAAGTGTTGTTAAAACAAACTCAAAGTATGACCTTGACCTTTGAGGTACGGGTGTGAGACTTACGCCTGAAACATGGTCATGTCATGCTGATGAACTCAGTCAAGTGTTTTAGATATTTATCCATAGGTGACAAATTTACAGACTGGAAATGAAATCTCAAAAAGACTGAAAAAAACAAAGTTACAGGCCGGACACGAAATCTCACACAGACAAAGTTTTGTCAAACAAATTCAAAGTGTGACCTTGACCGTTGGATGACAAAGTTACAGGCCGGACACGAAATATTGGACGGAAAGACGGACGGACGGAGGCACACTGCGATAACTATATTCCACCCCAAAAATGTTTGGGTTAGGGGAGAAGGGCATAAAAGATAGAGCCAACATTCAGTTGAAAATTAATAAAAGACATAAGAAAATAGGAATCATTCTACAAAAGTGAAAGAAATGTCTACATATACAACTTGCACCTAAACCTTAACATAGAGTTATAAGCCCAATTTCTTATTTCCAATCCGATTGTTCGCCTTGAACTTAAATATAGCAACACTTTAATAGTACGAAACCTCGATGTATAAGCATACATCATTTTGCGAAGTAACATTCACATAACTGTAAGTATGCATGTAATAAATTACAACTTGATCAAAAACATTGAACACATAGTTTTAAGACAAAATATGACCTTTTCACCCTACAATATGACCTGACCTTCAAGATAAGAGCCAAATGTGTTACAAAATGACTCAGCGTATCAGCAATCACACTTATAATCAGTTCCAGCCATATCACCGAAGCATTGCACACTAATGATTAGCTTGCATCAAAACCTTAACGCAAATTAAGTTTAAGATAAAATGTGACCTTTTCTTCCTACAGTATGGTCTTGTATAGTGAGGAACCCGTTATCTTACATAGTGCCTCAGAGTATAAGCATGTACACTTATGTCAAGTTCCATGCATATAATTGCTAATTATGCAAACTTATGAACAACTTACACGAGTTTAAGACAGACAATATGACCTATTCGCCCTGCAATATGACCTTGACATTAATTTTAGGAGTCCGATATGTTATATACTGCCTCAGAGTATAAGCATGCGCACTTCTGTCAAGTTCCGTGCATATAACTGCTTGCTATGCATAATTATGAACAACTTCACCGAAACTGTAACGCAGGTATGACGCATACGCCGATTTCAGTACAAAATATCCCCTATTCATAGAATAGTCGAGTTAAAAACAAAGTTGAATATAGTTATATAGGTATAGCTGTCTTGATAATTCATTGCATTAACAGATGCATCAGCTATAATTCCGTTATTTTGATTTAATAAACTGAAAATTAAACATAAAAATTAACGAGTTTATTTAGTTTTTCTGCTACTTTGGTGCGGATTCGAGTGAATGCACAGATATTTTCAAATTCACGATAATAGTGGGATATTTATTTTTCGGAATTGGTGTCACTGAAACAGTGACAAATACAATTATTAGTATATAATAAGTAGCACTTCTAGGTGTAATATTGAAATATAGTTCCATTCTAAATACATCATTTCATATATTCAATTTTCAAAAATCGTGTTTTTAATATATGCAATATAGAAGACAACATCTGTCTGCTATGGACAAAATAAAGTACTTGGGGCGGACAGGGATCGTTACGGACGGACTGACTGACAAAAGACAGACAGACGGACGGAGATATTTTCGATATCACCTTTCCGCTACGCGGTCGGGGATAATACCTGCATCCATTTACTTAAACATAAAAGAAGGTACACAAAAGTAAAATGTATGACGATGTTTTATAATATCTTGATTATCATGATTACTATTGACTTTCTATCTAGTTAGAAATGGAAATGTTATCAATCCAACTGTATACAACATGTATGATTGTACAGAGGATTGTGTAAATGTAAGATCATGGGAATAGAATAAAAGTAATATATACGTCATTGTAAAACAATATGTAAAAGCCGAAAGACAAACTGTAAAAATAGATCGTGACGAAAACGGATGATGATAATATTTTAAACAATTTTTTACCTGATGTTTCTTTTTCAGTACTAGGGGAAACACTAGCGGCTGTAGTAGTCGAAGGCAATGTTGGTTTGGGTGTTTTCTTTGTTTTTTTAGGTTTAGTCGCTTTTGAACTAGTTACTTCTTCAGTCGATATAGTTGTTGAAACACCTGGATTTTTACCCTTGGTAAATGTACCTGTTTGCCCAATGGTTCCAGAAGGTTTTGGTGATCCTTCTTGACCATTCGATGTAGATGTACCTGTAAAACATAATTTATACCGTTGCAGACGTTCGTACATTTTATCAGGATATGATTTTAAACAGTAGCAGTCACACGACTACGGATTTCAAGGGTCTTTGACTTTAAATATATAAGGTACAGATTGTTTAAAAAAAAAATAACAAAAAAAATAGCCATCAAAGTTTTATTTTCAACTGCTCAACTACTAAGGTTTTTTAGTACATATTCTAAAATGAAACTGGTTTTCCTTTCTTTCACAAGATTTACTTTTTTGAGATAATGAGAGATATATGTCGAATGTGGATACGTTACATGATGTGGTTGCTCTGAAACAGTTGTTGTGGGTAAAATTTGATGACAGAGTTCCGCCGTTTTACATCTGATACTAATATACAAATCTATTTTGTCTAAAACATGTGGATATGTCCATGTATAAGTATGGAAATGTATTTTACTTTAGTGAATTAACCTTTATTAAACAAAATAATTACGTTTTAAATTTGGCTTCTACTGCAATATCTTTTATCAAAGTTAGAAACGTTTGCACTTTGAGTCTATCTTTCAATAAAACAAGTCTTCTTACTTTCTAATATTAAAGTGCTCTGTTTGCTTTGATACTATTGTCATTTGTTTTGGTCTGGCAGAGTACACCTTCCACACGTCATAGACGATCACTTTATATATCATAAAAACATCTGTGTTTTAGGTGAGAATGAATGCATGATGGTAGAAGTTGATGGAAAACTATTTTCACATTTTTATGCTCGTTATCAAAATTGGTTTCATATGTTTCGTGTCAAGAAATAGTTCTGAAACTACAACGCATTACCAACACAATACAGCACTACTGAGAAGTTAATATATAGTCAACGCAATGTTATATTATTACACAACAACATATTGCTTAATTGTTGTCGACTTCAAATATATAGTACACTACACTATATATACATTACAGAAGTAGTACCTGGTGTTTCTGAAGTAGTACCTGGTGTTCCTGAAGTACCTGGTGTTCCTGAAGTAGAACCAGGTGTTTCCGAAGTAGTGCCTGGTGTTCCTGAAGTACCTGGTGTTCCTGAAGTAGTACCTGGTGTTACTGTAGTAGTACCTGGCATTCCTAGAGTAGTACCTGATGTTCCTGAAGTAGTACCTGAAGAAGTACCTGGCGTTCCTGAAGTAGTACCTGAAGTTCCTGAAGTAGAACCTGGTGTTCCTGAAGTAGTACCTGGCGTTTCTGAAGAAGTAACTGGTGTTCCAGAAGTAGTACCTGGTGTTTCTGAAGTAGTACCTGGCGTTCCTGAAGTAGCACCTGGTGTTCCTGAAGTAGTACCTGGCGTTCCTGAAGTAGTACCTGGTGTCTCTGAAGTAGTACCTAGTGTTCCTGAAGTAGTACCTGGTGTTCCTGAAGTAGAACCTGGTGTTACTGAAGTCGAAGCTGGCGTTTCTGAAGTAGTACCTGGTGTTCTTGAAGTAGTACCTGGTGTTCTTGAAGTACCCGGTGTTCCTGAAGTAGTACCTGGCGTTCCTGAAGTAGTACCTGGTGTTCCTAAAGTAGTACCTGGTATTCCTAAAGTAGTACCTGGTGTTCCTGAAGTAGTACCTGGCGTTCCTGAAGTAGTACCTGGTGTTCGTGAAGTAGTAATTGGTGTTCCTGAAGTAGTACCTGGCGTTCCTGATGTAGTACCTGTTGTTCCTGAAGTAGTACCTGGTGTTCTTGAAGTACCTGTTGTTCCTGAAGTAGTAACTGAAGTAGTAACTGGCGTTCCTGATGTAGTACCTGTTGTTCCTGAAGTAGTACCTGGTGTTCTTGAAGTACCTGGTGTTCCTGAAGTAGTACCTGCTGTTCCTGTAGTACCTGAAGTAGTACCTGGTGATCCTGAAGTAATACCTGGCGTTCCTGAAGTAGAACCTGGTGTTCCTGAAGTAGTACCTGGTGTTCCTGAAGTAGTACCCGGCGTTCCTGAAGTAGTACCTGGTTTTCCTGAAGTAGTACCTGGCATTCCTGAAGTAGTACCTGGCGTTCCTGAAGTAGTGATTGGCGTTCCTGAAGTAGTACCTGGTATTAATGAAGAAGTACCTGGTGTTCTTGAAGTACCTGGTGATCCTGAAGTAGTACCTGGCGTTCCAGAAGTAGTACCTGGTGTTCCTGAAGTAGTTCCTGGCGTTCTTGAAGTAGTACCTGCTGTTCCTGAAGTAGTACCTGAAGTAGTACCTGGCGTTCCTGAAGTAGTACCTGGTGTTCCTGAAGTAGTACCTGGTGTTTCTAACGTGCTAGTAGCTGGTGCTCCTGAAGTTGTACCTGGGGATCCGGAAGTTGAACCTGGCGTTCCTGAAGTAGTACCTGGCGTTCCAGAAATAGTACTTGGCGTCGTTCCTGAAGTAGTACCTGGTGTTCCTGAAGTAGTACCTGGTGTTCCTGAAGTAGTCCTTGGTGTTCCTAAAGTAGTACCTGGTGTTCCTGAAGTACCTGGTGTTCCTGAAATAGTACCTGGTGTTTCTGATGTAGTACCTGGTGTTTCGGAAGTAGTACTTGGCGTCGTTCCTGAAGTAGTACCTGGTGTTCCTGAAGTAGTACTTGGTGTTCCTGAAGTAGTACCTGGTGTTCTTGAAGTAGTACCTGGCGTTCCTGAAGTAGTCCCTGGCGTTCCTGATGTAGTACCTGTTGTTCCTAAAGTAGTACTTGGTGTTCTTGAAGTACCTGGTGTTCCTGAAGTAGTACCTGCTCTTCCTGTAGTACCTGAAGTAGTACCTGGTGAACCTGAAGTAATACCTGGCGTTCCTGAAGTAGAACCTGGTGTTCCTGAAGTAGTACCTGGTGTTCCTAAAGTAGTTCCCGGCGTTCCTGAAGTAGTACCTGGTTTTCCTGAAGTAGTAACTGGCATTCCTGAAGTAGTACCTGGCGTTCCTGAAGTAGTGATTGGCGTTCCTGAAGTAGTACCTGGTGTTCCTGAAGAAGTACCTGGTGTTCTTGAAGTACCTGGTGATCCTGAAGTAGTACCTGGCGTTCCAGAAGTAGTACCTGGTGTTCCTGAAGTAGTTCCTGGCGTTCTTGAAGAAGTACCTGCTGTTCCTGAAGTAGTACCTGAAGTAGTACCTGGCGTTCCTGAAGTAGTACCTGGTGTTCCTGAAGTAGTACCTGGTGTTTCTAACGTGCTAGTAGCTGGTGCTTCTGAAGTTGTACCTGGGGATCCGGAAGTTGAACCTGGCGTTCCTGAAGCAGTACCTGGCGTTCCAGAAGTAGTACTTGGCGTCGTTCCTGAAGTAGTACCTGGTGTTCCTGAAATAGTACCTGGTGTTCCTGAAGTAGTCCTTGGTGTTCCTGAAGTAGTACCTGGTGTTCCTGAAGTACCTGGTGTTCCTGAAATAGTACCTGGTGTTTCTGATGTAGTACCTGGTGTTTCGGAAGTAGTACTTGGCGTCGTTCCTGAAGTAGTACCTGGTGTTCCTGAAGTAGTACTTGATGTTCCTGAAGTAGTACCTGGTGTTCTTGAAGTAGTACCTGGTGTTACCAAAGTATATATAATTGTAATAATGAACTACTTGTTAGTCCGTGTAAAACCCCAGGTATGCTAATAGAAGCAAACATGACTTCGAATGGTGTAATATACATAAATCCGTGTTGATAATTGCATTAAGAAACCCGTAATTCCAATATATAAAAAATATTACTTAACCTATAAACGAAGCTGTTTTGCTAAGAAACGTGTCGTTTATTGCTACTGTAGTGGGGATATATAGTACATACTCAGAGGCATACTATGATTTCATATTTCCTATAAAAGATAAAGTGGTTTAGTAAACCTATAAACCAAGCTGTTTTGTAAAGAAACGTGTCTGAAAATGTAGGACGCTTATTATCGATATACTCCGACATATCTCAAATGGAAAGTTACTGTTGTATTAGTTGTTTGAACCAATTGTCTATAATTCCTTTCAAAGGTATGATGTTTCTTATCGATATACTACAACATATCTGAAGGGGAAAGAATAAATTAAATATCTACAACTAATTTCAGTATAAAACGGCATCGTCGTTACCGCATACAATAACAAGCGGGTGCATACGCTCGTCTTTTTTCCAAATATATTATGTAGGTCAAAGTCAGTGAAGTAAACTTTTTAAACATGATGGTGATTAGTTTAAAAAATCAATACTATTACTGAAAAAATAAAACAGATTTAAAAAAAAATCACCAAAAAGATAAAGATGTCAAAGAACAGCGTTAACTCGACTTTTTTAGCCCTGTCGATCACAGAACAGTATATTATAATGTACTATCAGAAAAATTTCATGAAAGCATCTTTCATATTAGCAAACTAGTAGATACAATGTACATGTATGTGCAAGTAGGAGAGAGTATACACTATGTCTATGTCTGGCTTAGTCTTACTATTTTTTTTTAAAATCTGGGTGTGGAAGTGGGGGTGTATGTGCCAAAGTTTGATACACAGGGCTTTTAGTTTTAATACAATCAAAATAAGTTGGAGGGGGAGAGTGTCTTGGAGTTGGTAACAAAGTTGAAAAGGGACTATTTAATTCAATACAGAACACAATTTTAAGAAAACAATTGGAGGGGGTTGGGATCTTGGGGTTGGTAACAAAGGAGCAGAATAGTATTAAATTTAAAAGGAAACAAAATTAAAAAAAAAAAGTGTGTGGGGGTGGAGGTGGGGGAGGTTAGGGTTGAGGGTCTTGGGTAACAAAGTTGAAATGGGGTAGAGTATTTGATTTAATACAAAACAAAATTAAAAAATATTAAAAAAATGGGCGGGGATGGGGGTTGGTGTGGTTGGGGGTTGGTGGGTGGGGAGGGTGGGGTCTTTGTGTCAGTAACAAAGTTGAAATGTGGCAGAGGTTTTAGAGCCCAAAGTATGTAAATTTAGGTAAGTTAGCTATATATACATTGTTTGTATAACATGATATGAATGTGTTTATGAAGTTTAGTCACCGTAACATGAGTTGTTTGTTCAGAAACAGAGAAAAAGCTGAGCTAAACATAAAACTTTAACAAGCGGACGACGACGACAACGACGACGACGCCGACGATGACAGGGTCATGACAATAGCTCTTCGTTTTTTTCAAAATGACGAGCTAAAAATGTTGCCAGCATAGAAATACAATCATGTATAGGGCTAATATTTGATGGATTTACCTAGTTCATTGCATTCTGTAACTGTTATCTTGTCTATTACGACATTTGGACCACTCACAAGCTTAATTTCCAGGCTCTTTACTTCAACAATTTTAGTTTTCATCGATGTCAGCGTCACATTTGTCATGTTTGTAGTTTCGTTAATACTAATTAGCTGCAATGTAAGACGTTCATATTACATATTTATAGAATATATTTATTTTCCTATTATGTGATGCAGATAAACATGTCATTTGTGCAGTTGTATAGTGATAGTAAAACATGCGACAGTATGTATTTAGAACCACTAGAAACACAAGAATGTATATAAAAATGGTGTTTACATAATACATGTTTTTTTGTGTTGAATTAACCTATTCAATATGCTATTTTGTTATATGGACAACCTATAGCATTTAAATCATTAGGTTAATCAATAATACCACATATCATTGTTCAGGACCTACCCTAAGCAACACAGTTTTAAGCAGCCTATATTAATACACGAAATGAACATTTACTGCAGCAGAGGCTGGTAGTTGTGGTTTTAGTATATGTAAGTACCTTAGTCATTGTTTTCTGCTTTCCGTTGTTTGTTATAACTTTAATGACAGAATTGTCACTGGCAATTTCACCATGCCAAAGTATCATTCGCATAACATTGGTGGCAGAGCTTCCAATTAGTTCAATAGCAATATTCCTGTCTTTTTGCAGTGATACAGGCAGCTGAGGGGTCACTTTGACCGTTGTCTGCCTCGTATTAGTGTTGTTGTTGGATGCTACAGGTAATGGGGATTCTATCCCAGAACATTGTTCTGAAAGTAAAACATGCATAATAACAGTTATAACTTGACTTATCACTTGGGAGTTAGATTTGATTGTCTCTCTCTCTCATCATAGAATGAATTGAAATAAAGGAATGTAAATCATGATTGTCTCTCTCTCTCATCATATAATAATTATAAAGGAAAGCCAGGATGTGAACCACGATTAGTTCTCTCTCATCATATAATATTAAGGATAGCTTGGATGTGAACAATGATTGTCTCTCTCTCATCATATAATGAAATGGAAATCTAGGATGTGAACCATGATTGACTCTCTTATCATATTATATAAACGAAAGCCACAATGTGAACCATGATTGTTGCTCTCTCATATATAATATTAAGGAAAGCCACAATGTGAACCATGATTGTTTCCCACTCATCATATAATATTAAGGAAAGCCAGGATGTGAACCATGATTGTTTCCCTCTCATCATATAATATTAAGGAAAGCCAGGATGTGAACCATGATTGTTTTTCCCTCATCATATAATATAAAGGAAAACCAGGATGTGAACCACGATTGCTTCCCTCTCATCATATAATATAAAGCAAAGCTAAGATGTGAACCATGATTGCTTCCCTCTCATCATATAATATAAAGGAAAGCTAGGATGTGAACCATGATTGTTTTTCTCTTATCATATAATATAAAGGAAATCTAGGATGTGAACCATGATTGTTTTTCTCTCATCATATAATATTAAGAAAATCTAGGAGGTGAAACATGATTGCTTCCCTCCCATCATATAATATAAAGGAAAGTTAGGATGTGAATTATGAGTGTTTCTCTCGAATCATATAATATTAAGGAAAGAAGCTAGGATGTGAACCATGATTGCTTCCCTCCAATCATATAATATAAAGGAAAGCCAGGATGTGAACAATGATTGTCTCTCTCTCATCATATAATATAAAGGAAAGCTTTCCTGAAGTAGTACCTGGCGTTCCTGAAGTAGTACCTGGCGTTCCTGAAGTAGTAACTGGTGTTCCTGAAGTAGTACCTGGCGTTCCTGAAGTAGTACCTGGTGTTCCTGAAGTAGAACCTGGCGTTCCTGAAGTAGAACTTGGCGTTCCTGAAGTAGTACCTGGTGTTTCTGAAGTAGTACCTAGTGTTCCTGAAGTACCTGGTGTTCCTGAAGTAGAACCTGGTGTTCTTGAAGTAGTACCTGGCGTTTCTGAAGTAGTACCTGGTGTTCCTGAAGTAGTACCTGGTGTTCTTGAAGTACCAGGTGTTCCTGAAGTAGTACCTGGCGTTCCTGAAGTAGTACCTGGTGTTCCTGAAGTAGTACCTGGCGATCCTGAAGAAGTACCTGGTGTTCCTGAAGTAGTACCTGAAGTAGTACCTGGCGTTCCTGAAGTAGTACCTGGTGTTCCTGAAGTAGTACCTGGCGATCCTGAAGAAGTACCTGGTGTTCCTGAAGTAGTACCTGAAGTAGTACCTGGCGTTCCTGAAGTAGTACCTGGCGTTCCTGAAGTAGTACCTTGTGTTCGTGAAATAGTACCTGGTGTTCCTGAAGTAGTACCTGGCATTCCTGAAGTAGTCCCTGGCGTTCCTGATGTAGTACCTGTTGTTCCTGAAGTAGTACCTGGTGTTCTTGAAGTACCTGGTGTTCCTGAAGTAGTACCTGCTGTTCCTGTAGTACCTGAAGTAGTACCTGGTGATCCTGAAGTAATACCTGGCGTTCCTGAAGTAGAACCTGGTGTTCCTGAAGTAGTACCTGGTGTTCCTGAAGTAGTACCCGGCGTTCCTGAAGTAGTACCTGGTTTTCCTGAAGTAGTACCTGGCATTCCTGAAGTAGTACCTGGCGTTCCTGAAGTAGTGATTGGCGTTCCTGAAGTAGTACCTGGTGTTACTGAAGAAGTACCTGGTGTTCTTGAAGTACCTGGTGATCCTGAAGTTGTACCTGGCGTTCCAGAAGTAGTACCTGGTGTTCCTGAAGTAGTTCCTGGCGTTCTTGAAGTAGTACCTGCTGTTCCTGAAGTAGTACCTGAAGTAGTACCTGGCGTTCCTGAAGTAGTACCTGGCGTTCCAGAAGTAGTACTTGGCGTCGTTCCTGAAGTAGTACCTGGTGTTCCTGAAGTAGTCCCTGGCGTTCCTGATGTAGTACCTGTTGTTCCTGAAGTAGTACCTGGTGTTCTTGAAGTACCTGGTGTTCCTGAAGTAGTACCTGCTGTTCCTGTAGTACCTGAAGTAGTACCTGGTGATCCTGAAGTAATACCTGGCGTTCCTGAAGTAGAACCTGGTGTTCCTGAAGTAGTACCTGGTGTTCCTGAAGTAGTACCCGGCGTTCCTGAAGTAGTACCTGGTTTTCCTGAAGTAGTACCTGGCATTCCTGAAGTAGTACCTGGCGTTCCTGAAGTAGTGATTGGCGTTCCTGAAGTAGTACCTGGTGTTACTGAAGAAGTACCTGGTGTTCTTGAAGTACCTGGTGATCCTGAAGTTGTACCTGGCGTTCCAGAAGTAGTACCTGGTGTTCCTGAAGTAGTTTCTGGCGTTCTTGAAGTAGTACCTGCTGTTCCTGAAGTAGTACCTGAAGTAGTACCTGGCGTTCCTGAAGTAGTACCTGGTGTTCCTGAAGTAGTACCTGGTGTTTCTAACGTGCTAGTAGCTGGTGCTCCTGAAGTTGTACCTGGGGATCCGGAAGTTGAACCTGGCGTTCCTGAAGTAGTACCTGGCGTTCCAGAAGTAGTACTTGGCGTCGTTCCTGAAGTAGTACCTGGTGTTCCTGAAGTAGTACCTTGTGTTCCTGAAGTAGTCCTTGGTGTTCCTGAAGTAGTACCTGGTGTTCCTGAAGTACCTGGTGTTCCTGAAATAGTACCTGGTGTTTCTGATGTAGTACCTGGTGTTTCGGAAGTAGTACTTGGCGTCGTTCCTGAAGTAGTACCTGGTGTTCCTGAAGTAGTACTTGGTGTTCCTGAAGTAGTACCTGGTGTTCTTGAAGTAGTACCTGGTGTTACCAAAGTATATATAATTGTAATAATGAACTATTTGTTAGTCCGTGTAAAACCCCAGGTATGCTAATAGAAGCAAACATGACTTCGAATGGTGTAATATACATAAATCCGTGTTGATAATTGCATTAAGAAACCCGTAATTCCAATATATAAAAAATATTACTTAACCTAATAAACGAAGCTGTTTTGCTAAGAAACGTGTCGTTTATTGCTACTGTAGTGGGGATTTATAGTACATACTCAGAGGCATACTATGATTTCATATTTCCTAGAAAAGATAAAGTGGTTTAGTAAACCTATAAACCAAGCTGTTTTGTAAAGAAACGTGTCTGAAAATGTAGGACGCTTATTATCGATATACTCCGACATATCTCAAATGGAAAGTTACTGTTGTATTAGTTGTTTGTACCAATTGTCTATAATTCCTTTCAAAAGTATGATGTTTCTTATCGATATACTCCAACATATCTGAAGGGGAATGAATGAATAGGGTTTTACGGCGTACCAACACATTATCTACAACTAATTTCAGTATAAAACGGCATCGTCGTTACCGCATACAATAACAAGCGGGTGCATACGCTCGTCTTTTTTCCAAATATATTATGTAGGTCAAAGTCAGTGAAGTAAACTTTTTAAACATGATGGTGATTAGTTTAAAAAATCAATACTATTACTGAAAAAATAAAAAAGATTTAAAAAAAATCACCAAAAAGATAGAGATGTCAAAGAACAGCGTTAACTCGACTTTTTTAGCCCTGTCGATCACAGAACAGTATATTATAATGTACTATCAGAAAAATTTCATGAAAGCATCTTTCATATTAGCAAACTAGTAGATACAATGTACATGTATGTGCAAGTAGGAGAGAATATACACTATGTCTATGTCTGGCTTAGTCTTACAATTTTTTTTTTAAAATCTGGGTGTGTTACAAATTTTTTTTTAAAATCTGGGTGTGGAAGTGGGGGTGTATGTGCCAAAGTTTGATACACAGGGCTTTTAGTTTTAATACAATCAAAATAAGTTGGAGGGGGAGAGTGTCTTGGAGTTGGTAACAAAGTTGAAAAGGGACTATTTAATTCAATACAGAACACAATTTTAAGAAAACAATTGGAGGGGGTTGGGATCTTGGGGTTGGTAACAAAGGAGCAGAATAGTATTAAATTTAAAAGAAAACAAAATTAAAAAAAAAAAAAAGTGTGTGGGGGTGGGGGTGGGGGAGGTTAGGGTTGAGGGTCTTGGGTAACAAAGTTGAAATGGGGTAGAGTATTTGATTTAATACAAAACAAAATTAAAAAATATTAAAAAAAATGGGCGGGGATGGGGGTTGGTGTGGTTGGGGGTTGGTGGGTGGGGAGGGTGGGGTCTTTGTGTCAGTAACAAAGTTGAAATGTGGCAGAGGTTTTAGAGCCCAAAGTATGTAAATTTAGGTAAGTTAGCTATATATACATTGTTTGTATAACATGATATGAATGTGTTTATGAAGTTTAGTCACCGTAACATGAGTTGTTTGTTCAGAAACAGAGAAAAAAGCTGAGCTAAACATAAAACTTTAACAAGCGGACGACGACGACAACGACGACGACGCCGACGATGACAGGGTCATGACAATAGCTCTTCGTTTTTTTCAAAAAGACGAGCTAAAAATGTTGCCAGCATAGAAATACAATCATGTATAGGGCTAATATTTGATGGATTTACCTAGTTCATTGCATTCTGTAACTGTTATCTTGTCTATTACGACATTTGGACCACTCATAAGCTTAATTTCCAGGCTCTTTACTTCAACAATTTTAGTTTTCATCGATGTCAGCGTCACATTTGTCATGTTTGTAGTTTCGTTAATACTAATTAGCTGCAATGTAAGACGTTCATATTACACATTTATAGAATATATTTATTTTCCTATTATGTGATGCAGATAAACATGTCATTTGTGCAGTTGTATAGTGATAGTAAAACATGCGACAGTATGTATTTTAGAACCACTAGAATCACAAGAATGTATATAAAAATGGTGTTTACATAATACATGTTTTTTTTGTGTTGAATTAACCTATTCAATATGCTATTTTGTTATATGGACAACCTATAGCATTTAAATCATTAGGTTAATCAATAATACCACATATCATTGTTCAGGACCTACCCTAAGCAACACAGTTTTAAGCAGCCTATATTAATACACGAAATGAACATTTACTGCAGCAGAGGCTGGTAGTTGTGGTTTTAGTATATGTAAGTACCTTAGTCATTGTTTTCTGCTTTCCGTTGTTTGTTATAACTTTAATGACAGAATTGTCACTGGCAATTTCACCATGCCAAAGTATCATTCGCATAACATTGGTGGCAGAGCTTCCAATTAGTTCAATAGCAATATTCCTGTCTTTTTGCAGTGATACAGGCAGCTGAGGGGTCACTTTGACCGTTGTCTGCCTCGTATTAGTGTTGTTGTTGGATGCTACAGGTAATGGGGATTCTATCCCAGAACATTGTTCTGAAAGTAAAACATGCATAATAACAGTTATAACTTGACTTATCACTTGGGAGTTAGATTTGATTGTCTCTCTCTCTCATCATAGAATGAATTGAAATAAAGGAATGTAAATCATGATTGTCTCTCTCTCTCATCATATAATAATTATAAAGGAAAGCCAGGATGTGAACCACGATTAGTTCTCTCTCATCATATAATATTAAGGATAGCTTGGATGTGAACAATGATTGTCTCTCTCTCATCATATAATGAAATGGAAATCTAGGATGTTCCTGAAGTAGTACCTGGTGTTCCTGAAGTAGTACCTGGCGATCCTGAAGAAGTACCTGGTGTTCCTGAAGTAGTACCTGAAGTAGTACCTGGCGTTTCTGAAGTAGTACCTGGCGTTCCTGAAGTAGTACCTTGTGTTCGTGAAGTAGTACCTGGTGTTCCTGAAGTAGTACCTGGCATTCCTGAAGTAGTCCCTGGCGTTCCTGATGTAGTACCTGTTGTTCCTGAAGTAGTACCTGGTGTTCTTGAAGTACCTGGCGTTCCTGAAGTAGTACCTGGCGTTCCAGAAGTAGTACTTGGCGTCGTTCCTGAAGTAGTACCTGGTGTTCCTGAAGTAGTCCCTGGCGTTCCTGATGTAGTACCTGTTGTTCCTGAAGTAGTACCTGGTGTTCTTGAAGTACCTGGTGTTCCTGAAGTAGTACCTGCTGTTCCTGTAGTACCTGAAGTAGTACCTGGTGATCCTGAAGTAATACCTGGCGTTCCTGAAGTAGAACCTGGTGTTCCTGAAGTAGTACCTGGTGTTCCTGAAGTAGTACCCGGCGTTCCTGAAGTAGTACCTGGTTTTACTGAAGTAGTACCTGGCATTCCTGAAGTAGTACCTGGCGTTCCTGAAGTAGTGATTGGCGTTCCTGAAGTAGTACCTGGTGTTACTGAAGAAGTACCTGGTGTTCTTGAAGTACCTGGTGATCCTGAAGTTGTACCTGGCGTTCCAGAAGTAGTACCTGGTGTTCCTGAAGTAGTTTCTGGCGTTCTTGAAGTAGTACCTGCTGTTCCTGAAGTAGTACCTGAAGTAGTACCTGGCGTTTCTGAAGTAGTACCTGGTGTTCCTGAAGTAGTACCTGGTGTTTCTAACGTGCTAGTAGCTGGTGCTCCTGAAGTTGTACCTGGGGATCCGGAAGTTGAACCTGGCGTTCCTGAAGTAGTACCTGGCGTTCCAGAAGTAGTACTTGGCGTCGTTCCTGAAGTAGTACCTGGTGTTCCTGAAGTAGTACCTGGTGTTCCTGAAGTAGTCCTTGGTGTTCCTGAAGTAGTACCTGGTGTTCCTGAAGTACCTGGTGTTCCTGAAATAGTACCTGGTGTTTCTGATGTAGTACCTGGTGTTTCGGAAGTAGTACTTCGCGTCGTTCCTGAAGTAGTACCTGGTGTTCCTGAAGTAGTACTTGGTGTTCCTGAAGTAGTACCTGGTGTTCTTGAAGTAGTACCTGGTGTTACCAAAGTATATATAATTGTAATAATGAACTATTTGTTAGTCCGTGTAAAACCCCAGGTATGCTAATAGAAGCAAACATGACTTCGAATGGTGTAATATACATAAATCCGTGTTGATAATTGCATTAAGAAACCCGTAATTCCAATATATAAAAAATATTACTTAACCTAATAAACGAAGCTGTTTTGCTAAGAAACGTGTCGTTTATTGCTACTGTAGTGGGGATTTATAGTACATACTCAGAGGCATACTATGATTTCATATTTCCTATAAAAGATAAAGTGGTTTAGTAAACCTATAAACCAAGCTGTTTTGTAAAGAAACGTGTCTGAAAATGTAGGACGCTTCTTATCGATATACTCCGACATATCTCAAATGGAAAGTTACTGTTGTATTAGTTGTTTGTACCAATTGTCTATAATTCCTTTCAAAAGTATGATGTTTCTTATCGATATACTCCAACATATCTGAAGGGGAATGAATGAATAGGGTTTTACGGCGTACCAACACATTATCTACAACTAATTTCAGTATAAAACGGCATCGTCGTTACCGCATACAATAACAAGCGGGTGCATACGCTCGTCTTTTTCCAAATATATTATGTAGGTCAAAGTCAGTGAAGTAAACTTTTTAAACATGATGGTGATTAGTTTAAAAAATCAATACTATTACTGAAAAAATAAAAAAGATTTAAAAAAAAATCACCAAAAAGATAGAGATGTCAAAGAACAGCGTTAACTCGACTTTTTTAGCCCTGTCGATCACAGAACAGTATATTATAATGTACTACATGTATCAGAAAAATTTCATGAAAGCATCTTTCATATTAGCAAACTAGTAGATACAATGTACATGTATGTGCAAGTAGGAGAGAATATACACTATGTCTATGTCTGGCTTAGTCTTACAATTTTTTTTTAAAATCTGGGTGTGTTACAAATTTTTTTTTAAAATCTGGGTGTGGAAGTGGGGGTGTATGTGCCAAAGTTTGATACACAGGGCTTTTAGTTTTAATACAATCAAAATAAGTTGGAGGGGGAGAGTGTCTTGGAGTTGGTAACAAAGTTGAAAAGGGACTATTTAATTCAATACAGAACACAATTTTAAGAAAACAATTGGAGGGGGTTGGGATCTTGGGGTTGGTAACAAAGGAGCAGAATAGTATTAAATTTAAAAGAAAACAAAATTAAAAAAAAAAAGTGTGTGGGGGTGGGGGTGGGGGAGGTTAGGGTTGAGGGTCTTGGGTAACAAAGTTGAAATGGGGTAGAGTATTTGATTTAATACAAAACAAAATTAAAAAATATTAAAAAAATGGGCGGGGATGGGGGTTGGTGTGGTTGGGGGTTGGTGGGTGGGGAGGGTGGGGTCTTTGTGTCAGTAACAAAGTTGAAATGTGGCAGAGGTTTTAGAGCCCAAAGTATGTAAATTTAGGTAAGTTAGCTATATATACATTGTTTGTATAACATGATATGAATGTGTTTATGAAGTTTAGTCACCGTAACATGAGTTGTTTGTTCAGAAACAGAGAAAAAGCTGAGCTAAACATAAAACTTTAACAAGCGGACGACGACGACAACGACGACGACGCCGACGATGACAGGGTCATGACAATAGCTCTTCGTTTTTTTCAAAATGACGAGCTAAAAATGTTGCCAGCATAGAAATACAATCATGTATAGGGCTAATATTTGATGGATTTACCTAGTTCATTGCATTCTGTAACTGTTATCTTGTCTATTACGACATTTGGACCACTCACAAGCTTAATTTCCAGGCTCTTTACTTCAACAATTTTAGTTTTCATCGATGTCAGCGTCACATTTGTCATGTTTGTAGTTTCGTTAATACTAATTAGCTGCAATGTAAGACGTTCATATTACATATTTATAGAATATATTTATTTTCCTATTATGTGATGCAGATAAACATGTCATTTGTGCAGTTGTATAGTGATAGTAAAACATGCGACAGTATGTATTTTAGAACCACTAGAAACACAAGAATGTATATAAAAATGGTGTTTACATAATACATGTTTTTTTGTGTTGAATTAACCTATTCAATATGCTATTTTGTTATATGGACAACCTATAGCATTTAAATCATTAGGTTAATCAATAATACCACATATCATTGTTCAGGACCTACCCTAAGCAACACAGTTTTAAGCAGCCTATATTAATACACGAAATGAACATTTACTGCAGCAGAGGCTGGTAGTTGTGGTTTTAGTATATGTAAGTACCTTAGTCATTGTTTTCTGCTTTCCGTTGTTTGTTATAACTTTAATGACAGAATTGTCACTGGCAATTTCACCATGCCAAAGTATCATTCGCATAACATTGGTGGCAGAGCTTCCAATTAGTTCAATAGCAATATTCCTGTCTTTTTGCAGTGATACAGGCAGCTGAGGGGTCACTTTGACCGTTGTCTGCCTCGTATTAGTGTTGTTGTTGGATGCTACAGGTAATGGGGATTCTATCCCAGAACATTGTTCTGAAAGTAAAACATGCATAATAACAGTTATAACTTGACTTATCACTTGGGAGTTAGATTTGATTGTCTCTCTCTCTCATCATAGAATGAATTGAAATAAAGGAATGTAAATCATGATTGTCTCTCTCTCTCATCATATAATAATTATAAAGGAAAGCCAGGATGTGAACCACGATTAGTTCTCTCTCATCATATAATATTAAGGATAGCTTGGATGTGAACAATGATTGTCTCTCTCTCATCATATAATGAAATGGAAATCTAGGATGTGAACCATGATTGACTCTCTTATCATATTATATAAACGAAAGCCACAATGTGAACCATGATTGTTGCTCTCTCATATATAATATTAGGAAAGCCACAATGTGAACCATGATTGTTTCCCACTCATCATATAATATTAAGGAAAGCCAGGATGTGAACCATGATTGTTTCCCTCTCATCATATAATATTAAGGAAAGCCAGGATGTGAACCATGATTGTTTTTCCCTCATCATATAATATAAAGGAAAACCAGGATGTGAACCACGATTGCTTCCCTCTCATCATATAATATAAAGCAAAGCTAAGATGTGAACCATGATTGCTTCCCTCTCATCATATAATATAAAGGAAAGCTAGGATGTGAACCATGATTGTTTTTCTCTTATCATATAATATAAAGGAAATCTAGGATGTGAACCATGATTGTTTTTCTCTCATCATATAATATTAAGAAAATCTAGGAGGTGAAACATGATTGCTTCCCTCCCATCATATAATATAAAGGAAAGTTAGGATGTGAATTATGAGTGTTTCTCTCGAATCATATAATATTAAGGAAAGAAGCTAGGATGTGAACCATGATTGCTTCCCTCCAATCATATAATATAAAGGAAAGCCAGGATGTGAACAATGATTGTCTCTCTCTCATCATATAATATAAAGGAAAGCTTTCCTGAAGTAGTACCTGGCGTTCCTGAAGTAGTACCTGGCGTTCCTGAAGTAGTAACTGGTGTTCCTGAAGTAGTACCTGGCGTTCCTGAAGTAGTACCTGGTGTTCCTGAAGTAGAACCTGGCGTTCCTGAAGTAGAACTTGGCGTTCCTGAAGTAGTACCTGGTGTTTCTGAAGTAGTACCTAGTGTTCCTGAAGTACCTGGTGTTCCTGAAGTAGAACCTGGTGTTCTTGAAGTAGTACCTGGCGTTTCTGAAGTAGTACCTGGTGTTCCTGAAGTAGTACCTGGTGTTCTTGAAGTACCAGGTGTTCCTGAAGTAGTACCTGGGTCTGAAGTCTACTGGTGTTCCTGAAGTTAGTACCTGGCGATCCTGAAGAAGTACCTGGTGTTCCTGAAGTAGTACCTGAAGTAGTACCTGGCGTTCCTGAAGTAGTACCTGGTGTTCCTGAAGTAGTACCTGGCGATCCTGAAGAAGTACCTGGTGTTCCTGAAGTAGTACCTGAAGTAGTACCTGGCGTTCCTGAAGTAGTACCTGGCGTTCCTGAAGTAGTACCTTGTGTTCGTGAAATAGTACCTGGTGTTCCTGAAGTAGTACCTGGCATTCCTGAAGTAGTCCCTGGCGTTCCTGATGTAGTACCTGTTGTTCCTGAAGTAGTACCTGGTGTTCTTGAAGTACCTGGTGTTCCTGAAGTAGTACCTGCTGTTCCTGTAGTACCTGAAGTAGTACCTGGTGATCCTGAAGTAATACCTGGCGTTCCTGAAGTAGAACCTGGTGTTCCTGAAGTAGTACCTGGTGTTCCTGAAGTAGTACCCGGCGTTCCTGAAGTAGTACCTGGTTTTCCTGAAGTAGTACCTGGCATTCTGAAGTAGTACCTGGCGTTCCTGAAGTAGTGATTGGCGTTCCTGAAGTAGTACCTGGTGTTACTGAAGAAGTACCTGGTGTTCTTGAAGTACCTGGTGATCCTGAAGTTGTACCTGGCGTTCCAGAAGTAGTACCTGGTGTTCCTGAAGTAGTTCCTGGCGTTCTTGAAGTAGTACCTGCTGTTCCTGAAGTAGTACCTGAAGTAGTACCTGGCGTTCCTGAAGTAGTACCTGGCGTTCCAGAAGTAGTACTTGGCGTCGTTCCTGAAGTAGTACCTGGTGTTCCTGAAGTAGTCCCTGGCGTTCCTGATGTAGTACCTGTTGTTCCTGAAGTAGTACCTGGTGTTCTTGAAGTACCTGGTGTTCCTGAAGTAGTACCTGCTGTTCCTGTAGTACCTGAAGTAGTACCTGGTGATCCTGAAGTAATACCTGGCGTTCCTGAAGTAGAACCTGGTGTTCCTGAAGTAGTACCTGGTGTTCCTGAAGTAGTACCCGGCGTTCCTGAAGTAGTACCTGGTTTTCCTGAAGTAGTACCTGGCATTCCTGAAGTAGTACCTGGCGTTCCTGAAGTAGTGATTGGCGTTCCTGAAGTAGTACCTGGTGTTACTGAAGAAGTACCTGGTGTTCTTGAAGTACCTGGTGATCCTGAAGTTGTACCTGGCGTTCCAGAAGTAGTACCTGGTGTTCCTGAAGTAGTTTCTGGCGTTCTTGAAGTAGTACCTGCTGTTCCTGAAGTAGTACCTGAAGTAGTACCTGGCGTTCCTGAAGTAGTACCTGGTGTTCCTGAAGTAGTACCTGGTGTTTCTAACGTGCTAGTAGCTGGTGCTCCTGAAGTTGTACCTGGGGATCCGGAAGTTGAACCTGGCGTTCCTGAAGTAGTACCTGGCGTTCCAGAAGTAGTACTTGGCGTCGTTCCTGAAGTAGTACCTGGTGTTCCTGAAGTAGTACCTTGTGTTCCTGAAGTAGTCCTTGGTGTTCCTGAAGTAGTACCTGGTGTTCCTGAAGTACCTGGTGTTCCTGAAATAGTACCTGGTGTTTCTGATGTAGTACCTGGTGTTTCGGAAGTAGTACTTGGCGTCGTTCCTGAAGTAGTACCTGGTGTTCCTGAAGTAGTACTTGGTGTTCCTGAAGTAGTACCTGGTGTTCTTGAAGTAGTACCTGGTGTTACCAAAGTATATATAATTGTAATAATGAACTATTTGTTAGTCCGTGTAAAACCCCAGGTATGCTAATAGAAGCAAACATGACTTCGAATGGTGTAATATACATAAATCCGTGTTGATAATTGCATTAAGAAACCCGTAATTCCAATATATAAAAAATATTACTTAACCTAATAAACGAAGCTGTTTTGCTAAGAAACGTGTCGTTTATTGCTACTGTAGTGGGGATTTATAGTACATACTCAGAGGCATACTATGATTTCATATTTCCTAGAAAAGATAAAGTGGTTTAGTAAACCTATAAACCAAGCTGTTTTGTAAAGAAACGTGTCTGAAAATGTAGGACGCTTATTATCGATATACTCCGACATATCTCAAATGGAAAGTTACTGTTGTATTAGTTGTTTGTACCAATTGTCTATAATTCCTTTCAAAAGTATGATGTTTCTTATCGATATACTCCAACATATCTGAAGGGGAATGAATGAATAGGGTTTTACGGCGTACCAACACATTATCTACAACTAATTTCAGTATAAAACGGCATCGTCGTTACCGCATACAATAACAAGCGGGTGCATACGCTCGTCTTTTTTCCAAATATATTATGTAGGTCAAAGTCAGTGAAGTAAACTTTTTAAACATGATGGTGATTAGTTTAAAAAATCAATACTATTACTGAAAAAATAAAAAAGATTTAAAAAAAATCACCAAAAAGATAGAGATGTCAAAGAACAGCGTTAACTCGACTTTTTTAGCCCTGTCGATCACAGAACAGTATATTATAATGTACTACATGTATCAGAAAAATTTCATGAAAGCATCTTTCATATTAGCAAACTAGTAGATACAATGTACATGTATGTGCAAGTAGGAGAGAATATACACTATGTCTATGTCTGGCTTAGTCTTACAATTTTTTTTTTAAAATCTGGGTGTGTTACAAATTTTTTTTTAAAATCTGGGTGTGGAAGTGGGGGTGTATGTGCCAAAGTTTGATACACAGGGCTTTTAGTTTTAATACAATCAAAATAAGTTGGAGGGGGAGAGTGTCTTGGAGTTGGTAACAAAGTTGAAAAGGGACTATTTAATTCAATACAGAACACAATTTTAAGAAAACAATTGGAGGGGGTTGGGATCTTGGGGTTGGTAACAAAGGAGCAGAATAGTATTAAATTTAAAAGAAAACAAAATTAAAAAAAAAAAGTGTGTGGGGGTGGGGGTGGGGGAGGTTAGGGTTGAGGGTCTTGGGTAACAAAGTTGAAATGGGGTAGAGTATTTGATTTAATACAAAACAAAATTAAAAAATATTAAAAAAATGGGCGGGGATGGGGGTTGGTGTGGTTGGGGGTTGGTGGGTGGGGAGGGTGGGGTCTTTGTGTCAGTAACAAAGTTGAAATGTGGCAGAGGTTTTAGAGCCCAAAGTATGTAAATTTAGGTAAGTTAGCTATATATACATTGTTTGTATAACATGATATGAATGTGTTTATGAAGTTTAGTCACCGTAACATGAGTTGTTTGTTCAGAAACAGAGAAAAAGCTGAGCTAAACATAAAACTTTAACAAGCGGACGACGACGACAACGACGACGACGCCGACGATGACAGGGTCATGACAATAGCTCTTCGTTTTTTTCAAAATGACGAGCTAAAAATGTTGCCAGCATAGAAATACAATCATGTATAGGGCTAATATTTGATGGATTTACCTAGTTCATTGCATTCTGTAACTGTTATCTTGTCTATTACGACATTTGGACCACTCACAAGCTTAATTTCCAGGCTCTTTACTTCAACAATTTTAGTTTTCATCGATGTCAGCGTCACATTTGTCATGTTTGTAGTTTCGTTAATACTAATTAGCTGCAATGTAAGACGTTCATATTACATATTTATAGAATATATTTATTTTCCTATTATGTGATGCAGATAAACATGTCATTTGTGCAGTTGTATAGTGATAGTAAAACATGCGACAGTATGTATTTTAGAACCACTAGAAACACAAGAATGTATATAAAAATGGTGTTTACATAATACATGTTTTTTTGTGTTGAATTAACCTATTCAATATGCTATTTTGTTATATGGACAACCTATAGCATTTAAATCATTAGGTTAATCAATAATACCACATATCATTGTTCAGGACCTACCCTAAGCAACACAGTTTTAAGCAGCCTATATTAATACACGAAATGAACATTTACTGCAGCAGAGGCTGGTAGTTGTGGTTTTAGTATATGTAAGTACCTTAGTCATTGTTTTCTGCTTTCCGTTGTTTGTTATAACTTTAATGACAGAATTGTCACTGGCAATTTCACCATGCCAAAGTATCATTCGCATAACATTGGTGGCAGAGCTTCCAATTAGTTCAATAGCAATATTCCTGTCTTTTTGCAGTGATACAGGCAGCTGAGGGGTCACTTTGACCGTTGTCTGCCTCGTATTAGTGTTGTTGTTGGATGCTACAGGTAATGGGGATTCTATCCCAGAACATTGTTCTGAAAGTAAAACATGCATAATAACAGTTATAACTTGACTTATCACTTGGGAGTTAGATTTGATTGTCTCTCTCTCTCATCATAGAATGAATTGAAATAAAGGAATGTAAATCATGATTGTCTCTCTCTCTCATCATATAATAATTATAAAGGAAAGCCAGGATGTGAACCACGATTAGTTCTCTCTCATCATATAATATTAAGGATAGCTTGGATGTGAACAATGATTGTCTCTCTCTCATCATATAATGAAATGGAAATCTAGGATGTGAACCATGATTGACTCTCTTATCATATTATATAAACGAAAGCCACAATGTGAACCATGATTGTTGCTCTCTCATATATAATATTAAGGAAAGCCACAATGTGAACCATGATTGTTTCCCACTCATCATATAATATTAAGGAAAGCCAGGATGTGAACCATGATTGTTTCCCTCTCATCATATAATATTAAGGAAAGCCAGGATGTGAACCATGATTGTTTTTCCCTCATCATATAATATAAAGGAAAACCAGGATGTGAACCACGATTGCTTCCCTCTCATCATATAATATAAAGCAAAGCTAAGATGTGAACCATGATTGCTTCCCTCTCATCATATAATATAAAGGAAAGCTAGGATGTGAACCATGATTGTTTTTCTCTTATCATATAATATAAAGGAAATCTAGGATGTGAACCATGATTGTTTTTCTCTCATCATATAATATTAAGAAAATCTAGGAGGTGAAACATGATTGCTTCCCTCCCATCATATAATATAAAGGAAAGCTAGGATGTGAATTATGAGTGTTTCTCTCGAATCATATAATATTAAGGAAAGAAGCTAGGATGTGAACCATGATTGCTTCCCTCCCATCATATAATATAAAGGAAAGCCAGGATGTGAACAATGATTGTCTCTCTCTCATCATATAATATAAAGGAAAGCTTTCCTGAAGTAGTACCTGGCGTTCCTGAAGTAGTACCTGGCGTTCCTGAAGTAGTTACTGGTGTTCCTGAAGTAGTACCTGGCGTTCCTGAAGTAGTACCTGGTGTTCCTGAAGTAGAACCTGGCGTTCCTGAAGTAGAACTTGGCGTTCCTGAAGTAGTACCTGGTGTTTCTGAAGAAGTACCTAGTGTTCCTGAAGTACCTGGTGTTCCTGAAGTAGAACCTGGTGTTCTTGAAGTAGTACCTGGCGTTTCTGAAGTAGTACCTGGTGTTCCTGAAGTAGTACCTGGTGTTCTTGAAGTACCAGGTGTTCCTGAAGTAGTACCTGGCGTTCCTGAAGTAGTACCTGGTGTTCCTGAAGTAGTACCTGGCGATCCTGAAGAAGTACCTGGTGTTCCTGAAGTAGTACCTGAAGTAGTACCTGGCGTTTCTGAAGTAGTACCTGGCGTTCCTGAAGTAGTACCTTGTGTTCGTGAAGTAGTACCTGGTGTTCCTGAAGTAGTACCTGGCATTCCTGAAGTAGTCCCTGGCGTTCCTGATGTAGTACCTGTTGTTCCTGAAGTAGTACCTGGTGTTCTTGAAGTACCTGGTGTTCCTGAAGTAGTACCTGCTGTTCCTGTAGTACCTGAAGTAGTACCTGGTGATCCTGAAGTAGAACCTGGAGTTCCTGAAGTAGTACCTGGTGTTCCTGAAGTAGTACCCGGCGTTCCTGAAGTAGTACCTGGTTTTCCTGAAGTAGTACCTGGCATTCCTGAAGTAGTACCTGGCGTTCCTGAAGTAGTGATTGGCGTTCCTGAAGTAGTACCTGGTGTTACTGAAGAAGTACCTGGTGTTCTTGAAGTACCTGGTGATCCTGAAGTTGTATCTGGCGTTCCAGAAGTAGTACCTGGTGTTCCTGAAGTAGTTCCTGGCGTTCTTGAAGTAGTACCTGCTGTTCCTGAAGTAGTACCTGAAGTAGTACCTGGCGTTCCTGAAGTAGTATCTGGCGTTCCAGAAGTAGTACTTGGCGTCGTTCCTGAAGTAGTACCTGGTGTTCCTGAAGTAGTCCCTGGCGTTCCTGATGTAGTACCTGTTGTTCCTGAAGTAGTACCTGGTGTTCTTGAAGTACCTGGTGTTCCTGAAGTAGTACCTGCTGTTCCTGTAGTACCTGAAGTAGTACCTGGTGATCCTGAAGTAATACCTGGCGTTCCTGAAGTAGAACCTGGTGTTCCTGAAGTAGTACCTGGTGTTCCTGAAGTAGTACCCGGCGTTCCTGAAGTAGTACCTGGTTTTACTGAAGTAGTACCTGGCATTCCTGAAGTAGTACCTGGCGTTCCTGAAGTAGTGATTGGCGTTCCTGAAGTAGTACCTGGTGTTACTGAAGAAGTACCTGGTGTTCTTGAAGTACCTGGTGATCCTGAAGTTGTACCTGGCGTTCCAGAAGTAGTACCTGGTGTTCCTGAAGTAGTTTCTGGCGTTCTTGAAGTAGTACCTGCTGTTCCTGAAGTAGTACCTGAAGTAGTACCTGGCGTTTCTGAAGTAGTACCTGGTGTTCCTGAAGTAGTACCTGGTGTTTCTAACGTGCTAGTAGCTGGTGCTCCTGAAGTTGTACCTGGGGATCCGGAAGTTGAACCTGGCGTTCCTGAAGTAGTACCTGGCGTTCCAGAAGTAGTACTTGGCGTCGTTCCTGAAGTAGTACCTGGTGTTCCTGAAGTAGTACCTGGTGTTCCTGAAGTAGTCCTTGGTGTTCCTGAAGTAGTACCTGGTGTTCCTGAAGTACCTGGTGTTCCTGAAATAGTACCTGGTGTTTCTGATGTAGTACCTGGTGTTTCGGAAGTAGTACTTCGCGTCGTTCCTGAAGTAGTACCTGGTGTTCCTGAAGTAGTACTTGGTGTTCCTGAAGTAGTACCTGGTGTTCTTGAAGTAGTACCTGGTGTTACCAAAGTATATATAATTGTAATAATGAACTATTTGTTAGTCCGTGTAAAACCCCAGGTATGCTAATAGAAGCAAACATGACTTCGAATGGTGTAATATACATAAATCCGTGTTGATAATTGCATTAAGAAACCCGTAATTCCAATATATAAAAAATATTACTTAACCTAATAAACGAAGCTGTTTTGCTAAGAAACGTGTCGTTTATTGCTACTGTAGTGGGGATTTATAGTACATACTCAGAGGCATACTATGATTTCATATTTCCTATAAAAGATAAAGTGGTTTAGTAAACCTATAAACCAAGCTGTTTTGTAAAGAAACGTGTCTGAAAATGTAGGACGCTTCTTATCGATATACTCCGACATATCTCAAATGGAAAGTTACTGTTGTATTAGTTGTTTGTACCAATTGTCTATAATTCCTTTCAAAAGTATGATGTTTCTTATCGATATACTCCAACATATCTGAAGGGGAATGAATGAATAGGGTTTTACGGCGTACCAACACATTATCTACAACTAATTTCAGTATAAAACGGCATCGTCGTTACCGCATACAATAACAAGCGGGTGCATACGCTCGTCTTTTTTCCAAATATATTATGTAGGTCAAAGTCAGTGAAGTAAACTTTTTAAACATGATGGTGATTAGTTTAAAAAATCAATACTATTACTGAAAAAATAAAAAAGATTTAAAAAAAAATCACCAAAAAGATAGAGATGTCAAAGAACAGCGTTAACTCGACTTTTTTAGCCCTGTCGATCACAGAACAGTATATTATAATGTACTACATGTATCAGAAAAATTTCATGAAAGCATCTTTCATATTAGCAAACTAGTAGATACAATGTACATGTATGTGCAAGTAGGAGAGAATATACACTATGTCTATGTCTGGCTTAGTCTTACAATTTTTTTTTTAAAATCTGGGTGTGTTACAAATTTTTTTTTAAAATCTGGGTGTGGAAGTGGGGGTGTATGTGCCAAAGTTTGATACACAGGGCTTTTAGTTTTAATACAATCAAAATAAGTTGGAGGGGGAGAGTGTCTTGGAGTTGGTAACAAAGTTGAAAAGGGACTATTTAATTCAATACAGAACACAATTTTAAGAAAACAATTGGAGGGGGTTGGGATCTTGGGGTTGGTAACAAAGGAGCAGAATAGTATTAAATTTAAAAGAAAACAAAATTAAAAAAAAAAAAGTGTGTGGGGGTGGGGGTGGGGGAGGTTAGGGTTGAGGGTCTTGGGTAACAAAGTTGAAATGGGGTAGAGTATTTGATTTAATACAAAACAAAATTAAAAAATATTAAAAAAATGGGCGGGGATGGGGGTTGGTGTGGTTGGGGGTTGGTGGGTGGGGAGGGTGGGGTCTTTGTGTCAGTAACAAAGTTGAAATGTGGCAGAGGTTTTAGAGCCCAAAGTATGTAAATTTAGGTAAGTTAGCTATATATACATTGTTTGTATAACATGATATGAATGTGTTTATGAAGTTTAGTCACCGTAACATGAGTTGTTTGTTCAGAAACAGAGAAAAAGCTGAGCTAAACATAAAACTTTAACAAGCGGACGACGACGACAACGACGACGACGCCGACGATGACAGGGTCATGACAATAGCTCTTCGTTTTTTTCAAAATGACGAGCTAAAAATGTTGCCAGCATAGAAATACAATCATGTATAGGGCTAATATTTGATGGATTTACCTAGTTCATTGCATTCTGTAACTGTTATCTTGTCTATTACGACATTTGGACCACTCACAAGCTTAATTTCCAGGCTCTTTACTTCAACAATTTTAGTTTTCATCGATGTCAGCGTCACATTTGTCATGTTTGTAGTTTCGTTAATACTAATTAGCTGCAATGTAAGACGTTCATATTACATATTTATAGAATATATTTATTTTCCTATTATGTGATGCAGATAAACATGTCATTTGTGCAGTTGTATAGTGATAGTAAAACATGCGACAGTATGTATTTTAGAACCACTAGAAACACAAGAATGTATATAAAAATGGTGTTTACATAATACATGTTTTTTTGTGTTGAATTAACCTATTCAATATGCTATTTTGTTATATGGACAACCTATAGCATTTAAATCATTAGGTTAATCAATAATACCACATATCATTGTTCAGGACCTACCCTAAGCAACACAGTTTTAAGCAGCCTATATTAATACACGAAATGAACATTTACTGCAGCAGAGGCTGGTAGTTGTGGTTTTAGTATATGTAAGTACCTTAGTCATTGTTTTCTGCTTTCCGTTGTTTGTTATAACTTTAATGACAGAATTGTCACTGGCAATTTCACCATGCCAAAGTATCATTCGCATAACATTGGTGGCAGAGCTTCCAATTAGTTCAATAGCAATATTCCTGTCTTTTTGCAGTGATACAGGCAGCTGAGGGGTCACTTTGACCGTTGTCTGCCTCGTATTAGTGTTGTTGTTGGATGCTACAGGTAATGGGGATTCTATCCCAGAACATTGTTCTGAAAGTAAAACATGCATAATAACAGTTATAACTTGACTTATCACTTGGGAGTTAGATTTGATTGTCTCTCTCTCTCATCATAGAATGAATTGAAATAAAGGAATGTAAATCATGATTGTCTCTCTCTCTCATCATATAATAATTATAAAGGAAAGCCAGGATGTGAACCACGATTAGTTCTCTCTCATCATATAATATTAAGGATAGCTTGGATGTGAACAATGATTGTCTCTCTCTCATCATATAATGAAATGGAAATCTAGGATGTGAACCATGATTGACTCTCTTATCATATTATATAAACGAAAGCCACAATGTGAACCATGATTGTTGCTCTCTCATATATAATATTAAGGAAAGCCACAATGTGAACCATGATTGTTTCCCACTCATCATATAATATTAAGGAAAGCCAGGATGTGAACCATGATTGTTTCCCTCTCATCATATAATATTAAGGAAAGCCAGGATGTGAACCATGATTGTTTTTCCCTCATCATATAATATAAAGGAAAACCAGGATGTGAACCACGATTGCTTCCCTCTCATCATATAATATAAAGCAAAGCTAAGATGTGAACCATGATTGCTTCCCTCTCATCATATAATATAAAGGAAAGCTAGGATGTGAACCATGATTGTTTTTCTCTTATCATATAATATAAAGGAAATCTAGGATGTGAACCATGATTGTTTTTCTCTCATCATATAATATTAAGAAAATCTAGGAGGTGAAACATGATTGCTTCCCTCCCATCATATAATATAAAGGAAAGCTAGGATGTGAATTATGAGTGTTTCTCTCGAATCATATAATATTAAGGAAAGAAGCTAGGATGTGAACCATGATTGCTTCCCTCCCATCATATAATATAAAGGAAAGCCAGGATGTGAACAATGATTGTCTCTCTCTCATCATATAATATAAAGGAAAGCTTTCCTGAAGTAGTACCTGGCGTTCCTGAAGTAGTACCTGGCGTTCCTGAAGTAGTTACTGGTGTTCCTGAAGTAGTACCTGGCGTTCCTGAAGTAGTACCTGGTGTTCCTGAAGTAGAACCTGGCGTTCCTGAAGTAGAACTTGGCGTTCCTGAAGTAGTACCTGGTGTTTCTGAAGAAGTACCTAGTGTTCCTGAAGTACCTGGTGTTCCTGAAGTAGAACCTGGTGTTCTTGAAGTAGTACCTGGCGTTTCTGAAGTAGTACCTGGTGTTCCTGAAGTAGTACCTGGTGTTCTTGAAGTACCAGGTGTTCCTGAAGTAGTACCTGGCGTTCCTGAAGTAGTACCTGGTGTTCCTGAAGTAGTACCTGGCGATCCTGAAGAAGTACCTGGTGTTCCTGAAGTAGTACCTGAAGTAGTACCTGGCGTTTCTGAAGTAGTACCTGGCGTTCCTGAAGTAGTACCTTGTGTTCGTGAAGTAGTACCTGGTGTTCCTGAAGTAGTACCTGGCATTCCTGAAGTAGTCCCTGGCGTTCCTGATGTAGTACCTGTTGTTCCTGAAGTAGTACCTGGTGTTCTTGAAGTACCTGGTGTTCCTGAAGTAGTACCTGCTGTTCCTGTAGTACCTGAAGTAGTACCTGGTGATCCTGAAGTAGAACCTGGAGTTCCTGAAGTAGTACCTGGTGTTCCTGAAGTAGTACCCGGCGTTCCTGAAGTAGTACCTGGTTTTCCTGAAGTAGTACCTGGCATTCCTGAAGTAGTACCTGGCGTTCCTGAAGTAGTGATTGGCGTTCCTGAAGTAGTACCTGGTGTTACTGAAGAAGTACCTGGTGTTCTTGAAGTACCTGGTGATCCTGAAGTTGTATCTGGCGTTCCAGAAGTAGTACCTGGTTTTCCTGAAGTAGTTCCTGGCGTTCTTGAAGTAGTACCTGCTGTTCCTGAAGTAGTACCTGAAGTAGTACCTGGCGTTCCTGAAGTAGTATCTGGCGTTCCAGAAGTAGTACTTGGCGTCGTTCCTGAAGTAGTACCTGGTGTTCCTGAAGTAGTCCCTGGCGTTCCTGATGTAGTACCTGTTGTTCCTGAAGTAGTACCTGGTGTTCTTGAAGTACCTGGTGTTCCTGAAGTAGTACCTGCTGTTCCTGTAGTACCTGAAGTAGTACCTGGTGATCCTGAAGTAATACCTGGCGTTCCTGAAGTAGAACCTGGTGTTCCTGAAGTAGTACCTGGTGTTCCTGAAGTAGTACCCGGCGTTCCTGAAGTAGTACCTGGTTTTACTGAAGTAGTACCTGGCATTCCTGAAGTAGTACCTGGCGTTCCTGAAGTAGTGATTGGCGTTCCTGAAGTAGTACCTGGTGTTACTGAAGAAGTACCTGGTGTTCTTGAAGTACCTGGTGATCCTGAAGTTGTACCTGGCGTTCCAGAAGTAGTACCTGGTGTTCCTGAAGTAGTTTCTGGCGTTCTTGAAGTAGTACCTGCTGTTCCTGAAGTAGTACCTGAAGTAGTACCTGGCGTTTCTGAAGTAGTACCTGGTGTTCCTGAAGTAGTACCTGGTGTTTCTAACGTGCTAGTAGCTGGTGCTCCTGAAGTTGTACCTGGGGATCCGGAAGTTGAACCTGGCGTTCCTGAAGTAGTACCTGGCGTTCCAGAAGTAGTACTTGGCGTCGTTCCTGAAGTAGTACCTGGTGTTCCTGAAGTAGTACCTGGTGTTCCTGAAGTAGTCCTTGGTGTTCCTGAAGTAGTACCTGGTGTTCCTGAAGTACCTGGTGTTCCTGAAATAGTACCTGGTGTTTCTGATGTAGTACCTGGTGTTTCGGAAGTAGTACTTCGCGTCGTTCCTGAAGTAGTACCTGGTGTTCCTGAAGTAGTACTTGGTGTTCCTGAAGTAGTACCTGGTGTTCTTGAAGTAGTACCTGGTGTTACCAAAGTATATATAATTGTAATAATGAACTATTTGTTAGTCCGTGTAAAACCCCAGGTATGCTAATAGAAGCAAACATGACTTCGAATGGTGTAATATACATAAATCCGTGTTGATAATTGCATTAAGAAACCCGTAATTCCAATATATAAAAAATATTACTTAACCTAATAAACGAAGCTGTTTTGCTAAGAAACGTGTCGTTTATTGCTACTGTAGTGGGGATTTATAGTACATACTCAGAGGCATACTATGATTTCATATTTCCTATAAAAGATAAAGTGGTTTAGTAAACCTATAAACCAAGCTGTTTTGTAAAGAAACGTGTCTGAAAATGTAGGACGCTTCTTATCGATATACTCCGACATATCTCAAATGGAAAGTTACTGTTGTATTAGTTGTTTGTACCAATTGTCTATAATTCCTTTCAAAAGTATGATGTTTCTTATCGATATACTCCAACATATCTGAAGGGGAATGAATGAATAGGGTTTTACGGCGTACCAACACATTATCTACAACTAATTTCAGTATAAAACGGCATCGTCGTTACCGCATACAATAACAAGCGGGTGCATACGCTCGTCTTTTTTCCAAATATATTATGTAGGTCAAAGTCAGTGAAGTAAACTTTTTAAACATGATGGTGATTAGTTTAAAAAATCAATACTATTACTGAAAAAATAAAAAAGATTTAAAAAAAAATCACCAAAAAGATAGAGATGTCAAAGAACAGCGTTAACTCGACTTTTTTAGCCCTGTCGATCACAGAACAGTATATTATAATGTACTACATGTATCAGAAAAATTTCATGAAAGCATCTTTCATATTAGCAAACTAGTAGATACAATGTACATGTATGTGCAAGTAGGAGAGAATATACACTATGTCTATGTCTGGCTTAGTCTTACAATTTTTTTTTAAAATCTGGGTGTGTTACAAATTTTTTTTTAAAATCTGGGTGTGGAAGTGGGGGTGTATGTGCCAAAGTTTGATACACAGGGCTTTTAGTTTTAATACAATCAAAATAAGTTGGAGGGGGAGAGTGTCTTGGAGTTGGTAACAAAGTTGAAAAGGGACTATTTAATTCAATACAGAACACAATTTTAAGAAAACAATTGGAGGGGGTTGGGATCTTGGGGTTGGTAACAAAGGAGCAGAATAGTATTAAATTTAAAAGAAAACAAAATTAAAAAAAAAAAGTGTGTGGGGGTGGGGGTGGGGGAGGTTAGGGTTGAGGGTCTTGGGTAACAAAGTTGAAATGGGGTAGAGTATTTGATTTAATACAAAACAAAATTAAAAAATATTAAAAAAATGGGCGGGGATGGGGGTTGGTGTGGTTGGGGGTTGGTGGGTGGGGAGGGTGGGGTCTTTGTGTCAGTAACAAAGTTGAAATGTGGCAGAGGTTTTAGAGCCCAAAGTATGTAAATTTAGGTAAGTTAGCTATATATACATTGTTTGTATAACATGATATGAATGTGTTTATGAAGTTTAGTCACCGTAACATGAGTTGTTTGTTCAGAAACAGAGAAAAAGCTGAGCTAAACATAAAACTTTAACAAGCGGACGACGACGACAACGACGACGACGCCGACGATGACAGGGTCATGACAATAGCTCTTCGTTTTTTTCAAAATGACGAGCTAAAAATGTTGCCAGCATAGAAATACAATCATGTATAGGGCTAATATTTGATGGATTTACCTAGTTCATTGCATTCTGTAACTGTTATCTTGTCTATTACGACATTTGGACCACTCACAAGCTTAATTTCCAGGCTCTTTACTTCAACAATTTTAGTTTTCATCGATGTCAGCGTCACATTTGTCATGTTTGTAGTTTCGTTAATACTAATTAGCTGCAATGTAAGACGTTCATATTACATATTTATAGAATATATTTATTTTCCTATTATGTGATGCAGATAAACATGTCATTTGTGCAGTTGTATAGTGATAGTAAAACATGCGACAGTATGTATTTTAGAACCACTAGAAACACAAGAATGTATATAAAAATGGTGTTTACATAATACATGTTTTTTTGTGTTGAATTAACCTATTCAATATGCTATTTTGTTATATGGACAACCTATAGCATTTAAATCATTAGGTTAATCAATAATACCACATATCATTGTTCAGGACCTACCCTAAGCAACACAGTTTTAAGCAGCCTATATTAATACACGAAATGAACATTTACTGCAGCAGAGGCTGGTAGTTGTGGTTTTAGTATATGTAAGTACCTTAGTCATTGTTTTCTGCTTTCCGTTGTTTGTTATAACTTTAATGACAGAATTGTCACTGGCAATTTCACCATGCCAAAGTATCATTCGCATAACATTGGTGGCAGAGCTTCCAATTAGTTCAATAGCAATATTCCTGTCTTTTTGCAGTGATACAGGCAGCTGAGGGGTCACTTTGACCGTTGTCTGCCTCGTATTAGTGTTGTTGTTGGATGCTACAGGTAATGGGGATTCTATCCCAGAACATTGTTCTGAAAGTAAAACATGCATAATAACAGTTATAACTTGACTTATCACTTGGGAGTTAGATTTGATTGTCTCTCTCTCTCATCATAGAATGAATTGAAATAAAGGAATGTAAATCATGATTGTCTCTCTCTCTCATCATATAATAATTATAAAGGAAAGCCAGGATGTGAACCACGATTAGTTCTCTCTCATCATATAATATTAAGGATAGCTTGGATGTGAACAATGATTGTCTCTCTCTCATCATATAATGAAATGGAAATCTAGGATGTGAACCATGATTGACTCTCTTATCATATTATATAAACGAAAGCCACAATGTGAACCATGATTGTTGCTCTCTCATATATAATATTAAGGAAAGCCACAATGTGAACCATGATTGTTTCCCACTCATCATATAATATTAAGGAAAGCCAGGATGTGAACCATGATTGTTTCCCTCTCATCATATAATATTAAGGAAAGCCAGGATGTGAACCATGATTGTTTTTCCCTCATCATATAATATAAAGGAAAACCAGGATGTGAACCACGATTGCTTCCCTCTCATCATATAATATAAAGCAAAGCTAAGATGTGAACCATGATTGCTTCCCTCTCATCATATAATATAAAGGAAAGCTAGGATGTGAACCATGATTGTTTTTCTCTTATCATATAATATAAAGGAAATCTAGGATGTGAACCATGATTGTTTTTCTCTCATCATATAATATTAAGAAAATCTAGGAGGTGAAACATGATTGCTTCCCTCCCATCATATAATATAAAGGAAAGCTAGGATGTGAATTATGAGTGTTTCTCTCGAATCATATAATATTAAGGAAAGAAGCTAGGATGTGAACCATGATTGCTTCCCTCCCATCATATAATATAAAGGAAAGCCAGGATGTGAACAATGATTGTCTCTCTCTCATCATATAATATAAAGGAAAGCTTTCCTGAAGTAGTACCTGGCGTTCCTGAAGTAGTACCTGGCGTTCCTGAAGTAGTTACTGGTGTTCCTGAAGTAGTACCTGGCGTTCCTGAAGTAGTACCTGGTGTTCCTGAAGTAGAACCTGGCGTTCCTGAAGTAGAACTTGGCGTTCCTGAAGTAGTACCTGGTGTTTCTGAAGAAGTACCTAGTGTTCCTGAAGTACCTGGTGTTCCTGAAGTAGAACCTGGTGTTCTTGAAGTAGTACCTGGCGTTTCTGAAGTAGTACCTGGTGTTCCTGAAGTAGTACCTGGTGTTCTTGAAGTACCAGGTGTTCCTGAAGTAGTACCTGGCGTTCCTGAAGTAGTACCTGGTGTTCCTGAAGTAGTACCTGGCGATCCTGAAGAAGTACCTGGTGTTCCTGAAGTAGTACCTGAAGTAGTACCTGGCGTTTCTGAAGTAGTACCTGGCGTTCCTGAAGTAGTACCTTGTGTTCGTGAAGTAGTACCTGGTGTTCCTGAAGTAGTACCTGGCATTCCTGAAGTAGTCCCTGGCGTTCCTGATGTAGTACCTGTTGTTCCTGAAGTAGTACCTGGTGTTCTTGAAGTACCTGGTGTTCCTGAAGTAGTACCTGCTGTTCCTGTAGTACCTGAAGTAGTACCTGGTGATCCTGAAGTAGAACCTGGAGTTCCTGAAGTAGTACCTGGTGTTCCTGAAGTAGTACCCGGCGTTCCTGAAGTAGTACCTGGTTTTCCTGAAGTAGTACCTGGCATTCCTGAAGTAGTACCTGGCGTTCCTGAAGTAGTGATTGGCGTTCCTGAAGTAGTACCTGGTGTTACTGAAGAAGTACCTGGTGTTCTTGAAGTACCTGGTGATCCTGAAGTTGTATCTGGCGTTCCAGAAGTAGTACCTGGTGTTCCTGAAGTAGTTCCTGGCGTTCTTGAAGTAGTACCTGCTGTTCCTGAAGTAGTACCTGAAGTAGTACCTGGCGTTCCTGAAGTAGTATCTGGCGTTCCAGAAGTAGTACTTGGCGTCGTTCCTGAAGTAGTACCTGGTGTTCCTGAAGTAGTCCCTGGCGTTCCTGATGTAGTACCTGTTGTTCCTGAAGTAGTACCTGGTGTTCTTGAAGTACCTGGTGTTCCTGAAGTAGTACCTGCTGTTCCTGTAGTACCTGAAGTAGTACCTGGTGATCCTGAAGTAATACCTGGCGTTCCTGAAGTAGAACCTGGTGTTCCTGAAGTAGTACCTGGTGTTCCTGAAGTAGTACCCGGCGTTCCTGAAGTAGTACCTGGTTTTACTGAAGTAGTACCTGGCATTCCTGAAGTAGTACCTGGCGTTCCTGAAGTAGTGATTGGCGTTCCTGAAGTAGTACCTGGTGTTACTGAAGAAGTACCTGGTGTTCTTGAAGTACCTGGTGATCCTGAAGTTGTACCTGGCGTTCCAGAAGTAGTACCTGGTGTTCCTGAAGTAGTTTCTGGCGTTCTTGAAGTAGTACCTGCTGTTCCTGAAGTAGTACCTGAAGTAGTACCTGGCGTTTCTGAAGTAGTACCTGGTGTTCCTGAAGTAGTACCTGGTGTTTCTAACGTGCTAGTAGCTGGTGCTCCTGAAGTTGTACCTGGGGATCCGGAAGTTGAACCTGGCGTTCCTGAAGTAGTACCTGGCGTTCCAGAAGTAGTACTTGGCGTCGTTCCTGAAGTAGTACCTGGTGTTCCTGAAGTAGTACCTGGTGTTCCTGAAGTAGTCCTTGGTGTTCCTGAAGTAGTACCTGGTGTTCCTGAAGTACCTGGTGTTCCTGAAATAGTACCTGGTGTTTCTGATGTAGTACCTGGTGTTTCGGAAGTAGTACTTCGCGTCGTTCCTGAAGTAGTACCTGGTGTTCCTGAAGTAGTACTTGGTGTTCCTGAAGTAGTACCTGGTGTTCTTGAAGTAGTACCTGGTGTTACCAAAGTATATATAATTGTAATAATGAACTATTTGTTAGTCCGTGTAAAACCCCAGGTATGCTAATAGAAGCAAACATGACTTCGAATGGTGTAATATACATAAATCCGTGTTGATAATTGCATTAAGAAACCCGTAATTCCAATATATAAAAAATATTACTTAACCTAATAAACGAAGCTGTTTTGCTAAGAAACGTGTCGTTTATTGCTACTGTAGTGGGGATTTATAGTACATACTCAGAGGCATACTATGATTTCATATTTCCTATAAAAGATAAAGTGGTTTAGTAAACCTATAAACCAAGCTGTTTTGTAAAGAAACGTGTCTGAAAATGTAGGACGCTTCTTATCGATATACTCCGACATATCTCAAATGGAAAGTTACTGTTGTATTAGTTGTTTGTACCAATTGTCTATAATTCCTTTCAAAAGTATGATGTTTCTTATCGATATACTCCAACATATCTGAAGGGGAATGAATGAATAGGGTTTTACGGCGTACCAACACATTATCTACAACTAATTTCAGTATAAAACGGCATCGTCGTTACCGCATACAATAACAAGCGGGTGCATACGCTCGTCTTTTTTCCAAATATATTATGTAGGTCAAAGTCAGTGAAGTAAACTTTTTAAACATGATGGTGATTAGTTTAAAAAATCAATACTATTACTGAAAAAATAAAAAAGATTTAAAAAAAAATCACCAAAAAGATAGAGATGTCAAAGAACAGCGTTAACTCGACTTTTTTAGCCCTGTCGATCACAGAACAGTATATTATAATGTACTACATGTATCAGAAAAATTTCATGAAAGCATCTTTCATATTAGCAAACTAGTAGATACAATGTACATGTATGTGCAAGTAGGAGAGAATATACACTATGTCTATGTCTGGCTTAGTCTTACAATTTTTTTTTTAAAATCTGGGTGTGTTACAAATTTTTTTTTAAAATCTGGGTGTGGAAGTGGGGGTGTATGTGCCAAAGTTTGATACACAGGGCTTTTAGTTTTAATACAATCAAAATAAGTTGGAGGGGGAGAGTGTCTTGGAGTTGGTAACAAAGTTGAAAAGGGACTATTTAATTCAATACAGAACACAATTTTAAGAAAACAATTGGAGGGGGTTGGGATCTTGGGGTTGGTAACAAAGGAGCAGAATAGTATTAAATTTAAAAGAAAACAAAATTAAAAAAAAAAAGTGTGTGGGGGTGGGGGTGGGGGAGGTTAGGGTTGAGGGTCTTGGGTAACAAAGTTGAAATGGGGTAGAGTATTTGATTTAATACAAAACAAAATTAAAAAATATTAAAAAAATGGGCGGGGATGGGGGTTGGTGTGGTTGGGGGTTGGTGGGTGGGGAGGGTGGGGTCTTTGTGTCAGTAACAAAGTTGAAATGTGGCAGAGGTTTTAGAGCCCAAAGTATGTAAATTTAGGTAAGTTAGCTATATATACATTGTTTGTATAACATGATATGAATGTGTTTATGAAGTTTAGTCACCGTAACATGAGTTGTTTGTTCAGAAACAGAGAAAAAGCTGAGCTAAACATAAAACTTTAACAAGCGGACGACGACGACAACGACGACGACGCCGACGATGACAGGGTCATGACAATAGCTCTTCGTTTTTTTCAAAATGACGAGCTAAAAATGTTGCCAGCATAGAAATACAATCATGTATAGGGCTAATATTTGATGGATTTACCTAGTTCATTGCATTCTGTAACTGTTATCTTGTCTATTACGACATTTGGACCACTCACAAGCTTAATTTCCAGGCTCTTTACTTCAACAATTTTAGTTTTCATCGATGTCAGCGTCACATTTGTCATGTTTGTAGTTTCGTTAATACTAATTAGCTGCAATGTAAGACGTTCATATTACATATTTATAGAATATATTTATTTTCCTATTATGTGATGCAGATAAACATGTCATTTGTGCAGTTGTATAGTGATAGTAAAACATGCGACAGTATGTATTTTAGAACCACTAGAAACACAAGAATGTATATAAAAATGGTGTTTACATAATACATGTTTTTTTGTGTTGAATTAACCTATTCAATATGCTATTTTGTTATATGGACAACCTATAGCATTTAAATCATTAGGTTAATCAATAATACCACATATCATTGTTCAGGACCTACCCTAAGCAACACAGTTTTAAGCAGCCTATATTAATACACGAAATGAACATTTACTGCAGCAGAGGCTGGTAGTTGTGGTTTTAGTATATGTAAGTACCTTAGTCATTGTTTTCTGCTTTCCGTTGTTTGTTATAACTTTAATGACAGAATTGTCACTGGCAATTTCACCATGCCAAAGTATCATTCGCATAACATTGGTGGCAGAGCTTCCAATTAGTTCAATAGCAATATTCCTGTCTTTTTGCAGTGATACAGGCAGCTGAGGGGTCACTTTGACCGTTGTCTGCCTCGTATTAGTGTTGTTGTTGGATGCTACAGGTAATGGGGATTCTATCCCAGAACATTGTTCTGAAAGTAAAACATGCATAATAACAGTTATAACTTGACTTATCACTTGGGAGTTAGATTTGATTGTCTCTCTCTCTCATCATAGAATGAATTGAAATAAAGGAATGTAAATCATGATTGTCTCTCTCTCTCATCATATAATAATTATAAAGGAAAGCCAGGATGTGAACCACGATTAGTTCTCTCTCATCATATAATATTAAGGATAGCTTGGATGTGAACAATGATTGTCTCTCTCTCATCATATAATGAAATGGAAATCTAGGATGTGAACCATGATTGACTCTCTTATCATATTATATAAACGAAAGCCACAATGTGAACCATGATTGTTGCTCTCTCATATATAATATTAAGGAAAGCCACAATGTGAACCATGATTGTTTCCCACTCATCATATAATATTAAGGAAAGCCAGGATGTGAACCATGATTGTTTCCCTCTCATCATATAATATTAAGGAAAGCCAGGATGTGAACCATGATTGTTTTTCCCTCATCATATAATATAAAGGAAAACCAGGATGTGAACCACGATTGCTTCCCTCTCATCATATAATATAAAGCAAAGCTAAGATGTGAACCATGATTGCTTCCCTCTCATCATATAATATAAAGGAAAGCTAGGATGTGAACCATGATTGTTTTTCTCTTATCATATAATATAAAGGAAATCTAGGATGTGAACCATGATTGTTTTTCTCTCATCATATAATATTAAGAAAATCTAGGAGGTGAAACATGATTGCTTCCCTCCCATCATATAATATAAAGGAAAGTTAGGATGTGAATTATGAGTGTTTCTCTCGAATCATATAATATTAAGGAAAGAAGCTAGGATGTGAACCATGATTGCTTCCCTCCAATCATATAATATAAAGGAAAGCCAGGATGTGAACAATGATTGTCTCTCTCTCATCATATAATATAAAGGAAAGCTTTCCTGAAGTAGTACCTGGCGTTCCTGAAGTAGTACCTGGCGTTCCTGAAGTAGTAACTGGTGTTCCTGAAGTAGTACCTGGCGTTCCTGAAGTAGTACCTGGTGTTCCTGAAGTAGAACCTGGCGTTCCTGAAGTAGAACTTGGCGTTCCTGAAGTAGTACCTGGTGTTTCTGAAGTAGTACCTAGTGTTCCTGAAGTACCTGGTGTTCCTGAAGTAGAACCTGGTGTTCTTGAAGTAGTACCTGGCGTTTCTGAAGTAGTACCTGGTGTTCCTGAAGTAGTACCTGGTGTTCTTGAAGTACCAGGTGTTCCTGAAGTAGTACCTGGCGTTCCTGAAGTAGTACCTGGTGTTCCTGAAGTAGTACCTGGCGATCCTGAAGAAGTACCTGGTGTTCCTGAAGTAGTACCTGAAGTAGTACCTGGCGTTCCTGAAGTAGTACCTGGTGTTCCTGAAGTAGTACCTGGCGATCCTGAAGAAGTACCTGGTGTTCCTGAAGTAGTACCTGAAGTAGTACCTGGCGTTCCTGAAGTAGTACCTGGCGTTCCTGAAGTAGTACCTTGTGTTCGTGAAATAGTACCTGGTGTTCCTGAAGTAGTACCTGGCATTCCTGAAGTAGTCCCTGGCGTTCCTGATGTAGTACCTGTTGTTCCTGAAGTAGTACCTGGTGTTCTTGAAGTACCTGGTGTTCCTGAAGTAGTACCTGCTGTTCCTGTAGTACCTGAAGTAGTACCTGGTGATCCTGAAGTAATACCTGGCGTTCCTGAAGTAGAACCTGGTGTTCCTGAAGTAGTACCTGGTGTTCCTGAAGTAGTACCCGGCGTTCCTGAAGTAGTACCTGGTTTTCCTGAAGTAGTACCTGGCATTCCTGAAGTAGTACCTGGCGTTCCTGAAGTAGTGATTGGCGTTCCTGAAGTAGTACCTGGTGTTACTGAAGAAGTACCTGGTGTTCTTGAAGTACCTGGTGATCCTGAAGTTGTACCTGGCGTTCCAGAAGTAGTACCTGGTGTTCCTGAAGTAGTTCCTGGCGTTCTTGAAGTAGTACCTGCTGTTCCTGAAGTAGTACCTGAAGTAGTACCTGGCGTTCCTGAAGTAGTACCTGGCGTTCCAGAAGTAGTACTTGGCGTCGTTCCTGAAGTAGTACCTGGTGTTCCTGAAGTAGTCCCTGGCGTTCCTGATGTAGTACCTGTTGTTCCTGAAGTAGTACCTGGTGTTCTTGAAGTACCTGGTGTTCCTGAAGTAGTACCTGCTGTTCCTGTAGTACCTGAAGTAGTACCTGGTGATCCTGAAGTAATACCTGGCGTTCCTGAAGTAGAACCTGGTGTTCCTGAAGTAGTACCTGGTGTTCCTGAAGTAGTACCCGGCGTTCCTGAAGTAGTACCTGGTTTTCCTGAAGTAGTACCTGGCATTCCTGAAGTAGTACCTGGCGTTCCTGAAGTAGTGATTGGCGTTCCTGAAGTAGTACCTGGTGTTACTGAAGAAGTACCTGGTGTTCTTGAAGTACCTGGTGATCCTGAAGTTGTACCTGGCGTTCCAGAAGTAGTACCTGGTGTTCCTGAAGTAGTTTCTGGCGTTCTTGAAGTAGTACCTGCTGTTCCTGAAGTAGTACCTGAAGTAGTACCTGGCGTTCCTGAAGTAGTACCTGGTGTTCCTGAAGTAGTACCTGGTGTTTCTAACGTGCTAGTAGCTGGTGCTCCTGAAGTTGTACCTGGGGATCCGGAAGTTGAACCTGGCGTTCCTGAAGTAGTACCTGGCGTTCCAGAAGTAGTACTTGGCGTCGTTCCTGAAGTAGTACCTGGTGTTCCTGAAGTAGTACCTTGTGTTCCTGAAGTAGTCCTTGGTGTTCCTGAAGTAGTACCTGGTGTTCCTGAAGTACCTGGTGTTCCTGAAATAGTACCTGGTGTTTCTGATGTAGTACCTGGTGTTTCGGAAGTAGTACTTCGCGTCGTTCCTGAAGTAGTACCTGGTGTTCCTGAAGTAGTACTTGGTGTTCCTGAAGTAGTACCTGGTGTTCTTGAAGTAGTACCTGGTGTTACCAAAGTATATATAATTGTAATAATGAACTATTTGTTAGTCCGTGTAAAACCCCAGATATGCTAATAGAAGCAAACATGACTTCGAATGGTGTAATATACATAAATCCGTGTTGATAATTGCATTAAGAAACCCGTAATTCCAATATATAAAAAATATTACTTAACCTAATAAACGAAGCTGTTTTGCTAAGAAACGTGTCGTTTATTGCTACTGTAGTGGGGATTTATAGTACATACTCAGAGGCATACTATGATTTCATATTTCCTAGAAAAGATAAAGTGGTTTAGTAAACCTATAAACCAAGCTGTTTTGTAAAGAAACGTGTCTGAAAATGTAGGACGCTTATTATCGATATACTCCGACATATCTCAAATGGAAAGTTACTGTTGTATTAGTTGTTTGTACCAATTGTCTATAATTCCTTTCAAAAGTATGATGTTTCTTATCGATATACTCCAACATATCTGAAGGGGAATGAATGAATAGGGTTTTACGGCGTACCAACACATTATCTACAACTAATTTCAGTATAAAACGGCATCGTCGTTACCGCATAAAATAAAAAGAGCACTTGATCAACAACATTGAACAAATAGTTTAAAGACAAAATATGACCTGACCTTCAAGATAAGAGCAAAATGTGTTACAAAATGACTCAGCGTATAAGCAATCACACTTATAGTCAGTTCCAGCCATATCACTGCAAGCATCGCACACTAATGATTAGCTTGCATCAAAACCTTAACGCAAATTAGATTTAAGATAAAATGTGACCTTTTCTTCCTACAGTATGGTCTTGTATAGTGAGCAACCCGATATGTAACATAGTGCCTCAGAGTAGAAGCATGTACACTTATTTCAAGTTCCATGCATATAATTGCTAATTATGCAAACTTATGAACAACTTACACGAGTTTAAGACAGAAAATATGACCTATTCGCCCTGCAATATGACCTTGACATTAATTTTAGGAGTCCGATATGTTATATACTGCCTCAGAGTATAAGCATGCGCACTTCTGTCAAGTTCCGTGCATATAACTGCTTGCTATGCATAATTATGAACAACTTTACCGAAACTGTAACGCAGGTATGACGCATACGCCGATTTCAGTACAAAATATCCCCTATTCATAGAATAGTCGAGTTAAAAACAAAGTTGAATATAGTTATATAGGTATAGCTGTCTTGATAATTCATTGCATTAACAGATGCATCAGCTATAATTCCGTTATTTTGATTTAATAAACTGAAAATTAAACATAAAAAATGACGAGTTTATTTAGTTTTTCTGCTACTTTGGTGTTGATTCGAGTGAATGCACAGATATTTTCAAATTCACGATAATAGTGGGATATTTATTTTTCGGAATTGGTGTCGCTGAAACAGTGACAAATACAATTATTAGTATATAATAAGTAACACTTCTAGGTGTAATATTGAAATATAGTTCAATCTAAATACATCATTTCATATATTCAATTTTCAAAAATCGTGTTTTTAATATATGCAATATAGAAGACAACATCTGTCTGCTATGGACAAAATAAAGTATTTGGGACGGACAGGGATCGTTACGGACGGACTGACTGACAAAAGACAGACAGACGAACGGAGATATTTTCGATATCCCCTTTCCGCTACGCGGTCGGGGATAATACCTGCATCCATTTACTTAAACATAAAAGAAGGTACACAAAAGTAAAATGTATGACGATGTTATATAATATATTGATTATCATGATTACTATTGACTTTCTATCTAGTTAGAAATGGAAATGTTATCAATCCAACTGTATACAACATGTATGATTGTACAGAGGATTGTGTAAATGTAAGATCATGGGAATAGAATAAAAGTAATATATACGTCATTGTAAAACAATATGTAAAAGCCGAAAGACAAACTGTAAAAATAGATCGTGACGAAAACGGATGATGATAATATTTTAAACAATTTTTTACCTGATGTTTCTTTTTCAGTACTAGGGGAAACACTAGCGGCTGTAGTAGTCGAAGGCAATGTTGGTTTGGGTGTTTTCTTTGTTTTTTTAGGTTTAGTCGCTTTTGAACTAGTAACTTCTTCAGTCGATATAGTTGTTGAAACACCTGGATTTTTACCCTTGGTAAATGTACCTGTTTGCCCAATGGTTCCAGTAGGTTTTGGTGATCCTTCTGGACCATTCGATGTAGATGTACCTGTAAAACATTTATACCGTTGCAGACGTTCGTACATTTTATTAGGATATGATTTTAAACAGTAGCAGTCATACGACTGCGGATTTCAAGGGTCTTTGACTTTAATATATAAGGTATATTCCCTTTTGAACTGGTTACTTCTTCCGTTGACACAGTTGTCGAAACATCTAGATTGTCCTAGAGTAGCAGACCTAAACCTAATTATACTAAAACCGCATTGAAAATCAGTAAACAAGTAAAAGAAAAATCGTTGAAAATTGACAACGTCTGCAACATATTTACATATAGGTATTATCACAAGGGATATGCGAGTTGCTTTGTCACTATATTATTTAAACAGATTGTTTAAAAAAAAATAACAACAAAAATAGCCATCAAAGTTTTATTTTCAACTGCTCAACTACTAAGGTTTTTTAGTACATATTCTAAAATGAAACTGGTTTTCCTTTCTTTCACAAGATTTACTATTTTGAGATAATGAGAGATATATGTCGAATGTGGATACGTTACATGATGTGGTTGCTCTGAAACAGTTGTTGTGGGTAAAATCTGATGACAGAGTTCCGCCGTTTTACATCTGATACTAATATACAAATCTATTTTGTCTAAAACATGTGGATATGTCCATGTATAAGTATGGAAATGTATTTTACTTCAGTGAATTAACCTTTATTAAACAAAGTAATTACGTTTTAAATTTGGCTTCTACTGCAATATCTTTTATCAAAGTTAGAAACGTTTGCACTTTGAGTCTATCTTTCAATAAAACAAGTCTTCTTACTTTCTAATATTAAAGTGCTCTGTTTGCTTTGATACTATTGTCATTTGTTTTGGTCTGGCAGAGTACATCTTCCACACGTCATAGACAATCACTTTATATATCATAAAAACATCTGTGTTTTAGGTGAGAATGAATGCATGATGGTAGTAGTTGATGGAAAACTATTTTAACATTTTTATGCTCGTTATCAAAATTGGTTTCATGTGTTTCGTGTCAAGAAATAGTTCTAAAACTACAACGCATTATCGACACAATACAGCACTACTGAGAAGTTAATATATAGTCAACGCATTGTTATATTGTTACACAACTACATATTGCTTAATTGTTGTCGACTTTAAATATATACTACACTACACTATATATACATTACTAAAGTAGTACCTGGTGTTTCTGAAGTAGTACCTGGTGTTCCTGAAGTACTTGGTGTTCCCGAAGTAGAACCTGGTGTTTCCGAAGTAGTACCTGGTGTTCCTGAAGTAATTGATGTTCCTGAAGTACCTGGTGTTCCCGAAGTAGAACCTGGTGTTTCCGAAGTAGTACCTGGTGTTTCTGAAGTAGTACCTGGTGTTCCTAAAGTACCTGGTGTTCCTGAAGTAGAACCTGGTGTTTCCGAAGTAGTGCCTGGTGTTCCTGAAGTAACTGATGTTCCTGAAGTACCTGGTGTTCCTGAAGTAGTACCTGGTGTTTCTGAAGTAGTACCTGGTGTTCCTGAAGTAGTATCTGGTGTTTCTGAAGTAGTACCTTGCGTTCCTGAAGTAGTACTTGGCGTTCCTGAAGTAGTACCTGGCGTTCCTGTGGTAGTAACTGGTGTTCCTGTAGAAGTACCTGAAGTAGTACCTGGCGTTCCTGAAGAAATACCTGGTGTTGCTGAAGTAGTTCCTGAAGTAGTACCTGGCGTTTCTGAAGTAGTACCTCGTGTTCCGGAAGTAGTACCTGGTGTTCCTGAAGTACCTGGTGTTCCTGAAGAAGTACCTGGCGTTCTTGAAGTAGTACCTGGTGTTCCTGAAATAGTACCTGGCGTTCCTGAAGTAGTACCTGGCGTTCCTGAAGTAGTACCTGGTGTTTCTGAAGTAGTAACTAGTATTCCTGAAGTACCCGCTGTTCCTGAAGTAGTACCTGGTTTCCCTGAAGTAGTACCTGGCGTTTCTGTAGTAGGACCTGGTGTTCCTGAAGTAGTATCTGGAGTTCTTGAAGTACCAGGTGTTCCTGAAGTAGTACCTGGCGTTCCTGAAGTAGTACCTGGCGTTTCTGAAGTAGTACCTGGCGTTTCTGAAGTAGTACCTGGTGTTCCTGAAGTAGTTCCTGGCGTTCTTGAAGTAGTACCTGCTGCTCCTGAAGTAGTACCTGAAGTAGTACCTGGCGTTCCTGAAGTAGTACCTGGTGTTCCTGAAGTAGTACCTGGTGTTTGTAAAGTAGTAGTACCTGGTGCTCCTGAAGTTATATCTGGGGATCCGGAAGTAGAACCTGGCGTTCCTGAAGTAGAACCAGGCGTTCGTGAAGTAGTACCTGGTGTTGCTGAAGTAGTACCTGATGTTCCTGACGAAGTACCTGGTGTTCCAGAAGTAGTTACTTGCGTTCCTGAAGTAGTACCTGATTTTCCTGAAGTAGTACCTGGCGATCCCGTAGTAGTAACTGGCGTTCCTGAAGTAGTACCTGGCGTTCCTGAAGTAGAAACTGGTATTCCTAAAGTAGTACCTGGTGTTTCTGAAGTAGTACCTGGTGTTCCTGAAGTACCTGGTGTTCCTGAAGTAGTACCTGGCGTTCCTGAAGTAGTACCTGGTGTTCCTGAAGTAGTACCTGAAGTAGTACCTGGGGTTCCTGATGTAGTACCTGGTGTTCCTGAAGTAGTACCTGGCGTTTCCGAAGTAGTACCTGGTGTTCCGGAAGAAGTACCTGGTGTTCCTGAAGTTCCTGGTGTTCCTGAAGTAGTACCTGGTGTTCCTGAAGTAGTACCGGATGTTCCTGAAGTAGTACCTGATGTTCGTGAAGTAGTACCTGGTGTTCCTGAAGTAGTACCTGACGTTCCTGAAGTAGTACCTGGCGTTTCTAAAGTAGTACCTGGCGTTCCTGATGTAGTACTTGGTGTTCCTGAAGTAGTACCTGGCGTTCTTGGAGTACCTGGTGTTCCTGAAGTAGTACCTGGTGTTCCTGAAGTAATACCTGAAGTAGTACCTTCCGTTCCTGAAGTAGTACCTGGCTTTCCTGAAGTATTACCTAGTGTTCCTGAAGTAGTACCTTGTGTTCTTGAAGTACCTGGTATTCCTGAAGTAGTACCATCATAGAATGAATTGAAATAACAGAATGTAAATCATGATTGTCTCTCTTTCTCTCATCATATAATAAGTATAAAGGAAAGCCAGGATGTGAACCATGATTGTTTCTCTCTCATCATATAATGACATGGAAATCTAGGATGTGAACCATGATTGTCTCTATCATCATATGTTATAAACGAAAGCCAAGATGTGAACCATGATTGTTTCTCTCTCATCATATAAAATAAAGGAAAGCCAGGATGTGAACCATAATTGTTTCTCTCAACATATAATATAAAGGAAAGCCAGGATGTTAACTATGATTGTTTCTCTCTCATCATATAATATAAAGGAAAAGCAGGATATGTAAACCATGATTGTTTCCCTCTCATCATATAATATAAAGGAAACCCAGAATGTGAGAACCATGATTGTTTCCTTCTCATCATATAATATTAAGAAAAGCCAGGATGTGACCCATGATTGTTTCTTTCTCATCATATCAATTGAAGAAATCTGGGATGTGAAACATGATTGTTTATCTCTCATCATATAATATTAAGGAAAACCAAGATGTGAATCATGATTGTTTTCATAAAATCATATAATATTAAGGAAAGCTAGGATGGGAACAATGATTGTCACTCTCTAATCATATAATGAAATGGAAATCTAGGATGTGAACCATGATTGTCTCTCTCATCATATAATATAAAAGAAAGGCATGATACGAACCATGATTGTTTCCCTCTCATCATATAATATAAAGGAAAACCAGGATGTGTGAACCATGATTGGTTCTCTCTCATCATATAATATAAAGGAAAGTAAGGAGGTGAACCATGATTGTTTCCCTCTTATCATATAATATAAAGGAAAGCCAGGATGTGAACCATGATTGTTTCCCTCTCATCATATAATATAAAGGAAAACCAGGATGTGTGAACCATGATAGTTTCTCTCTCATCATATAATATAAAGGAAAGCCAGGAGGTGAACCATGATTGTTTCTCTCTCATCATATAATATAAAGGAAAACCAGGATGTGTGAACCATGATTGTTTCTCTCTCATCATATAATATAAAGCAAAGCCAATAGGTGAACCTTGATTGTTTCCCTCTCATCATATAATATAAAGGAAAGCCAGGATGTGAACTATGATTGTTTCCCTCTCATCATATAATATAAAGGAAAACCTGGATGTGTGAACCATGATTGTTTCTCTCTCATCATATAATATAAAGCAAAGCCAATAGGTGAACCTTGATTGTTTCTCTCTCATCATATAATATAAAGCAAAGCCAGGAGGTGAACCATGATTGTTTCTCTCTCATTATATAATATAAAGGAAAGCCAGGAGGTGAACCATGATTGTTTCTCTCTCATCATATAATATAAAGGAAAACCAGGATGTGTGAACCATGATTGTTTCTCTCTCATCATATAATATAAAGAAAAGCCAGGAGGTGATCCATGATTGATTCCCTCTCATCATATAATATAAAGGAAAACCAGGATGTGTGAACCATGATTGTTTCTCTCTCATCATATAATATAAAGGAAAGCCAGGATGTGTGAACCATGATTGTTCCTCTCTCATCATATAATATAAAGCAAAGCCAGGAGGTGAACCTTGATTGTTTCTCTCTCATCATATAATATAAAGTAAAGCCAGGAGGTGAACCATGATTGTTTCTCTCTCATCATATAATATAAAGGAAAGCCAGAAGGTGAACCATGATTGTTTCTCTCTCATCATATAATATAAAGGAAAACCAGGATGTGTGAACCATGATTGTTTCTCTCTCATCATATAATATAAAGGAAAGCCAGGAGGTGAACCATGATTGTTTCCCTCTCATCATATAATATAAAGGAAAACCAGGATGTGTGAACCATGATTGTTTCTCTCTCATCATATAATATAAAGCAAAGCCAGGAGGTGAACCTTGATTGTTTCTCTATCATCAAAAACTATTAAGAAAAATCAGGATGTGAACTATGATTGTTTCTCTATCATCAAATAATATAAAGAAAAGCCAGGATATGAACTATGATTGTTATTATTAGGTATAAACTATAGAGAAAATCGCGATATCCAACGATCACTCTGACAGTTTTATTTATATGAGGCGTTTCATTGAATAATAGATATTACTGAGTTAAATATTTTTAATAATGGTACTCTTAAAATTGTGAAATTATATATAGTATATTCACTACTTTTAATCATAAAAAAAAAGAAACAATGTTGTTTTCCGTGAAATATTTATAAAGGTTTACACGAGAATACTGAAAGAATTGGCGAGATTTTGACACTCCTGGCCATTCCATTAATTGTCTAAATAGTTTTCGATTTAATGTAGAGAGTGAATTGATTAAACGTCGATTATAAGAAATAACTATATTGCATAATATAATGTATGCATGTATATATGCGAGCTCACTGTAGTTTTGTCTATACAAATGATAATATCTGATGTTAGTCACTATAAAAGACTTAAACACTTTGGCTTTTATGTGTCAATAAAAGACAAGTTAAATTAAATGCTACATTTCCAGACGCGTATAGCAACCGTAGGTTTTCAGGTTTTCAGGAACATACCTTCTCTAAGTTTAATATATTTCCTGGTAGTTGAACTTTCTGTTAAATTATTAGATATATATTTATATAACCTTAATGTGTATATAATGATATAGAGACAGACGATGAAGAGGGAACTATAACACTAACAGCAATAATGCTGGCAAGAACGCGAAGGTTTTTTAGTACATACTCTAAAATGTAATTGGTCTTCCTTTCTTTCATAAGATTTATACATTTGAGACAATGAGAGATAAATGTGGAAATAGTTTTAAATTACGTTACATGATGTGGTTGCTCTGAAACAGTTGTTGTGGGTAAAGTTGATGACAGAGTTCCGTCGTTTTGCATCTGATATATATATATATATATATATATATACGAATCTATTTTATCTAAAACATGTGGATATGCCCATGTATTATATTTCTAATTATGGAAAGGTATTTTACTTTAGTGAATTAACCTTTATTAAACAAAGTAATTACGTTTTAAATTTGGCTTCTATTGCAATATCTTTTATCAAAGATAGAAACGTTTGCACCTTGAGTCTATCTTTCAATAAAACAAGTCTTCTTACTTTCTAATATTAAAGCGCTCTGTTTGGTTTGATACCAAATACTATTGTCAATGTTTTGGTCTGGCAGAGTACATCTTTCTCACGTCATAGACGATCACTTTATATATCACAAAAACAGCTGTGTTTTAGGTGAGAATGAATGCATGATGGTAATAGTTGATGGAAAACTATTTTCACATTGTCCTTTGACTTTTAATGCTTCTTATCAAAATTGGTTTCATGTGTTAATGAACAAAACTGGGAATGCTAATTATCGTGTCAAGAAATAGTTCTGAAACTACAACACATTATCAACACAATACAGCACTCCTGAGAAGTTAAAATATAGTCCACTCAATGTTATATAGTGTTACACCATATCATGTTGCTTAATTGTTGTCGACTTTAAATATATACTACACTACACTATTTATACATTCCTGAAGCAGTACCTGGTGCGGACGTACTTGTTACAGCTGGTGTAGAGGCTGTTTCAGATTGTACCGGTGTTGTTCCAGCGGGAGCTGAAGCAGTTCCAGACTGTCCTGTACCAGGTCCAGCTGATACTGTGGTAGGCGCGGGTGTTCCTGAAGTAGTACCTGGAGCTGACGTGCTAGTTACAGATGGTGTAGAAGCTGTAATAATAAACAGACTGGCTTTGTTTGATATCACATTGAATCGTTACGTACATGCCGGGCCCGATTACATCAGTCGGTAACGCGTCTGACTATCAATTCAGGGGTCGTGAGTTCAAATCCCCACCCGGCAACGGTCTCCGTGATGCTTGATATACGACATTGTGTCTCATTATCCGTCGTCTCTCACCGCTGATTCAAGTGGGAAAGTTATCAGTTACTTGCGGAAATGAGGTGTGCTCGAGTACAGGTTAACCTTTCAGGATCCCAGGAAACAGTGGTTATTGTCCGTCAGCCCTCGATGGCATAAAAATGACGCTAAATATTCAATACAATATTCGATACGTTGATAGACGCAAAAGGTTTATGAGCATAACCAATTGCATGATATTTATCTGGCTACAAAGAGCTGTTACGCTGTTATATTAAACTGGAATATATGACATTTTTTTAACTCATGTGATATGTTTATACACCCTGAACGTGTTTCTTACACAAAAAGCAAACCATTAAAACGTTTCTTAATACTTTCTATTCAAGAAGATCATCTCAAATATAATGTATTAAAAATGTATTAATCGCAAAATAGATCTAGATACTTATTGAAATATGTTTAAAATGTTGATAAGAAGCGTTTGTGATTCAAATGTAAAACACACCACCACCAACAACACGCGTCTGATAGAAGACGGAAAGTAAACGGAAATCGGAAATCGGCAATCGGCGCTGCCCCCACCCCCCCCCCCCCCCACCCCCCTTATTCATTTCTCTTTAAGTAACATGATTAAATACACTGCTCTCGGAGGTGTTTACTCTGTTAGCAAACGTTTAAGCGAACATGTCGTTCAAACTTGTGCAAGCAAATGAAACATTTAAGCGAAGGGAACAAGCCCTGGACAATAATATGATATTGGTTTAATATTACGATTTTTAAAAATAGTTTCATAAAAAATAAAGTTTCTAGAGGACAATATTTTGTTCACTATCGTTTAAATTATTAACTTTTCCCCGCAGGTTTGTCTATTGGTCCATTATATAGGTTTGCTTTTTATTCTACATTACCACATATATATATATTTTTAAACGTCAGTGCCGGAGTAAATATATTACTACTACTACAATATTATAATTTTTGCTCTAAATACTGAAGAGTTACAGAAGTCTAAATACTTTAAATAAATGTTTCAATGGTTTTCATATTGGTATTGTCCCAGGGGATATACGAGTTACTTTGTCACTATATTATTTAATTAAAATGTTAAAAAAACAAAAAAATACTTTTTTCTTGAAACAAATCTATCGTATTGACTTAGAATTTTAATCGTCCAATATTTATGGCCATTTTATTGATATGTTACAGTAGAAATAAAATAACACTGTATTGAAGTGTTTTCTTTTTTTCTTTTCATGAAATATGACCTTTTCGCCAAGCAATATGATATTGACTTTAAATTGAAGTGTCTAATCTGTTACATAATGTCTAAGAGTATAAGCTAACACACTTATGCCAAGTTCCATACATATAACTGCTAGCTATGCATAATTATGAACAACTTATGCACCAAAAATGTAATGCAGGTGTGACGCAGATGCCGACGCCGGGGAAAGTACAAACAAATATCTTACTCATAGAATAGTCGAGTAATAACGAATCTAAATATAGTAATATATATGTATAGCCGTCTTGATAATTTATTGCATTAACAGATGCATCAGCTATAATTCCGTTATTTTGCTTTTAATAAATTTATAATCAAACATATAAATAAAGTTATTTTGCTTTTCTGCTACTTTAGTGCGGATTTCGAGTGAATGCACAGAGATTTTCAAATTTACTATAATAGTGGGTTATTCATTTCTAGGAACTGGTTTTTCTGAAACAGTGACAATAACAACTACTAGTATATAGCAAATAGCACTTCTAGATGTAATATTAAAATATAGTTCCATTCTAAACACATTAATATTTCTTGTATTGGATTTTCAAAAATCAGGTTTTTAATGTATACAGTATAGAAGACAATGTATTTCTGTGCTAGACAAAAAAGGTATTTAGGGCAGACAGGAATCGTTACGGATGGACGGACCGACAATAGACAGACATACGAACGAAGAATATTTCGATATTTCCTTTCCTCAACGGGGTATGGGATAATAAATGCATCCACTTTCCCAAAATAAACAAGAAGGTACATGAAAGTTAAATGTATGACGATGTTATATAATATCTTGATTATCATGATTACTATTGACTTTCTATCCAGTTAGAATGATTGCCCAGGTGAGTGTTATCAATCCAACTGTGTATAACATGTATGATTGCCCAGGTGAGTGTTATCAAGCCAACTGTATACAACATGTATGATTGCCCAGGTGAGTGTTATCAATCCAACTGTATACAGCATGTACGATTGCCCAGGTGAGTGTTATCAATCCAACTGTATACAACATGTATGATTGTACAGGTAAGTGTTATCAATCCAACTGTATACAACATGTACGATTGATGTGAACCATGATTGTTTCTCTCTCATCATATGACATAATGGAAAGCCAGGATGTGAATCATGATTGTCTCTCTCTCATCATATCATATAATGGAAATCCAGGATATGAATCATGATTGTCTCTTTCTCTCATCATATAATGAATGGAAAGCCAGGATGTAAACCATGATTGACTCTTTCATCATATGACATAAGGAAGCAAGAATGTGAATAATGATTGTCTCTCTCTCATCATATGACATTCAGAAAAGCCAGAATGTGAACCATGATTGTCTCTCTCTCTCATTAAACGACATGAAAGAAATCCAGGATGTGAACCATAATTGCTTCTCACTCTCTCATCATATGACATAATGGAAAGCAAGGATGTGAATAATGACTCTCTCTCTCTCTCTCTCTCTCTCTCTCTCTCTCTCTCTCTCTCTCTCTCTTATCATAAATAAAGCTTAGATGTGAATCATGGTTGTCTCTCTCTCATCATATAACATAAAGAAAATCGAGGAAATGAACCATGATTGCCTTTCACTCTCTCATCATATGACATAAAGGAAATCCAGGATGTGAATCATGATTGTCTCTCTCTCATCATATGACATAAAGGAAATTCATGATGTGAATTATGATTGTCTATCTCTCTCTCATTATATGACATAAAGGTAATCCAGGATGTGAATCATGATTGTCTCTCTCTCTCTCATCATATGACATTAAGGAAATCAAGGAAGTGAATCATGATTCTCTCTCTCTCTCTCTCTCTCTCTCTCTCTCTCTCTCTCTCTCTCTCTCTCTCATCATATGACATAAAGGAAAGCCAGCAATGAACTATAAGTGTCTCACTCTCATCATATGACATAAAGGAAAGTCAGGAGGTGAACCATGATTGTCTCTGTCTCATCATATGACATAATGGAAAGCCAGAAATGAACTATGAGTGTCACTCTCTCATCATATAGTGAATGAAAATCCAGGATGTGAACCATCATTGTCTCTCTCTCATCATATGACATGAAGGAAAGCCTGGAGGTGAACCATGATTGTTTCTCTCTCATCATATGACATAATGGAAAACCAGGAGATGAACTATGAGTGTCTCTCTCTCTCTCTCTCATCATATAATGAATGGAAATTCAGGATGTGAACCATGATTGTCACTCTCTCATCATATGGCATAAAGGAAAACCAGGAGGAGAACCATCATTGTCTCTCTCTCATCATGTGGCTTAAAGGAAAGCAGGAGGGAACCATGATTGTCACTCTCTCATCATATGGCATAAAGGGAAGCCAGGATGTGAACCATTATTGTCTCTCTCTCATCATATGGCATAAAGAAAAGCCAGGATGTGAACCATCATTGTCTCTCTCTCATCATATGGCATAAAGAAAAGCCAGGATGTGAACCATTATTGTCTCTCTCTCTCATCATATGGCATAAAGGAAAACCAGGGAGAGAACAATCATTCTCTCTCTCTCATCATATGGCATAAAGGAAAGCCAGGAGGAGAACATTGAGTGTCACTCTCTCATCATATGTCATAAAGGAAAGCCAGGATGTGAACCATCATTGTCTCTCTCTCTCTCATCATATGGCATAAAGGAAAACCAGGAGGAGAACCATCATTGTCTCTCTCTCTCTCATCATATGACATAACGGAAAGCCAGGATGTGAACCATCATTGTCATTCTCTCATCATATGGCATAAAACAAAGCCAGGAGGAGAACCACCATTGTCTCTCTCTCATAATATGGCATAAAGGAAAGCCAGGAGGGGGAACCATGATTGTCACTCTCTCATCATATGGCATAAAGGGAAGCCAGGATGTGAACCATGATTGTCACTCTCTCATCATATGGCATAAAGGAAAGCCAGCATGTGAACCATCGTTCTCTTTCTCTCTCTCTCTCTCTCATCATATGGCATAAAGGAAAACCAGGAGGAGAACCAGCATTGTCTCTGTCTCATCATATGTCATAAAGGAAAGCCAAGAGGGGGAACCATGATTGTCACTCTCTCATCATATGGCATAAAGAAAAGCCAAGATGTGAACCATCATTGTCTCTCTCTCATCATATGGCATAATTGAAAGCCATGAGGAGAACCGCCATTGTCTCTCTCTCTCTCATTATATGATATAAAGGAAAGCCAGGAGGAGAACCATGAGTGTCACTCTCTCATCATATGGCATAAAGGAAAGCCAGGATGAGAACCAGCATTGTCTCTCTCTAATCATATGACATAAAGGAAAGCCAGGAAGTGTGAACCATTATTGTTTCTCTCTCATCATATAATATAAAGGAAAACCATATAATGAATTGAAACCCAGGGTGTAAATCAAATCATGATTGTTTTTCTATCATCATATAACATAAAAGAAAGCCAGGATGTGAACCATGATTGTCTCTCTCTAATCATATGACATAAAGGAAAGCCCAGATGTGAACCATGATTGTCTCTTTCTCATCATATAACATAATGAAAAAACCAAGAGGTGAATCAAGATTGGCTCTTTTATCATATAACATAAAAGAAAAACAAGAAGTGAACCACATCTTGTTTTATCTTTATATGACATAACGATCCGTTTGAATGTAAACTGTATTTATCTATATCACCATATAACACAGAAGAAAACTCGTAGGGTAACATTGTTTGGCTTTTTAAGTCATGCAACATGAATATGTAAAAGGTAGTCATAAGATGTACATTGTTTGACTCTATAAACATATAACAAAAAGTATAGGGGAGTCTTTGATGTAATGTTCTATAATCTGGCAGGAGATAAACTTTGTTTTTTTCCTTATACAACATAATGTGCAGGAATAAAGTATCCTACATGGGTTGGATATTCTGATAGAAAATTCCACCCCAAAGCATTATCCAAAGGGACGGAATTTTCAATATGAACTGAAAAAGCCATATAAGATTATTTTTCTTGCATACCAAACATATGGAATATTTATTTAATATGTAATGTATTATTAAATTTTACAAGTATGGCTTTTAGTCGTCACATTATATGTACTAAATCATGTGTTTTAATACGTTACGCCATGAATTAATCCGTCGTCACAGCAGGGTAGGATGAACGCGTGGAGGGCGTGTAGGACGAAAATTCTGTACCTGTACGGTATGCAAGAATATGCGGTGTTTAGCTGTATTGTCATTATCCATACTGAACAATGTCATTATGTTTGTGCCATCAAGTGCTTATCTACTCCTGTTCATACTACTGATGGACTATTGCATTAACTATACTGTTTGTATTTATTTGAATTGTTTACCCGTATTTGTTTGTCCTCCTGTTGTTCCAGTTGGATGTGGATATGGATGTGATCCAGGTCCTGTTGTTAAGGTATCTGTGGGGGATGGTGGACTATAAGTTGACGGTGCTCCTCCCTTACCACCGGATGTAGTTGTAACTGAACAAGTTTAGATATATTATATTAGGTATAAACTATAGAGAAAATCGCGATATCTAACCATAACTCAAAGTTTTATTTATATCAGGCGTTTTATTGTATTATAGGTGTTACTGGGTTAAATATTTTTGATAATGGCACTCTTAAAATAGTGAAATTATATATAGTACATTCAGATATCTATAAATGTTTATACGAGAACACTGTAGTTTGGTCTAACAAATGATAACATCTGATGTGAGTTAACTTTAAAAGACCTGGTGTTTCTGAAGTAGTACCTGGCATTTCTGAAGTAGTACTTGGCGTTCCTGATGTAGTACCTGTTGTTCCTGGAGTAGTACTTGGTGTTCCTGAAGTGGTACCTGGTGTTCCCGAAGTAGTTGGTTATATAAGGAGGTATTATTAATTGATGACATTTCTAATCAATGATAGATTTATTACATTCAATCTTCATAGATTATGTAGGACTACTAGCAGATGTTACAAAATATATATCCAAATTAAATTTTATAATTATACTTTTAGTTTGCATAGGAGGGGCACTTGCACTAATATTTATTTTATCAATTTCAATGTTTACATATTCATTCATGAAATAAAACTAAGCGAACAGATACAGTGCGTTACGAATACGTATTTATTTACGAGTTCAACCAGTCGCATTGATATGATCCGAAGCTATTGCCGATTACGGATATGTGGGTAGGAGACTCTTTATGAAAATGTTATATAAACTATTTGACTATTTTACATATTAAGTTTTTATATAATCTGTAGTACGGATCCAGCTTTCCCGATTGGGTCTGTTAAATAGCAATGTTGCGAAAGCTGCATTTGAGCACGTTTATTGGTCATTTGCTTCAACCGAAAATTTAATGACGTCACAATTTAGTAAGCGTCAAATTGCTATGAATAGTGAGACAGGTATAGAATTCCCTGCTTTTTTCTTTGCTAGTTAATATACCTAATTCGGGATATATCAGGATCTGGGATAGACTTGTTTAATTTGTTGAACCATAATTTTATGTAAGATAAATAAATTATAATATTGTGGATACAATCTTGAAAAATATGGAATTATATTTCTAAGCGCTTACCTTTGGTAACAAACGGCGTAGTAAATTCTGGAGTAGTTGTCGTCTCTGGAATAGAGTTTGTAAAAATGCAACATAGATTATAATTTACATTTTAGAATTTTATAATTATGACACATGGAGCAGCTTTGATGTGCGTTAGACATTTTCCACGATAACTCTCAATTAATAAGTTTGAAATATCAAGACCATAAGCCCACCTATACATCAGTATTTGACAAATATTATTAATATAAAGATACTATAGTTTTGTTTCAAGTAATGTTCAAGTTAAATATTAGAGTATCAATTTGTAATGACTCGTGCTTTACTACTTGATTTCTCTTTATCTCAGTATTTTGCGAATGTTTTGAACTGAAAATGTGATCGCTTACGCAATATGCCGCAGCTTTGCAATGATATTGACCACGGTGATGCCTCGGACAATATTATCATTCTCAGGTTGACAATTTTCAATAGCGCCGCATAGGAATATGATATTTATATTATGCGTAATTGCGACGGGTGTGACGTTACGTCAGATGTTGGCGTACATTGCAAAAAGGCTCGTACTTTTCAATTTTAAAATATCGTCATTTATCGAAAAAAATGAATAGAAATTCCAAAAAAACGTCACCGTAAGATGTACCAAAAAAAATAAATCCGATGAATAAAAAACGCATAAATAATGATTCCGTGCTATGCTTTCTCGCCTAAAATCAGTTATTTAACGTGGTGTCGAGAGTTCTCATTGACATAACAATTTCAAATCGAAATTCAGTACAGGTGATAAACAAAAAAGACACGATATAGAAAAAACGTTTTTTTTTTTTTTCAATAACTGGCTATGTATAAATCATATTTAAAATGTCTTCTGTATATTCTTTTAACACTGTTTTCTCAATAAAAAAGGTTCTTTATATCACTTTAATGAAAATTTATTTAAGAGAAATAAAAGAATGAAGTTTCTTATCATAATCTAGCCGCGATGTAACATCTATAAAATAATTGAAAAAAAAAATTAACAAAGTTTGTCGTATTTTTTACAGTTTCTCACTGTTGATAATTGATGATTTATATACCGGTTTAAAAGTTTATTTTTTGTTGAAGAAGATGATTGTATATACAACGTATGTCGTCCGGTATGATTTTGGTGTTATTTTTCCAATGTCTAGCCATAATGTAACGCCGTAAAATCAAGTAGTGTTAACGTCATTTTCGACGGACATTTAAAGTGCAAATATTAGAGATCATTGATTATTTCGTCGATAGAAATACTTTTGCTATATCAATGTTTTAATCTAGTCTGCCTGCTACATACTATTATACCATGCCATACAATGATTTAATTAGTTAATCAATCAATAAATCAACCAATCAGTTAACCAATTAATCCATATATTGAATATTCTTATGTGGCTGTATTTTAACGATATAATTACCAAACGGCGTTAATTTTCATATGGCGTTTGCTTCAGCCTCTGAAAAGACTATTTTTTTTTAAAGAGAAAAAAAAGAACGTAACCTTAATTGTAACCATAAACGCGAGAACGTGTATCACACTTCAAATAAAAATTAAGAGAATACTTAGCAACTCATCATACATCTGATACAGCGGTACGCAGATACAGCGGTATGGTCATGGAAAACCGGACACAGGTACACATTTATTAAAAAACGTAAGGCATTCGCCTATGGGATTGCGGTATGTTACATAAGTACGGTGACTGATCCGTTAATAAAGTAAAAAATCGACACGTAAAATAACGTTACATCGTGCTATGGACTGTACGCCAACATCTGTCGCAACGTCGTGTATGATGGCATCGCATCAAATGATAACGTCATGGCATAAGTATAAACTATTTCTAGATACTTCCGATCACATTTAAATGTTAAACGTAACCGGACATATGCGTTAATCTATCAGTTTAGTTTTATTCGCACGTATCACCGTTTATAATGTATTTGCAATAGAATAAAATCACTCCTGTCATACAACTGGCATGGAGGTTTGCACCCTCCGAGCTAAGACGAAAATGGCCGATCGTTAATAAAAACCTAATAATACGATTTTTAGGAAACTTGCCGGGGGTTTTTTCCACATTAATAGTGTAAACAACAGATGAAACATTATAAACGATGATTTATTTTCCTAACATAACAACCCATTACGGTTGCCTAAATTTTTAAGAGATAAGATATAAAAAGGTCCGACCACCTCACACATTTTTAAATCCTTAATATGTACAGATTTCCTTGCTTGTATGATTTGAGTTCTCAATTTTGAAATATGAATACAATTTTTGGATACTGATTTACAAATAATATTAGAATTCTTTGAAATGTTTCAGTATTAGTCATTTATGACTATACGTTACACTACGTTTCTAACTTTTTGATAAAGTTCCCATAATTCTGGTCTAAATGTGCCGGTTAAACAATCTGTCAGCTTAATTTACACAGGGATAAATATGCTTATCAACTTTGATATGTTTGAATAAAAACTGAAAATCCTATTGTATTTAAAATGCAAAAATCACCGTGTGCGTTTATTTTTGTCAGCTAAATGTCGTTATTTTACATATTACAGGGAATACTGGAATGTTACGAGATTGTTCCGCCATAAGAAACGATCTATATTTTCTTTGTCATTATTCGTTACTTTTACTCGGAAGGGTATTATTAGTTAATTGTTTCAAGTACTTATATGGAAAAAAAATCGAATGAACGCATTCAGACTTTACGAAAGCGTGTGTATTTATGCAAATGTTTTTTTCAATTATCTCAACCTCCAATCATAGCAGCAATACAAATACAAAAACATGTATATATACATTTTAACTTAGCTTCTAACCATTTGTTATATTGATTATTAATACATAAATTTGTGATTTTTTTATGTATGATAGTTATAAATAAAATATTTTTATTGTTGCTTTTTTTGTATGTTCACTATTTCCCAACTTTCTGGTTGAAACACAAATTGTAACACATGTTAAACTCGATCTTTCTATCATTAAATTAGCTGAGGTTATTTATGTATAAAGAAATACTGAAAATAATGCGGTATTTGTTATGTTTCTCTATTATTCAAACTTGTTTATGATATCGGAGGCTGAATTATTCATCTTAATTTTTATGTATCTCTTACGATATTACTTAAAAGTCGTTTTAGAGTTGTGAATAAGAATTCTCTACAACGATCAAGACATCAGAGTAAGCACATTCTATAATGAAAGGGGGGTATGCATTAAACCTGGCGGAGGCGGGGGAATACTTTAGAGTTATTCCCCTTTGAAAACCTGCACAGGTAAGCAATAACTTTTATTTACCACACACTTATTATAAAATATCAAAACGATATATCATATTAGATAGATTCAATTGCATATGTATTTTAGTTAATAAGGTTACAATATATTTGTTGATGTCATTTTGTCAAACTTATTATAGTTTATCATGCTGTAGATCTATTATGAAATTTGTCTTTAGTACACAGGCGAGCATATGACTACACGCTCTGGATGAAATACATTCTATGTTAAGCAATATTTCATTTAACCCACACGTCATAATTGACACGAAGTAAAAGTCTGCCTGGACATAAAATTAGTATATCGGACTGCCCGGAATACGTGTGTTATATTTTATTTTCGATTGTCCGGAAAATCTTTTAATTTATTTCTGACTGTCCGGAATATCTATATAATTTACCTGGCTAAACTCCTTTTTGGTCCGCGGTTAATATTTAAAATGATTTCCTATTTTCCGGATTATCTATATAACAGTCATTTCCAATTGTCCGGAATGTACTTTATTGTAAAAATATTTCCTGTTATTCAGAATATCTATATACTATTCATTTTCAGTATTTCGGACTGAACTGCATTGGTAAAAGTGTCCGATTGCCTCAGACATCTATATAATACTCATTACCGACCGTCCAGAATGTACTACCTTAGTTAAAACTACATAATACTCATATTTCCGATTGTCCAGAATATCTATATAATAGTCATTTATATTCCCGATCGTCCGTACTGTACTACCTAAATAAAAACTACATAATACTCATATTTCCGAATGTCCAGAATATCTATATAATAGTCATTTACATTTCCGATCGTCCGGACTGTACTTCCTTCGTAAAAACTAGATAATACTCACATTTTCGATTGTCCAGAATATATATATAATAATCATTTATATTTCCGATTGTCCGGACTGTACTACATTAGTAAAAACTACATAATACTGTTATTTCCGATTGTCCAGAATATCTATATATAAATAATCATTTACATTTCCGATCGTCCAGACTGTACTACAGTAGTAAAAACTACATAATAAACACATTTCCGATTGTCCAGAATAAACTACATTGTTAAATGTGCTGTCAAAATATTACAAGTTATTTGATTCAAATATTTCCTAATCCGTAATATCACTTCATGAATGAAATCAGTCATGTCCAATGTCTGCCAAACATACAAATTATATAATATATTGATAAAAGTGTATCAATCTTCTTTATATTTTTAATTCCACCTTTCATAATAAACAACTCCTATTTTAATACCGTTTAATATATTTGATTACGCACAATTTAGCAATCGAATAAAAATTAGGATAATTTACATTTAAGCTAATCATCTCAGAGATCTTGAATAAATGTGGATAAACCAGGTCATGATTATGTTCAGGTACCGCACTGAAGTGGTTTTAAAAAGGAAACATCCACTCCAAAATGGAATAGTTCAGAGAGATTGTACTAGCAATGGGTAAGAGAGTAACCAATAAGTGTTCAGCCAATGTTTTTATTTACTACTCAAGAAATTATGCATGGTAGACATGTGGCGAATGTTTTTTGATCAATGTTACACTGAACTACCAACAATGTTACACTGTGCTACTACCAATGTAACACTGAACTACCAACAATGTTACACTGTGCTACTACCAATGTAACACTGAACTACCAACATTGTTACACTGTGCTACTACAAATGTATTACTGAACTACCAACAATGTTACACTGTGCTACTACAAATGTTACACTGAACTACCAACAATGTTACACTGTGCTACTACAAATGTAACACTGAACTACCAACAATGTTACACTGTGCTACTACAAATGTATTACTGAACTACCAACAATGTTACACTGTGCTACTACAAATGTAACACTGAACTACCAACAATGTTACACTGTGCTACTACCATGTAACACTGAACTACCAACAATGTTACACTGTGCTACTACAAATGTAACACTGAACTACCAACAATGTTACACTGTGCTACTACCAATGTAACACTGAACTACCAACAATGTTACACTGTGCTATTACAAATGTAACACTGAACTACCAACAATGTTACACTGTGCTACTACAAATGTAACACTTAACTACACACAATGTTACACTGTGCTACTACAAATGTAACACTGAACTACCAACAATGTTACACTGTGCTACTACCATATAACACTGAGCTACCAACACTGTTACACTGTGCTACTACCAATGTAACACTGAACTACCAACAATGTTACACTGTGCTACTACAAATGTAACACTGAACTACCAACAATGTTACACTGAACTACCAGCTCTTTCTTTGTTTTCTCAGAAAAAGCAAGAAATCAATAGTTTAAAAACAATCTTGCTTTTTTCGGTATAATGAGTCCGGGGTTTGGACAAGTAGACTGACTTATTGGACACTCAATAATGTATATGGGTTTGCGTAAACTCGGTCGTGTTCTATAAAATAAAACAAGAGCTGACGGATGGACAGCGCGCTCGACTATTTTGATGCTGTTCTGAAACAACAGTTTTTTTTCAGGAAATAATTACCAAAATGGAAAACAATTAATATAAAACTCAAGGGTGGTAAAATTAAGCTATTATTATTATATTGTGCTAGTCTGTTCATTTTAAGTTAGCAAAATAATTAAAAAACAATATTTATTATCAACAGTTTTGTATTTTTGAAAACAACAATTTTGTAACAACATTCATTACTTACACATGTTGTACATCCAATAAATATGTGTACTGTGTAACCTTTATCATTTTGCGTTTCATACACTGTGTTCTGTACAGCATCGTGCATAATTCACGCTTGTTTGGCATCGTGCCATGCGAGTTATGTATAACATATTCAATATATTACGTAAATATATACAATGTTTTGCTTACCACACTGATCTTCATCTGAAGAATCATCACAGTCCATTTTTCCGTCACATACAAAATGGCTCGATATACAAGCACCACTGACACATTTGAAACCGTTATCGCATTCTTTATCTTCTGTTAAGAAAACTTCCATTTACTTACTATATATATTCAGTTTATTTGTGTGATGTAAATTATTATACAATAAGAACCACTGCATGTTGTGTGACTTTTATATTAGCCCAACATCAGTTATTTATATTATTATCACAAAACAGGCAATTCAATAAGGTAGATTAACCTTACGTCAGTTATTTATATTAACAAAACAGGTAATTCTTTATTAGGTGTTCAATGTAGATAAATTCTATATTATATGTTAAGTGTAAATAACCCAACATCAGTTATTTTATATTAACACAACAGGCATTTCTAAATTAGGTGTTAAGTGTAGATTATTTTTATATTATGTGTTAAGTGTAGATTTACCCAACATCAGTTATTTTTACTAACACAACACGCAATTCTATATTAGGTGTTAAGTGTATATTAACCCAACATCAGTTATTTTATATTAACACAACACGCAATTCTATATTAAGTGTTAAGTGTAGATTAACCAAACATTAATTATTCTATATTAACACAACAATACATACCATACAATTCTATATAAGGAGTGAAGTGTAGATTAACCCAACATCATTTATTTTGTATTAACAAAACAGGCAATTCTATATTAGGTGTTAATTGTAGATGAACCCAACATCAGTAATTTTATATTAACACAACAGGCAATTCTATATTAGGTGTTAATTGTAGATTAACCCAACATCAGTTATTTTAAATTGACACAACAGGCAATTCTATGTTAGGTGTTAAGTGTAAATCAGGCCAACATCAGTTATTTTATATTTACACAACAGGCAATTCTATATTAGGCGTTAATTTTAGATTAACCCAACATCAGTAATTTTATATTGACACAACAGGCAAATCTATGTTAGGTGGTCAGTGTAGATAAACCAACCATTAGTTATTTGATATTAACGCAACAGGCAATTGTATATTAGATGTTAAGTGTAGATTAACCCAGCATCAGTTACTCTATATTAACACAAAAAGCAATTCTGTATTAGTTGTTAAGTGTAGATTAACCCAACATGACTTATTCTATATTAGCAAATCAGGCAATTCTATATAAGGTGTTAAGCGTAGATGAACCCAACTTCAGTTATTATTATTAACATAACAGGCAATTGTACGAGTATATTAGATGTTTAGTGTATATTTTTTTATATTAGGTTTTAAGTGTACATTTAACCTACATCACTTATTTATACTAACCCAACAGCCAGTTCTATATTAGATGTTAAGTGTAGATTACCCCATCATCAGTTATTTTATATTAACATAACAGCCAATTCTATATTAGATGTTAAGTGTAGATTATCCCATCATCAGTTATTTTATACTAACCCAACAGCCAATTCTATATTAGATGTTAAGTGTAGATTACCCCATCATCAGTTATTTTATATTAACACAACAGCTAATTCTATATCAGGTGTTAAGTGTAGATTACCCCATCATCAGTTATTTTATATTAACACAACAAGCAATTCTATATGAGGCGTTAATTGTAGATTAACCCAACATCAGTTATTAATATTAACACAACTGGCAATTCTATATCAGGTGTTAAGTGTAGATTAACCCAACATCAGTTATTTTATATGAACACAAGATGTAATTCTATATTATGTGTTAAGTGTAGATTAACCCAACATCAGTTATTTATGTTAACACAACAGGCAGTTCTATATCAGGTGGTAAGTGTAGATTAACCAAACCTCAGTTATTTTATATTTACACAATAGGCAATTCTATACTAGGTATTAAGTGTAGATTTATCCAACATCAGTTATTTGTATTATCACTACAAGAAATTCTATACTAGGTATTAAGTGTAGAATTATCCAACATCAGTAACTGTTACTTATATCAACACAACAAGAAATTATATACTAGGTATTAAGTGTAGATTTATCCAACATCAGTTATTTGTATTATCACTTCAAGAAATTCTATACTAGGTATTAAGTGTAGAATTATCCAACATCAGTAACTGTTACTTATATCAACACAACAAGAAATTATATACTAGGTATTAAGTGTAGATTTATCCAACATCATTTATTGCGGAGAAACACAACATACATTTCTACAATATGTGTAATATTTGTTTTCAACATTTCAGCATTCAGCAATAATGATAAATATAAGATTTAAGATCCCCGCAGAAAAATAATTCATTGACGTTTCTTAACATTCACTCTAGAAAAAGAAACACACACATTCTTACACCGCAAACATACGCACGCACGCACGCACGCACGCACGCACGCACGCACGCACGCACGCACGCACGCACGCACGCACGCACGCACTTATATTGTGAAATTATAATCACTCTTTATGAAACAAAATTGCTATGATGTCTGTATTGTTATGATTGAACGGGTTGCTTTTTATAGTCTGTGATTCGTTATGTATCATTAACTGTATCCTACTCATATTAAGCTATCAATTCATCTATGTAATTTGTCTTAACAGTCGATAGTGTTGCATGTAAAACCATTGTATAAGTCATAGTTGATACCAATTCTTTTTGGTTGGTTGGTGCTATAGTATTGTTTCATCGGTTTACATTGTATAATAAATAAGATGGACCCAGTTCAAGATTCATAACTACTCACACGCTATATAAAAGACGGACAAGAAAATCCGTTGGATTATGAAGATACAGTGAAATCAGAACAGTGTGATATTTCATTAGTGGAATCACACATAACAACGGTTTTTCCTATTTTTTGACAGCGTAGATATATCCTTATAGTTGGCATTCTGTAAAATGGAAATTATCTCCTGTTGTTAATTTATGTATCACCGTGGATAGAATCTGTGACTTTTGGAAGCTTGTCTAAAAAAGACAGAGAACCGGACAGCTTTATAAAACATTTGATTAAAATTTAACCCAATTGTCTAAATATAAAAAAGGGATATACTTCTTACAGAAGTTATCCCATTTATTCCCTAGAGGCAGCGGCGACATTTGTGATATCTTATGAAGTGCGACTATTTGTTACTGAGATGTAAGCTTGTTAAGAAAATCGAATTTTAATAATTTTAATTTTCTAAGTATTAAAGACGCTGCAATACGAAAGTCAGTACCTCGTTATATATGTGAAGACACGTGTAAACATTCAATTATATCTTGTAATATTCTTTAACAACATTTTCTGAGTACTGAGGTGGAGGGGGGAATAAGTCTAAATTCAAATCGGAGTTATTTAGAGCGGAACGCATATTTGAAGTTGCAATTGTATGTTACTAGTAGTGTTGGAGATATAAGTTTGCAAAAACATTTTAACCTTCCTTTAAAGTATAACAAGACCTGTCGAAAGGACAGCGCACTCGACTATTTCGATGCTGTTCTAAAACAACAGCTTTTTCAGAAAATAAGTACCAAATGGAAAACAATAAATATAAAACCCAGGGGTGGTAAAATTAAGCTATAATTAGTATATAATGCTAGTCTGTTAAATTTAAATAAGCAAAATTATTCAACAACAATATCTACTATCAACAGTGGTTTTTTTTTCGAAAACAACAAAGTGAATGGGTTACTCATATTGCCTTAATATTATCTAATTAAACATTTAGTTACATGTGTCTTTTAAACTTTAAAATTGCTTATTAAATTCATTAACCATTGCTGAAAATAAACAATGATAAGGTGTACCAATACCTAACTTAAGGCACACCATGTATGTATATTAACTGTAAATACTACAATTGCATGACTAGAATAATATAGGTTGGTCAAGCATATCAAGAAATACTAAATAAACATTAACATAAAATAATTCCAGCAAGAATTTAAACTATAATGTAAGCTATAGTTGAGATGATCTTCTGTTTCAAGAGTAGTTTATCAATGTATTACATATACGATTTATGCACTACTTTCAAATCATATGGTAATATACTTGTTACATATACAATATATGCACTAACTTCACATCATGTGACAATATATCGGTACCAGTTTATGAAAATGGATATACAGTTGAGATCATCTTGTACAAGCATGCACAGTTTATCACAGCTGGATACACTCTTTTTTTTTTTTTAAAGAAGTGATTATTCATAACTGAGCGCCAGGCCTTTAAGTTTGGTAGAAAATAGTCTACCAAATAGTCTAAAAGGGAATAACTAATTCTGCCAAAAAAGCAACCCAGAGTTATGGTTCTTGTCTTTATGAGTTTCCTAGAGGATGCTGAACACGCATGTTAAGTTTCATTCATGTCCAAGGATAGGTTGATGAAATAAGTACCAACTCAAATATTTTAACCTGCTAAAATTCTCTAACCAAATTCGAAAGAGCCATAACATTCATATCCAATGATAGGTGATGAAATATGTACCTGCTCAAAAACTTAAACAAACTTTTTAAAATCTAAAAGGGTCATGTGGCGGCGGAGGGCACTCATTAAAACATAAGCATTAACCGTCATGTCAGATAGGAATGTTGAAGGGTGTCTAAAAATATTTGTTGCAGCGTTATTTATAAATGTGTATTGTAATGCACAGACGTGTACAAACTAAATCTTAATGTCGTTTTGCTTTGTTTAAAACAGTACATAGATTATTAAAGTTGAAAATAATATTGAAAAGTTACTTTTCGTTACAAGAAGTACATGACAGTGAATATACAGAATTTAGTATGAGCCCTAGTAAACATATGTCTGTGTATGGAGCATGGATAAAGTTATCATAGCATGGCCTCTATATCTTCTTGTACTTTCGTTTTCGCTTCGACAAGATGCATATTATATTATATCGTGATTATTATTGCACAATTAAATGGACTGAAATAAATTAGTGATCCTTTTAGGATCATTGAAGGTTGTATGTGATGTTGGTTGCAGCTGTTTGTTGCATGTATAGTTGTTATCTTTATCTCGAAATATTGCCATGTTCTCAATAATACCTTGCTTTACTTTCGATTTCGTTTAAACAAGGTACATGTTATGTTATATTATATCTGACTGGGTTATCTATATGAATGTCATAAAAGAAGAATATCATAAGCATGTTTCGCTTTATGCTAAGATATCGGTTAGGATCAGCTTGTACGTTTTGTCTGAGCCGATATCTCAATATATAGTGTGTATTTAACGTTTAATAATCCCGTGTGCAAGGTATAATATTCTTAGCATGAACAGGTGAACATATCCATATATGTTTAAATTTTATTAAATGACATATTAATATTTATGATGATTGTGCAGTCAGAAGAAGAAAATTGAATTGATTTGAACTGATTATATAGCAATCATAGTTATGTACATATAATAATTGTGATTTTTTCTTTAATATGTTTATGTATTGTTCATTCTTGTAGATATGTTAACTTGTACTTGTTCATCTATTTCATTTTATTATTTATAAATTTATTGTAAGTAATCTTACCTGTTACAGTCGTAGAAATAGTTATTGGAGTTATTGGGGTAGTTGTTTCAGTGGGAGAAGTTGTTGAAGCTGAAAGAGTACATAATTATATACACTCATATGCACATGTATACGAGGGGTGATCCAGAATTACGTAGATGTCTGTTAGATCAGTAATTTTGTTTCAGATATCATTAAATTATTTCACAATCTAACACGAAATCCATATGATAATATGCGGTCACGCACGACCTTCAAGTTCACAGCGTGATATTTAATCAGAATACATCTTTAACGTTGGGCAGTATGCTAAATTGGATTAATTATCTGGTATGTAAAATTGCAAAGATAATCATGAACATTAACAAAACAAAGACGATGGTTGTCTCTGTACAGTTGTCAAGTGGCCATACAAAACTCTCATATTTTTGAAAAATGTGCAACAGCGGTTTTTTTATCAAATTGCACCGCTTCATAACATACTCGTTTCAACAGAAAAAAAATACGTTTGTCTTTGTTTCGTGTATTTTCATGAAATATTATGAAAGACATCTGCAAAGATGTTGTCTGAAGTGGGCTTTTTGCCTTCATTTTTTACACTGCCCCACAGCATTAGGTAACCGTCATATTCGAAAGCGTCCGAATGACGATGAGAAAGTCTCCAAACAGTATCTAAATGCCGTCTATTTTAGAAGGGATTTCTTTTCATTTAAATACCGATTATGTCACGTTTTGGTGAATTTAATATACCAAACCATTCGTATTTTATTTATCTATGGTAATAAATGCTTTTACATCCATTTTAAAAATAATTTTCTTTAAGACAAATTAAACGTTTATTCCCTATATATGGTGCCGTAACCTGTTTTCGATCACAACCTAAATTCGATCACTTCCGAGAATTACGAATATCTCGCACACGTATTTAAACTTCCTGCACAAATGTCAATATTTACAATCAGTATTCACGTAGTAATTGAAAGAAATGAAACATAAGTATAATAACAAGGTGTAACCCCACCATTGATTTTTGTTCTTTATTCTATAGTAAATAATAAAAGTTTGAAGGCTTGTCATTCATAGAGGGTCCCAAATGAAAGAAGTGAAACCTACATTTTACTGTTTGTCAACCTCTGCACTATCAAAATATGATGAGAAAAGTAGGGGTCATGTGTCATATAAGAGATTTTTTTTCTGCTCAGTGTGTACACTGGTGACAAAGTGAAAGTAGACTTCCGAAATCATGAATTCATACCCCAATTTCCAAGCATCATTTTTTTTTTCTAAATTCACAATTCAAACATGACAATGCTATCAAAATGTTCAAAATACATCAATAATGCCATTCAAATAAAAAAATGAGCATTAAAATAAGGAAAATGCATTTTTAAAGAAGAAGAATTGAGGATTATTTATAACCGCTATTATGCTACTACCCCACGAAAGCACTTCCTTTTTGCAATGGTGGCACTATGCCACAACGATATAAGTTAGAAAGTCATTTTATGATACAGACCTGAAAAATGTATTTCTCATTATGTTCATTTTTCAGTTTCTGTTGAACCTTGACAAAAGCTAGATTTGTTTACGAATATCAATTCCAACCACATATGCTGAAAACTGATGAATCTCTTGTTGACAGCCATTTGAAAATAACGTCGCATTTGGAACATCTCAGTTTTCATCGTTGCGTTCTACTAACACTTGGAATTCCCAGCGGCTATTTTCAGTAACCGTGGTACATCGTCATTTTATGCACAGTTTTTGCAAATCCCGAAGTAAAAACTGTTCAGTATCATATAGCATTTCATTAAATGTGGTATCATTCTGGCCAATCCGAATGCATTTATTCATAGATCATTTAATAACGATGCTGAATTGTGAATACTGTAACATAAACCACACCCTCAGTGATACAGTAATACAGGAATGTCTTGCAAGGAAGTGGTTGTGAAAAATATTCCAGTGTTATGTTAGTTTTTGCTTTTGTCATCATTTAACGATCAAATATTGCCTTCTCAGACACAACCTTTGAAGAGTGCGTGTCAATTGAAGAGTATTAAAATTTGTAAGCCAGTCGGAGTCTTGGGGAAAATTAAAATGTTACCAGTGACCAATGAGTTCAAGGTTCAATGCATTCACAAGGTATTTTTATCCTAACATTTTCATGTTTTTATTTATGGAAATAATTACTGCACCCATTGAGTCGAGCATAACTTTCAAATTTGGATTAAGCTTACTTAATAAGATGAAAACTATACTTACGAACTTTTAAACACGAGTCTATCATTATCGCGAAAATATTTGTTTGCAAACTCTTGTTTATTGGACTAATGTTTTCCATTTTTAACGTTTTGACAACAATCTTTGAAGACGGTGATGTTATGGCTATCTTTGATATTATATTAGGATTTGCCGCTTTGTTTTTCTGAAAAATAATAATATTAATAAAACATATTTACACACCAACAATAATCATTGATTCTTTCTCGAAATAATGTTATATATCTATATAAATATTTAGTATCATTTATGTATTCGATGGCTAACAAAAGATCAGTTAATCTAAGCAGCCTTTCAGGGGCTTCTAGAAGGACAACCTGTCCTCGCAACTGATATGTATCCATTTCAATCAGCGGTGAGAGACGAATGACAATGAGATGCAATTTCGTATATTCATCATAACGGAGACTATTGCTTAGTAGAGATTCAAACTCAAGACCCTTGAATTGATAGTCCGACGCACTACCGACTAAGCTAAACGGGTCCTGGTTCTCGAAATAATGAACACACCTTAAATTTTAAAACAGATATAAAGAACATCTTACTGTTACTGAATATATTAAGCAAGATGGTGAAAATATATTTTGCGAGGTCTAGCTTCGAAAAATATCTGTTTTCACCATCTTGCATGAATACATGTGATAATAATAATCATAAGAAGAGATTTTAATATCTAATTCACTCTAAAATGGTATATTCGCCATTCAATTTATGTCATCGCTTTAAACGAGCGAGACAAAACCAGTTTTCCAAAATGTTATAGCTCTATGCATATATTGGTTTCCGTTATTCAATGTATAATGCCATTAGCCGACATCATTTTGATTTTCAATTAATGTCGGAGATCTCACATTTCAATCATTCAACAAGATAAAATAGTGCGACGGAAGATGACACACAGATTCATAAGTTATGATATGTCAACGATAGTGTACAATAGGCAGAAATTGTGAAATAGAATTTGAGCTGGCCCTCTGCTCTCGTTCATACAGTTTGAAGCTTTTTTTCGACTTCTGATCACAAGGTTACATTTTTTCATATCTGTCTTTCATAATATCTTCACCGAGATATTGCGATATGTATTGTTTTCCAATATCGACTGTTCCATTGGCTGAATACATTTTACATCATAAAATTTACTTGTAAAGCTTCATAGATGAAAAGGATCATTGATTTTTTTCATGAATGCGCAAAATACACATATTTAAATATTTAGTTTTTAAATTATTTAGCTTCCGTTCATGACATTTCGACTGCATATGACATGTTTAATCAATACCATTTGGATCGTACTTTATTTTGTTTTTTTAACATATAAGTTAGTATATATAGTAAACGTTCAAAACCTCAACTATTTCTTTAGAACAGCTCTTGAGACATTTCACAAGTGTTGTTTAAATAATATAATCAGCTTACCACTAATGCTGTAACATCATCAAGAGTAAGTAATGTCGTCTTCAAATTTTTTGCAACAATAAAGATGGGCGTAAATGCTATTACACCAGTGGACGTTATTGTTAGGCTCGTTATATTTTTAATCGATCCTTGAGGTATATCATCAGTGTTAGTATTAGTCTTCACAAGGTTATTCGCATCAACGGCACCAGGAAAAGCAGTTACCGTTATATATTGTTTTACATTGTTTCTGTTCAACATTATACCATCACAATCTGAAAAATAATGTTCAGTTTGAATAAGTCAAAAGTTTCATTTGTATTTGCTTACAAGTAGTTGCACAATGTTTAACCGGTCAAACCTACATGAAATTCAGTTTCAAACTGATTGCATTACTGCACAATTCAAGGAAGAGTGATATAGAGATATGTATGATTAATTTATGAAAAACTTTTATGAAGTACATGCACTGGATACTTTGACAAGATGTGATTTGATCGGTTAAACGTCATACAGAAATGTGTGGTCATTGACGTCATCGGACTGCTCCTTGCAGCCATTACATGCATATTTTCTAGCGCTGTTGGTACAAAGCCGTATTCAGTATAGATACGAAATTAAGCATTTGCCTAGAGGAAAAAATACATTTAATGTTAATAAAATGTCTATTCATGTGCTTTAATCAATGTTTAAAATATTACAAAAGTCCACGTGCTTTTAACACACATTGTAAGCTTGCGAAAATAGGTTAAAAAGAAACAGCAACATCTGTGCCGACGCCGAGGCAAATTTAATTGTAGTTTCACTATTCTTCGAAAGTCAAGCTAAAATAGAGTTTGATTGTTATGAAATTAAAACAATCATACCAAGTTATGATATGAATCAACTGAATTACGGTTTATTAACTAATATTACACAAATAATATCATAGCCCTGGCATGTATATAAACTATAATGATTTTCATTCAGATTTTCATTAATTCATAAATTCAAAGTCATGTAAAGAAAGACAATTCTATAGACCATGCTAATACGGGTATTTCATACCAATGTTTGTTTAAATATGTAATTTGTGTCACTTTAAGAAAACGTTAAAGACCGACATCAGACAGAGAGGATTAAAACTCGTATGTATATACTATATCATGAAACTAGTCTATGTTGACATATGGACTAGTAGCTGTATTAGAAGTTGTTTCTATCTCCTGATAAGCAAACACGAAATTATAAGCATAATAAAAAAATATTTGAATGGAAGAAGGTGACCGTTCCCTGTTTCATCCACGTGATAAATAGCCGCTCACAGATAGATAATACTATTATCATATTGTTCTAAATGGATAACACCCCACCCCTCTTTAAAGTTTACTGTTCCAGAAAGATATCAATTAAAAATATATGGTTTGACTGCCACAAGAAACGCTTTAAAAGACAACATCTGCATTGGTAACCAAACTTTACAGTGGGAAGTTGTAACCATTTGGTAGTAAACTCACAAGGTGTTGATGTTCTTGTTGAGGAAAATTGTGTACTTGATTCCGTCAATACAGAAGTGGTTGCTACAATAGAAATACATTTTAATTAAGTTTGATTCAGTGCCGTCGGAGGAGACAAGTTCAAAAGGTTACAGAAGACGCCGGACGCCAAGGTAAGGTAAAACAAGTGGTCTAAAATGATAAATCATACTACATTTGATTATTTAATTGAACATGATAGTAGTGTTTGGTATATGTTGAAATATTTCACATGAATGCCATGTTACAGTAATTGTTTTGTTATCAAGTTTGTTTTAATATGCAATTTTAATTTTATAAGAAACAGGTTCATCCAGTCTTTAAGATTTTACATACATTCAGGACACCAACTTAAATTTCTATAAACTATGTATTTGTAACAAAATAGTTAGGTTGATGTGACCTGATTAGTAGTGTCAGCTAGTACGTGTCCATTGTAATGATATAGGCTATATTTAGAACAGGAAGAGTGGAATTGTTAAAACTTATCGATAGCTCGATAGGAGTAACGTTTTCAAGATCTTTTTACATTTTCATTCTTTGGTTAAGGAATAAATCATCTTGAACTTTATTTCATCAAATTCCATTAAGTATTAAGAAAGTTAGATGTCTGATAGATATATTTTGATGTAATCAGATCTTAGTAAAGTGGTATAAATTGTTCATATCCATTCCGACGATAATGTCTGTAATTTAATACACATCTGTGGTACTGAGAAGCGTTTTTTTAGAATATAGGCCGTGGAATCTGAGAACGTATTTTTAGTTGTTGATATCGTGTTTACGATGAAGTATTGAAATTCACCATATTAGAATTGATTGATATGTGTAATTAAATTGTGTTGATGCTTATTCTGATATTCACAATGTGAATAGATACAGAATTGGTCGGTAATTTATATTATAAATGAGAAATTATATGAGATATAATTGCTATTTTGAGACTGACGGAAGGTCATATATGAGATGTTGTTAAAACTACCATGAAACTGCAGATAGTAAGAATTGAATGAACTGTTATCATATATTGATAAATCTACCATGAAACTGTTTGATGGTAAGAATTGAATGCACTGTTATAATATGTTGATAAATCTACCATGAAACTGTTAGATGGTAAGAATTTAATGCACTGTTATCATATACTGATAAAAATACCATGAAATTGATAGATGGTAAGTAATAGACGCCATGTCATTACATATTTGAGTAACTAGTAAATCTGAGTTTATATATATATTGTTTCCGTTTTTAGACGTAAGCGAGAAATGTGTCCGCTACGTTAACGACGTGTAGACGTGACAGGAAGTCAGCTGGTGGTAGTACCGTCATAAGGACAGAAACCCACATACTCGTCATATGGACGAGTTGACGATTCTGGCGTCGGAGTACGGTCGACAGTCGGTACGAGGCGACGTAAAGCCAGAAACTCAGTACAGAGTTCTAGGGAGGATAACCCAGTTTATATAGCCAACGCCACAAGGGACGAGTGATGCTAAATCTACGATAATCCGGACGCGTTAGTAGTATCTTAAATACAATATTAGTGCATTAAAAAAACAGTTAACATTCATACATGTGTATGATGTAAGCAGTTTGAATCGCGATATAGATTTAAGAAAAGTGTAGAACATTTTAAACCAGCTGTGTATTTTTTTTTAGTAATTATCTTTAAATTGTATATATTGTATAATTGTATATTCGTAATTTTATTCATGTAAAATTAAAATTGTAAAGTTTATTTGAGTATACTAGTATACTACCCTCGTGAGTTGTCGGCCCTTGGTCATTTTGCTACAGTATTTAACTGATACTTCGATAACCACTGGTAGACTTATTCATTATTTAAATATCAATTTGATATTTATTTAATAAATAAAAATCTATTAAATGAAACATGCATACGTCAATGTGTTTTTACCAAAATATGATGATTCGCAATTTTCAAAAATATACATGTTTTTCTTTCTTTTTCAAAAGCTCTCTTTAAAGTTTGAGCACTTATCATTTAAGATAAGTTTGTTTGCTTGACTATTTAGCGTGATTTTCCTTGCCATAGAGGGCAAATAGACATCAGATCCACTTTTACTTGGAATGCTGAAAGGTTAACCAGTACTAGAGATGACCCTCTCCACCAGTTACAGATAAATGTTCCACTTTAATAAACGATGAGAGACGAATGTCGTATATGGGTCATCACATATATTGTAGCCGGGCGGTGATTCGAGCTGATGTTTAGACGACGCACTACCGACTAGCTAGCCGGCTAGAGTTTCAGAAAAGAAGAGTTTGAAAGACTTTACGGTACCAAATATGAGACGTCTTTCATTATTTAAACGCACTCGCGAAGAGGGGTGGGGTTGGGGAGTGGAGGGAGGTGTCGGAAAACGTAGACGACGTACAGGAACAAAACTAATAATAACATTGCAAACTCAAACTGTTAACGATAACAGAAAATAACCGACATTCGTCATAGAATGAATGTCGGTTCTATGTAATCACCGATGAAAAACATTCATTTAATTTTAAATACATTTTGCAGTTCGAGAGAATATGAGGATATGTTGTATACTCACAATGTGTTGGTGTTCCTTTTGAGGATAATGCTGTACTTGCTTCCGTCGAGGCAAAAGGAGTTCCTAAAATACATTTTACCAAGTGTAATAGCCAACTAAACTGGGAACTCTGAAAAACTGGAGTTTGTGAATGATCCGTCCATGATTTCGTGTTGTGTTTATTGCAGTATACCCTAATTAATGTCATGGTTAAGAAGTAAATGTCTAAATAATGATGATTTCAACAGTATCATTAACCCTCAACATAAAAACTGTACCCTCTGAACGAAAAATAATTTATAGATGAAACCATACAAGGAATACTCCTGCCAAGTTCAATTTAAAAGGGTCCTCCGTGGCCGAGTGGTCGAAGGCGCCGTCTCAAGATCACTTGCCTCTCACAGCTAAGGTCGTAAGTTCGAGTCCTGCTCGTTCAAAAATATTTATGTGCGACAATTTCCAGTTACTTGTAGATGGACAGTGGTTCTACTCAGTCTGACAAAGTCTGAGGTCTTACTCCACCAGTAAAACTGGATATGCCATATATAACCTGAAATGTGTTGAATATGGCGTTAAACCCCATTCAAATGAATTAAATAAATGGTTCAATTTGAGCAGTGGTTCCAGAGAGGAAACATGCTTTGGGAGTTCAGTTCAATCAGCCCTGGTGGCCTTTTTGAATATCAAACAAGATTGTAAAGGACAAATCGGATATATTAATACCAACTTGATTGTCAGGGAAGATTTTAATACTAAAACTTTAGATACATAGGGGCATGGAATTAAAAGAAAACAAGAGGTTGTCTCTAACGTGGCCATATCCCCCGCCACATCGTTAACCCTTATTTCAAGAGAAGTGGATTTAAATTATGGAAAAAAAAGTCGCCGAGCACAGAAATCATATGTAAATGCCGCAAACTGAAATACGTAGCCGACTGTAATATGACACATTGTCTTGTCGCAGTGAGCACTGGTGTGATGTTCTAATTTGAACCATCAATATGTAAGTTATAACCCCAAAACAAAAGAAAAAATTATCTTTGACGAACAGACCCAAATCATTCGCATGACACATCGTCTTGGGCTGGTTAGCATTTGTGCCAATTTATTTAAAAATCAAATCACAACTTAAGAAGATACGGTCCGGACAGCAGTGGACGGACGGACGGAGCTGTGATCTTGACCTTTGAAGAACAGACCAAAGTCATTCGCATGACACATCATCTTGTCCTAGTAAACATTTGTACCGAGTTATTTAAAAATCCAATCACAACTAAAGAAGATGAGGTCCGGCCAGCAGCGGACGGACGGAGCTGTGACCTTGACCTTTGAAGAACAGACCCAAGTCAGTCGCATGACATATCGTCTTGTCATAGTGAACATTTGTGCCAAGTTATTTAAAAAATGCAAACACAACAAAGAAGATACGGTCCGGACAGGACGAAACACAGTGCATATCATTGGATTTTCAAACACTTGACATTGAGCTATGACCTTGACCTTTGACGAACAGACCCAAGTCATTCGCATGACACATCATCTTGTCCTAGTAAACATTTGTACCGAGTTATTTAAAAATCCAATCACAACTAAAGAAGATGAGGTCCGGCCAGCAGCGTACGGACGGACCTGTGACCTTGACCTTTGAAGAACAGACCCAATTCATTCGCATGACACTTCGTCTTGTCCTAGTGAACATTTGTGCCAAGTTATTTAAAATTCCAATCTCAACTGAAGGAGATACGGATACGGTGAAGATAGCAGGGGTCGCATGCACGGACACACGGACGGACGCAGCCCATTTCTATATCCCCCGTCTGCTCTACGAAGTGGTGGGGAATAATTATAAAGGACCAATAGGCGTCAATATTCCGGCCCACAAGTGGTTTCTGAGTGCTTCCTATAAGGGGCCAAACCGTGAGACCTGGGGACATGCTATTCACAATTTTTATAAAGGACCCATATGCGTCCATAATCATGGTCACCATTTGTTTCCCAGTGCTTTCGATAGTAAGAAGAAGATTTTTAAAGTTTAATTTGAATTTGACTGATTTGACCCCGTCCCAAAGGGCTCAGGGGGTCGGGGACCATGTAATTCACAATTTTGATTCACCCTAAAAGTACTAAAGCTGCATACATTTCATTACGATTGAGCTTACGGTTTTTGAGACAAAATCGAAAATGTGAATTTTTTACGGACGCATTATTTTTTAGGCCCCACCCCAGGGCCAAACCGTGAAACCAGAGGGACATGCAATTCACAATTATTATAAAGGACCAATATACGTCCATAATCATGGTAATCATTTGTTTCCCAGTGGTTCCTATAATAATGAGAAGATGTTCAAGGTTTACCTTGAATTTGACTGTTTTGGCCCCGCCCCCAAGACCCTAGGGGGTGGGGACCATACAATTCGCAGTTTTGATTCACCCTCAGGTACCAAAGCTGCATGCAACATTTCTGTACGATTGAGCTGACGGATTTGGAGATGTCGAAAATGTTAATTGTTTAAGGACGCACGACGGACGCACGATGGACAAAAGGCGATCGCAAAAGGTCCCTTGAGACAAAGTCTCAGGTGACCTAAAAAGTAACTAAGGGATATATACATGATCAATTATTTTGCGAAATATATGCTTACATTTACGGTTATTTTGCAAATTAAAAAAAATATAAATGCTAGTGCAATCGATTCAGATCTTAAGATGATTTTAACCTTAAGTTGTATGTTTTGAACACACAGATGTCCCAGATTCCTATATCACATTCGAAATAATAAAGTTAAATCAAATGTAAGGTGAAGATGATTTTAAATCTATTGAAATTATAAATAGCGTTGTCGAAATATAATTCACTTGATTCACCTGACAGAGAAAGCAATTCGTAAATGTACATAAAATGTTATTATTCACAAAAGAACTAGTTATTTATATTTAAAACAGTGTTTTATGTAATTTAGATTATATAATGACAAACCTACTGTGGTTACGTAGTGTGTAGATTATATTAGGTAATACATCGACATTTTTTTAATTAACATCATTAGTTATATAGGTTAGGTTATACAGATATACACCCACAAGTAACCTCCCGTGGGTAGTTGTTTAGGTAAAAATATAAAAAGTTATTATACTATCATTTGCTTCTTAAGTTGAGGTATACAAAGACACTTACTTCTTGTTTGTAATTTAGGTTATACAATTTCAAAATTTCTTGTAACACCATTGGCACGTAGATTAGGTTATATAATTACAACGTTCTTATGATATCGCTGGTTAATTACTTGAAGTATACTATCACAACCCTATCTTTTTCATCAGTTGTGTATTTTAAGTTATGACAAATATACGTGTGTTTTCATGTTTTTTTTTGCTTAAATAATTCAAAAGTACACTAACCTGTAACAGTTGTTGAAACAGTTATTGGAGTCGTGTTGGTATTTCTACTTGTTTCAGTTGTAGAAGCTGAAATATTATATAATTACATCCAGTAAAATACAACTACATGTAAATATTTGTATATAGTAGAGTGATATATGCCCATTATGTCCAGGGACACAACGATGAATTGTAGATAATGTTACATGTACATGTATCTTGTGTTTCGTGACACATTGGTGAATGGCGAATATTTTAAAATAAACCACACACTCAGTGACAGAGTAATACAAAATTTTAAGTCCCTACAAGGAAATGGTAGTAAAAACTTCTAGTTTAGTCTTTTGTTAATTTTTTCTTAAGTGCGTGTCAGTAGAAAATAATTTGTAAGCCTGAGACTCGGGGAGAATTGAATGCAACACTTGATGTCATGGTTCAATGCATTTGCAAGGGATTTCACTCTTAACGTTTTTATTTTGTTATTTACTAGTCTATGTTGACATATGGATCTCATTTGGACTAGTAGCTGTATTAGAATTTGTTTTTTTTTCTCCCAATAGCACACATTTATTAAAAGAATCATAAAAATTATTTGAATGGAGGAAGGTGACCATTCCCTGTTTCACCCACGTGATCAATAGCCACTCACAGATATGTAATACTATTATTATATCGTTCTGAATAGACAACACCCCTCCCTCCACACCCACCCCACACCCTTCTTTAAAGTTTACTGTTCCAGAAAGATATCAATTAAATTACATCGTTTGACTGCCACAAGAAATAGTTTTAAAAGACAACATCTGCATTGGTAACCAAACTTTACAGCGGGAATGTATTAAATTAATGTAACCATTGGTAGTAAACTCACAAGGTGTTGATGTGCTTGCTGAGGAAAATTGTGTACTTGATTCCGTCGGTAAAGAAGTGGTTGCTACAATAGAAACACATTTTGATTTAGTTTGATTCAGTGCCATCGGATGAGACAAGTTTAACAGTTTACAGAAGACGAAGTGAAGGTAAAACAGGTGGTCTATAATGACAAATCATATTCATATGATTATTCGATTTAACATAGTGTTGTTTGGTATATATTGAAGTATTTCACAAAAATGTCATGTTACATTAATTGCCTTGTTATCAAGTTTGTTTTAATATGCAATTTGAATTTTAAAAGAAACAGGTTCATCCATTCATTAAGTTTGTAGTATACACTCGTGACACTGAAATAAAATTGATTCCTATGAAATACGTAGACTTTTTCATTATTTAATTATCAATTTGATATCTATTTAATTTAAAAAAAACTATTAAAGAATACATGCATAGGTCAGTTTGTTAAATAAATGTTTTCACTAAAATATGATGATTTTCCCATTTTGAAAAAAATGCATGTTTTTCTTTCTTTTTCAAAAGATTTTTTTTTTAAAATTTGAGCACAAATCATTTAAGGTAAGTTTGTTTGCTTGAATATTTAGCGTGAATTTCTTTGCTACAGAGGGCAAACAGACAATCAGTTATCCTAACAACTCTTATTTGGGGTCATAGAAGGTTAACCAGTACTTGAGATCACCCATCTCCGCCAATAACATTTCCCACTTTAATTTACGGTGAGAGACGAAAGATAATGAGACGCAATGTCATATATCAGTCATCACGGAGAGTATGGCAAGGCGGTAATTCGAACTCAAATCCCTAGACTGATGTTTAGACGATGCGCTACCGACTATTTATTTTATTTTAACGCACTCGCGAACATGGGTGGAAATGGGAATAGTGGGGTGTTCGTAAAATGTAGAGGTACAGGAACAAAACTACATTATGAAACCCATTTAGACAAATAACTGTTGTTGTAGACGTTCTGCTAATATCATACACATTACTAAATTGTATGACATTGTGCTGATTAGCTGGTGTGATCCTTCTCACAAGATGAACCAAACAAAGATATTAATATAAGAAGATGGGTCGGGATATATGTATATAATATATATATACCGTTTTGAATTATTTCATATACATTAACTTGTAACATGCACTCATGCATTCATTTAACAAGCTTGTTGCATGTATATATTTAAGAATTTCGATGTGTATATATGTAGTTAATACCATGATAAAGTTATGTTAAAACATGTGCTCTATTGTAGTCAATAATGAGATGAACATTATCTGTTTAATTTTGGTTTTAGCTTTGTTAAAGTTTCAAATATGTATTTTCATTAATTTTATTATTTTTATTTTGAATTAAGTTAGTTTAGCCAAACAGTGCATCTTTTTGAATACATGCAACATGATAGTATAAAAATCATAATAACATACATGTATGCTACAAACAATTTTATGTTTTATGTGATTACTAATATCGAAAAACATTGTGCAACCAACGTTTAAAGAGAAATAATAACATTGTAATATTTTAATACATTTATTATTGCAGTTGGAGAGATGTAAAATGAGGATACGTTATATACTCACAATGTGTTGATGTTCCTGTGGAGGATACTCCTGTACTTGCTTCCGTCGATGCAGAAGGAGTTCCTAAAATACATTTTACCAAGTGTAATAGCCAACTAAACTAGGGACTCTGAAAAACTGGAGTCTGTGAATAATCCGTCAACTGAGTTTACAATGATTTCTTATTGTAAAAACATACCGAGAAGTAAACAACATGTGTCAAAGTAATGGCAATTTCAAGAGTAACATTAACCCATAAAAAATGTACCAGCTGAACGAAATATAATTTATAGATAATCACTTTATAGATAATCACGATACAAGAAAGGCTGCTGCCAAGTATGATTCAATTTGAGCAGTGGTTTCATATAAGGTATTTGTATTCTTAAAATAGTCAAAGTAACCATGCAATGGTAACCCTTGTGAAACGTTTAAATAAAGAAAAGCATTTCAATGTAGTAAGTATCATAAAGGCATATAGCAAACACAACATTCTCACAAAGTCAGCATCACAATTCAACGTAGTAAGTATCATAAAGGCATATAGCAAACACAACATTCTCACAAAGTCAGCATCACAATTCAACGTAGTAAGTATCATAAAGGCATATAGCAAACACAACATTCTCACAAAGTCAGCATCACAATTTAACGTAGTAAATATCATAAAGGCATATAGCAAACACAACCTTCTCACAAAATCAGCATCACAATTTAACGTAGTAAATATCATAAAGGCATATAGCAAACACAACTTTCTCACAAAGTCAGCATCACAATTTAACGTAGTAAATATCATATAGGCATATAGCAAACACAACATTCTCACAAAGTCAGCATCACAATTTAACGTAGTAAATATCATAAAGGCGTATAGCAAACACAACATTCTCACAAAGTCAGCTTCACAATTCAACGTAGTTAGTATCATAAAGGCATATAGCAAACACAACCTTCTCCCAAAGTCAGCATACCAATTCAACGTAGTAATGGCATATAGCAAACACAACATTCTCACAAAGTCAGCATCACAATTCAACGTAGTAAGTATCATAAAGGCATATAGCAAACACAACTTTCTTACAAAGTCAGCATCACAATTCAACGTAGTAAGTATCATAAATACATAAAGCAAACACAACATTTTCACAAAGTCAGCATCACAATTCAACGGGGTAAGTACCATAAAGGCATATAGCAAACACAACATTCTCACAAAGTCAGCATCACAATTCACCGGAGTAAGTACCATAAATGTATATAGCAAACACAACCTTCTCACAAAGTCAGCATCAAAACTCAACGTAGAAAGTATCATAAAGGCATATAACAAACACAACCTTCTCACAAAGTCAGCATCATAATTCGACGTTGTAAGTATCATAAAGGCATATAGCAAACACAACCTTCTCACAAAGTCAGCATACCAATTCAACGTAGTAAATATCATAAAGGCATAAAGCAAACACAACATTCTCACATAGTCAGCATCACAATTCACCGGAGTAAGTATCATAAAATAATATAGCAAACACAACCTTCTTACAAAAACAGCATCACAATTCAACGTAGTAAGTTTCATAAAGGCATATAGCAAACACAACATTCTCACAAAGTCAGCATCACAATTCAACGTAGTAAGTATCATAAACACATATAGCAAACACAACATTCTCACAAAGTCAGCATCACAATTCACCGGGATAAGTACCATAAAGGCATATAGCAAACACAACATTCTCACAAAGTCAGCATCACAATTCAACGTAGTAAGTATCATAAAAGCATAAAGCAAATACAACATTCTCACAAAGTCAGCATCACAATTCAACGGGGTAAGTATCATAAAGGCATATAGCAAACACAACCTTCTCACAAAATCAGCATCACAATTCAACGTAGTAAATATCATGAAGGCATATAGCAAACACAACCTTCTCACAAAGTCAGCATCACAATTCAACGTAGTAAGTATCATTAAGGCATATAGCAAACACAACTTTCTCACAAAGTCAGCATCACAATTCAACGTAGTTAGTACCATAAAGGCATACAGCAAACACAACATTCTCACAAACACAGCATCAAAATTCATTAGAGTAAGTTATTTCGCTAAATCTACAAAACCAACAACAAATATCTTCTTACCTTGAGTCACGACTGGAACGCACCCTCGTATTGAAATGTTGTTAACAGTGATTTTGTCTCCAGCCAAAGTAATGATAACTGTCAATTCCTTTAGCTTTTTATTCATATTGCTTTTAAACACAAAAGTGTGTCTTCCTTTAGAATTCAGATCAGACGTTTTAATATCCACAGGCTGTAAATAAAAATAGTTCCATGGAATTAGTAGAACCAACATTGTAAAATGTATATATATATTGGTTAAAGGAACACTTTTAATTGAACCTTTACAAAGTAAATCAAACAAATACCGGTGTCAATGAAAGTCCGTAACAGCCATATCAATCATTGCGATAAAGCCATATAAATTTTTAGAATCAGACAACTTCTTAATATTCATTATGCTATTTGTTTAGAATGATGGCTAGGATTTCAGATTATATTTAATATTAGTTAGTGTTCTTACTGTTTTATGAATATACAATTTAATTCAAAAACATGTTTAGTTCTTTATATCCGCTTTTTTTAACGTTTTGACAAAATTTTGAAACTAAGAAAAACTTGGTAATAGAGTAATCTAAATGAAATAAATATATTCTTAAAATAGATATTTTCCCTTTTTTATTCGTCAAGTTGTAACAAGTATACAGTAGTCCGTATTGGACTATTTTTTATCTTAAATTTAACATTACTTATTTTCTGCCGTTATTCATTGTAAACAATGCCAAAATAAAACCATCATAAAAATTATGTACTCTTACATAGGTCCTGAGAAAATGAAATAAAATCAAGTATTATTATCCCCCAATATAACAATTCTTATATGTTCTTGGTACATATTTTTAATGAAGTTTAACGTCATTTCCAACTCATTCAGGTTATAAATGGCATATCCCGTTTTATTGGTGGAGGAAGACCTCAGAATAAATCTGAATAGAACGCTCGACCTTCCGCAAGTAACTGGCAAATTTATCACATAAATGTTTTGGCGCGAGCGGGACTCGAATACATAACCTTAGCGGTTCTTAGTATAAATCATGTAAACAGATGCAGGTGTATATCGTATGGAATGGTTTTTAATCAAGAGTATGCAGAAATGTTTTAGTTGTCAAGTATTATTTCATATCAAAATGTACCATAAATTACATTTGTCATGTGTATCATTGTTGTTTTAAATTAAATAGCACTAAACCGAGCACAACACATACCCTTTCATCATCCTTTTATTTTTAGATAACAATTATTATTTTCAAAACTAATTAGTTTCCATTAACGAGCTAACATCCGTAAACCATACCGAGTTTCTAGACTTGAATTGTCTACGCAAAGTGATCATTTATAAAATAATAATGTACACAATACGAACATTTTTGTTTGATCGGTTCTTAAAACAAAATAATAATTTAAAATGTAACTGTTAAACTGCTAGGTCTCCTTGGGAGTGCCAAATTTAACTACACGACACTACATGTAAAATATCCTTACACTTTTGGATACGAATTTTGAAATTTCAAAAATAAACTAATAACCCATGGGGCACGACCAAATTTGACCCCAGGTTCATACGTTTGATAAACTGGAGAGAGTTTTCGATAAGAATGCTTTCAATCAAATTTTGTGACAACGTGTCTAGCGGTGTCAGAGAATAAATAGTTTAAATATATAGACTGATGGATAGACATACCCATGGATCACAATGTGATAACAATAGTTCAATTTAGCGAAAATGCTATAGATTTGTGTTAATTTATTTTCAGATGTTTTTTAAAATTTTTAAAATGTTCTTATACGGTGCTATGGACGACAGATTTGAAAACGGAATGTGTAAATACGTGTACCATCTATGTACACACCACAGTATCTTGATAAAACAATCATTTTTACAATCTTAACATTTATTTTTAAAGCCATAACAGTTATTGACACAATTTTAGCTGTAATAGTATATGAAATAAGTTTTCAATTTCACATCTTAATTTATTTTGCAATTTAAATTATTTAGATATATACGTTAGTGTTAATATTACTACTATAAATAACATAGTTTTACCTGATACATTACTGTAAATCATTGTAATTTATATTTCAAAACAGAAATACTCACCAAATCCAACTCTTCTGTTTGATTTTGTAGTATATATGTGACACTAACTTTTTTTAATTTGCCAGTCAACACAACACTTAATTTGATCATTAATGCTGCAGGTTCCAAAGATATACTGATGGAAATATCACCATTTCGTTTTTCAGATGTAACTTCTTGCCCAGTCCAACTATGAAAAGTGTTTTTGTCGGAGATGATTATCACTGGTTTTATACTACTGCCATCGGAGATTTCTTCATATGTTTGATTTTTTTCCGTACATTTATCTGAAATAACAATAAGTATACCCAATATAAATATACACATATATTAAACTAAGAAGAAAGCCAATGTTAAGATCACAACAAATATTGCTCACTGGATAAACTTTGCCTCCAGAAACGACCTTAATAGTAATCTAGAGATGACAGTTGATAATTACAATAATTTGCTGAAGAAAAGTGTCGTCATTTAAACAACAAATACAAACTACGAATATGTACTTGATTTTGTAAGCTGATTTTTTTAGTTAGTATTATGTATTTTACTCTGATTGTGGAAAAGTTATTACAACTTAGACAAATCACGCTCGAAGTCTTCCTGGGTAGAACCAGCATTAACCATAAGCAGAAAAGTGTCTTGCTCAAGGCTAAGACACAGCCGTGGCGGAGGATCGAACCCACGACCTCCCGATCCTGGGTTCGATGCTTTACCATTTGACCACGCGATCTAAACTGGTAAATAAAAATGCAGTTTATATTATACTTGTGAAGTTCTAGTTATATTCAAACCGGAACACTCATAATGTATAAAAAAGTTAGGACGCATTTTAAACAAAAAGTCGACGTTTTACTGGAGATAAAAACATTACAAACGAGTAAAATATCACAAAATCCGCTTTCCGTCATCAAAAGTACGATATATATTACATTTTATACATTTCCCATTGATATCAATCTATGTATTGAACAAACGATATTTACTTTGTTTTACTCTGCATGCATAGTTATGATGTGGAGATGTGGAGAAATGTTAAACTAAATGTGTTTCAATAGTTTAGGTATATGATAGTATGTAGTAGACTGTTTGTCTAAACTCAACCTTAACTGTAATTAGTTTCTGATTATATGAAATAGAACCATTTTTGAAACAAATCACCAAAGTACGTAAAAGTACATATATTTAGAATACATTTAACAATGAAGCAATCAAGTCATACATCTAACACATTATGTGGAAAGGATACAGAAAAAAGCTTTTGAAGCTTGTGTGAATCTGCTTCCGTTGAAACATATATAAACATGTGGGCAAGATACGACCTGTATTTTTAGTGTATCAAAGATTAAAGATTGTTTTTATCCATTTAAGATCAGTTTCATAGATATGATAGAAGATCTCTGAAATAAATCATTTCTAAAACTCATAAATGGAGTAGTTATCATTTCAAAATTAAATAATACGCAAGTTTACACATATCGTAAGATACTGTGTGTCTTTGAGCAAAGAACGTTATCTGCACTTTATCAGTTTTTGCTTTGTTTTGATTTTTATTCATGAAGATATGATTTTAATATTAGTGTACTATTTCAGATTTTAGTATAACCCAGGAAACAGTTTCAATTTCATTATTAATTTTAAATGGTATACTGATTAAAATATAATTCTAAATCTATAAAATTTATTTCATTATCAGCCCTACTATAAATATTCGATGTTGACTTTTAGAGGCAATACATGTATGTAAGTGATCTTGCGACGACGCCTTAGGTCACTCGGCCACGGATGACCCAGTTGTAAAAGTAATGTGTTAAATGGTAAACTCGACACTATTACGTACATTTTAAATCGAAATCATATAAAGGATTATGTGTCATTTAAAATAATAAAATTGTTTCAAAATGAAGTTATACAACTAACTTTTGGATCTAAACTATATGAAACTATCTGAAATTTTTACATGTGACATTAAATTTGAACATCGCATTAAACTCATTCCTACAGATCTTAGTGTGAAAAACTTCATGTCACGTTGTCTTTCTCAGTTAGTTTAACATACTCCGTATACCGTATATGTTAAATATGTTACTCTAAATAACTATACTTACAAATGTGGTACTATTATATCAAATGTATACCTTCTGGGGATATTTCTTTGGTAGATCCTGACGCGATAGTAGTGGTAGCAGCAGCTGTATATTCACTTGTAGTTGTCTCTTCTGTTAAAAAAAAACATTAATACATTTGCGTTATGAAAATATCAATTTTATGTCAGGAAGTAAAAGCGCAAACTAGTTAGGTTACCATTATAGATGATAAGTTAAAATTAGCTGATAGCAATCAATTGATTCACTTTACCTAGTTGAGAAACATCGTCGTATACCCACGGGTGTAAATTCCGATACTCTCCATCCATCACCAGTGGGAAATTACGCTAGCTCTGCGTTGTTTTATTTGTACAGATTAGAACAAAATACAGCTTACCTTAACAATGTCTTATCAAAACGGTGTGAGACTATCGTTGCGATTGGATAATGTTCCCTTCATGAAATCGTGAAGGAGCCAGTCATCATGTTGCATTGTGGCTTGGTAGAAATGACGCAAAGCTAGTGTAATATCCCACGGGTGATAAACGAAGAGTATCGGAATGGATTACGCGTGGGTATCTGACGATAGTTGAGTAAGGGCAGTCAATATAATTTAGATATATACAATCACTGAGAATACAATTTCTCAATAGTGAAATAATGATGATAGTTTAATAATTTTGGAGATGTTTGGTAATGTTTGAGATACCGAAAACGATCAGAATCTTGTCAGTCGACGGGAACACATAATTCTCAAACGGCAATGTGTGCGTATAAGTTTTGCGAACTATAAAACTCGCAATATAGTAAGTTACCACTGAACGAAAATTAGTAAGTTGATGTTAAACGTATAGCACTGTTCATTTAACCTGAACATAGCTATTAAATTCGTGTCCAGTCTTTCGATTTGCAACATGGCACTGAACACTGACCCAGCATTTAATGAACATGTGTTCATTTTACAACTTAAATTTAATAATTTTACAATCTAAAATATATTTTTTTAAAACAGGAGACGAATTGTTAAAGAACACTGCCACCAAACCAGAAAAAAACACAATTGACATACCGAAAACAACCTTGCTTACATTCTTTTATTTTATTCTTTAAAAAGTAAAATTACCATTTATAATTTCACTATTTTAAACAGTGATATTACTAAATATATAACAAACTGAGAAATCTCTGTATATCATTAGAAAGCATTTTATGAAATAAGTACAATATTCCAAATCGTTGTGATTAATTACTAAGATGACTGGTCAGATGTGATCAGTGTACACATACAAAACATAGGCATTGCATAATTACCAATACACATGGATAATACAACGGTTGATGTGGCGTACAAAAATACAACAATACTGGATGATGCAAGGTTGTTTCGAGAAAAAAATATATTTATCTATCTTTGGAACAGAATATGTACCGGATTTTAGGTTAAATACATTAATCAATTAAACACATTATCATTCTTAGAGAAATTTATCAAGTGAACATTTTAAAGTCTCTAACTCAGGTAGTTGTAACTGATATAGAATTTATTTGAATTCTTATATCTGGTAGAACCAATTAATCCATTGTAGTATTTTCATCAAAGTGTCATAACCTCGCAAGGAAAATTTGAGAGGGTATATGTAGGAGTCAGCGTGTTTGTTGGTTGCCGGACAGTCTGTCAATTGGTAGGTTTGTAAGCAATTTGTTGAGTAAACTACTTCTACAAATTCCAAGCGATTGATTTAACAAATTTATATACATAGTCAACATTAATATAGATGTACAAGTCCAAAATCTCATGGCGCTGGCTTAACACCTTATTTATCGCCGCTCATTCATATGTACTAATGCAATTTTGTATTGAACTATACCATACTATTGTTGTATTGTTGTTGTTTTGTGTTGTATTTATTTATTTTAATTATTTTTTAATATATTTTTTTAGGGTGTGTCATAGGCGTCAATGTACCGATATGTTTGCATAAAGTTCTCTCGGTCGATATATTTGGCACTTAGTCGGTCACGCGATTGACCTGATTATGTGCTTGGCACACTGGCCTTTTGTATATGGGGAACGTATAGATGTGTTTCGGCATATTTTTCACCAACACATTAGTTGTTGCAACGTTAGTAGTTTAAATTACTTAAATTGTCAACACCTATTTATAGTATGAATGTTAAATACAAATTAATGAATAGATACATATTATCAGTATATAAGATTTTATACGTATTTGTTTTTGGTTTTTTTATTAAGAAGGTTTCATTTAACATTTAATATATTATCATAAGATTACATTTATATTCTTATGGCAATACGGGGACGGTGAGTATATAGGCGTGATTTATTGACACAAAATGTTTTAACCAATTTTAAAACTTTGAATAAACCTGATATACTTCTTTCTTTTAGCATGTAACTGAATAATTAGTTCTGACTTGTTATCGTTAAAACTAGATCGTAATCGGTGTACGCGTCACTAATCATGTTGATGCTGGAATATTTATCAAACCTGAGCTATCTGATGTACACGGAACGTATTGACTTAATGGTGTACCTGGTGTAGTTGGTGGGCCAGTGGTTCCGGGTGCTGTTGTAAAGGGTGAAGTTGTCGATTCACCAGGAGACACGGATGTTGAGGGTGTCTCTTGTGTTGTCGTAGATGACGTTGTTTCTGATACAAATAAACACTAATTCGTAAAAGTTTCCTTTTGAAATACGAATTAGCAGTTTAATAGTTTGTCATGTTTGTATTCGTACAGTCAGGCGGATTAAAATAATTTATTAATATATCTTAGTTAATAAATAAAAAAATCATAATTTAGCTTGCCCGTCATAGGAGATTGTTTAAGCGTATATGTTGGATAGCAAACTTTAAATTAACTTATAAATATGCCTTTCCTGGCAAATGAAGAAAGCTGAAACAATTTTTTCTAAGATTTAGAGATAATTAAATTTTAAAAGATAGAACTATTTAATATATTGCGTTACCTGGTGAAGTTGATGGGGCAGTGCTTCCTGCTGGTGTTGTGGAGGGCGCAGTCGTTGATACACCAGAAGACACGGACGTTGATGGTGGCCCTTGTGGTGTCATGGATGACGTTGCCTCCTCTGTATACAAATGAACATTAATTCGTCAAGTAAAAGAAATCATGTTACAACAAAGTAAATATGCCCAAGTTTCATAAACTTCAAATGTGTTTATGTTGGTAATTAGACTTATATTTTTAACAGTCTCTAAAACTGAATTGACTTTCATTTCATTAGTTTCACGTATGATGCGCTGTATATACAAAGTGCACAGAAACATTTACACGATTTCACAACAGGACAGACACGAGCAACAACACAATAGAAATATTGTTTGTTATGGTTATAAATTCAGATCACGCCACTTTTGCTATAGGTTATGAAATTTTGAAGGCAGTTAAAGGGATATATAACAATTTTGATAAAATTTCAAAATGTAAACAACTGTTATAAAATACAGAAATTTTTATACGATTCAAATAGAAAAAAAATGTGTGGTGACTATATCGCTTCTACTTTGTAAAGGGTTATAATTATTGTAAATAGTAAAAGAATTTGCTTATTCGTATTGTGTTTGGTCTGGGGAATTATATGTAACTTAAAGGGTGATCATGTGTGCAATTGATTGTAAACTTCCTTAGCAAACAGCTGTTTCAAAATATCCCTAATAAATGACATAGTAACAGACCCAATACCAATACAGCTTTCTATATACATTTTTAAGGAACGATTTTTATCTGTAATATCTAAGTGTGACCTTGGCCTATGAACGTATGTGAATTTGTATGCCACACATCAGTTTGTTATTTTGATCATTGGTGCCAAGCTATCACAAACTAAGTCGATAAATGACACAGTAACATACCAACCACTAATACTCTTTTCTATACACATACACCTAAAGTCCATATATGAGCAAATCCGTCTGGTTGGATGACGAATTGTCAGTTAGATAGTGTTTCATATTTTTCTATTTGTACAGTAAGACTGATTAAAATAATTTGTGAATATATTTTTGCTAATGAATAATAAATCATAATTTGGCTTCTGCATTTAAGGATGTTTTTTAATGAATTGGATAGCAACCTTTAATCCAACTTATAAATATTCATATCCTGGTAAATAAAGAAAGCTGAAACAGATTTAAAAGATAAAACTATTTAATATATTGCGTTACCTGGTAAAGTTGATGGGGCAGTACTTCCTGCTGCTGGTGTTGTGGAAAGTGCAGTCGTTAATACACCAGAAGACACGGACGTTGATGGTGTCGTGGATGTTGTTATAACTGCTACATGTATGTGATATATTTAGAAAATAAAGTACTCTTTCAACAAGCTTGGAGTATTATACCAGTAAAATGAAAACAGACAGTATTCATGTTCAGAAATAACAAATAGGTTGGTTTTTTTAAATACAATATTTGATCAATACTATTGTTGAAATAGTATTACACGTATTACTACCTTGTTTATGTTTTACAGTTTATAAACATAATTTATTCCAAGTATTTTGAAAAAGTGTTGGGCCACAAGTTCTTCCAACTTAGTTTGGACCCTCCACCTAAAAGTAACACGTTTACAGTGTAAAACAGAACAAATGGCATGTTTATGCTAATATAAACAATTTAAAGTATACACTAGGCGATTGAGTGTGAGAGGAAGGGTGAAAGTGATAGAGAGAGGGAGAAAGAAATATACATTTATTAAGCAAAGAAAAAAGAAGTATATAATTTCTTGTCACCCACTATCACAGACATTCTCAGATTTTATTACTTTGTAATAAGTAAGGACACACTATTTACATATTTTCAGCTGAATATATACTATATTTAAAGGCAAAACGTTCATATCCATAGACTGTTTCGGTATTATATCAGTCTCTGTTTGAGAAGTCATATTAAGATATTTCATTACAATTTAGCTAGTTAAGTTGAACAAAGCACACACACATATATATAATACCTTTACATAGTTTGTTCAACTTGACGAACAAAATTGAAACTATTTTTGTTATTTCATTTTATTATAACTATCATGTTTATAGTTATATCAAAATATATGCGTATCTTTAATACAAATATGGACAGCATCCACAATAGTTACATTACTTTTTACAGATAGAGTTTCACTTCCACTCAGTAGTAGATTACTATTTAACGGATGTTATGCTCGTGTTATTTGAAGCAAGATGAGTCTTAGATTTCATTAGAAAAAGTAATGTTAAGCGTATTTATAACTCACAGAACGTTGATAGATTCAGGTGATTTCTACATAAATCAGCATTTAGATTACTACATTTGATTCTAAATATTGCATGACACATTGTTCGCCATGAGAATAATATGGTGATATTGTAAATTTAGTATCATGGTGTGATGTATTGTTTAAGATTGAAAGTGAATGTGCTGGTTTTTTTTTTAAATTTTAATCAAACTGATTTCAAAGAGTAAATGACGGAAGAGGGAATGCATAACATTCGCATTATCTCTGTTCCATTATATTGAGTAGTATAATTGTCTCTGTTCTAAGTGGGTGTTTAGCTGTTGCATCAACTAGAGGTCGAAAAAGATCATTTATATAACTTGGAATATAAGAAAGGTATATATTTTATATGAAATAATACTTCTGTATTTCTCCTCTCCTTTTAAGTGGTTCCCATTCACATTAATTATTCAGTTTTTAAATATATACTGATCGAGTATTAAGCTCTGTGACAATTCGTGCTACTTCGTTTTGTTGTTTTTTGATTGAGTATGTGCACTGTGCAGTCATCCCAGACCAATGGGGAATTCTCTAGAATTAAACATGCGTACGATATATACATTTGATTGAGTGCATTTCTTCAATAGTAATATCTCATAAGGTGTATATAAGCAGAAAGTAATATGTTTTCAATGTGTGTTGACCAATAACAATCATGGCTTAAAGTAATACCAATATGTTTATGGGAATAAACAAATTCCAAAAGAAATATACCATATTAGGTAGTCTATCGGGTATTGTTAGAGAGAAGAACATAGCTTCAGTTTTGTTTGGATTAAAATTCACCATTGTCTACACCATTTAGATATAATATCAAGATCATAGATTATAATACCTTCAAGCTCGGGCAGAAGTGGCAGAATAATATAAGGATCTATCGTATACATACAACCTAGTTAAACTTAATAATGAATCAGCGATATCATTAACATATATTAGAAATAATAGAGGTCCAATGCCATATTCTTGGGGAACACCTGTATTTTTATACTCCACATTGGATTCTTATGATTGGATTCGAGAACACGTTAAGATATGTGTTTCAGATGACTTGAAAACAAATTTAGTAGTTTATATCAGTTTCTTTAAGTTTGAATATGAGCACCTCATGCCAGACACGACCACAAGCCCTTTGATATGCCACAGAATACTATGCAAGAAAACCGTTTACTTTCAAAGGTTTTGCAGATATGATAAACGCTGTCTATTTACTGAAATGTTGTTGAATGGTTTGGTCAAATCCTGATTGATATCTATTGAATAAAGTATTTGTGAGAAAAAAGTTGTACATGTGTTTAAAAAAATATTATTTCAAATATCTTACCACAACAACTAAGTAAATATATTGGTTTATAATTTGTCGATGTAGATGTAAAATAATCATATAGGTACTCTGCTTTTTCTTTGCAACTAATAAAAAATCTTTAGTTCCATATATATATTAATTTCACACAGAGGTGAAATTTTAGATGTAGAGTGAATTGTTTACAAAATGTGTAATAATTTTCCAGAAACCTCTTTTATCATTAAAATCAATATAATTTGACTCATGGTTTTCAACTAGTGACAGTATAGCTACTCTGTAGACATGTGCAACTAAACTTCATACGGATACTCGCTAGTTAGTCTGACTATTATCAGTTGTGAAGTTTGGAAGAGTGCTGAAAATACGTACAATATAATAATTCAAGATTCAAAATTCCGTCAATATTCTGCCAAAACCTAGCCAAAATTCGGTGCAGCGGAACGCAACAACGACAACAAATGGGCTTTATACTATGACTCTCTACTTATAAACTAAAACAGTTCAGACGTTTAGCAGTATAGTTCTGACAGGTTTTACTATAAAAATAATGAATGTGCTAAAAATCAATGAACTTGAAACCAACAACGACATGTATAACTAGACTTCAGCAAGTTCAGCCAATGGATGTCGAGCTTGAAATAAAGCATGATATACGAACATAATTATATTTACCATTGAAATGATTAACGGGCAAAAACTATACAAAAACAATGAACCGTATCACGACGACAATATGCGCAACGTTGTTTCGGTTTACAGAAAATATCTATTTGTCCATTGGTGATAAATGTTACTTATTCATAACAGATTCTATCAAACACATCTTGTATTCATTTCAGTTGTTTTACAATCAAAAGTGAGACCGAGAGATGAATGCCGACTTAGAAAATAGTCTAGATATTTTGTAACCTGGTGCACGTGTCGGGGCAGTGGTTCCTGGAATTGTTATGGAGGGTGTTGTTGTTGATACACCAGAATACAAGGTTGTTGATGGAACCCGTGTTATCGTAAATGATGTTGTTTCTGTATACAAATAACATTACTTTGTTTAAGAATTATAGTCGTGCTTATTCATACAACACAAGAAGTTATTATAATGGTAATGCAATGAATGTAAGGATTTCGTGATTATGTTGTGTGTTCATAAATCGTGATCGTTATCAGATTGATCTTACTCTAGATTTTTTTCATTCAAATAACATGTTGTCTCATTGTTTACTTACGTAATAAAGTAATGATCAATATATAAGTAATCTGAGTGACATGTGGATTTAAAGAAACAACTCTCGATGATTCATGAGATGTGAATTACTGCTTTTATCAACTTTTATTTTTAAGTAAATACTAGTTACTATAAATTTGGTATGTTTTCTCTCGAAGAATATTCAATTTAATTTTACTTAAAAATAGAGTAACGCTTCTTTCAGACGATATCCTGATAACATTTGTAAGTTAAGGAATGTTTACATGATACATTTGATTTTCGTGAGTTGCTTGTACTTATAGTAGCATTGTCGTAACATCATTCTGTTCAAACATTCACTTCCTATGATGTAATGGAATAAAATTATATATATTAATAAAGAGTAATTGTTAGTTCATTATCTTTTGTCTGAATACAATGCCACGGTAGCCTTAACTGTATAAGCATGGACATAAAAATGAATACAAAGTGGTTGATTAGTCTTTAAGGGTAATAATAAATTTAATGAATTACAAGAACGGACATGACTTCCTACAAAAAATTAATACACATGGAAATTTAGTGTGTCGTTATAAGAAAAGTATTCAAAACAATGTGTACATTTCAACACTTACTATACAGTTACGTTAACCACGATATTAAATAAAACAGACCACATTATATGACATCTTAAAATGTTTAAATATACTACATGAAATAATGATCTTATTTTTTTAAACTATTAACCTTATCGTTTGTCCTTGCAGGGATTTCTATGCCTGAACTTTTACAAGTGCGCTGACCGCCGCTAAATACTGGCTTAAGGCGTAAGACTCCCGTACAAAATAAACAGTGAGCCAGTTTGGACATTTTAAATTGTTTGTATTCTTATGTTTTTTAACAACAATCATATTACCTGGTGTAGGTGTTGTCGCTTCTGTAGTTGATGGCAAAACAGTTGCTGCAACATATATAGCCAAAAATATAAAACGACTGTATTTTATAGAGTTATAAGTATTATGTTATATATGCAGATTATAAATAATATAAACTAAACATTTAAATGAAACCCAGTCTATACTGACTTAAACTAGCTTTTCACCAAGTCTTCTTTATATTAAATACAGTTTCAATAAAACAGTGTTAAGAAATCTAGATCTTTTGAGTTGGCTTTTTCGTCCAACGAAAGTGTATCTATTCATATATTTGTGTGAAACAATATGAACGATTGAACACTTATACGTATAAGATATATTTTGCTAACATATCATGGAATATACAATCCAATCCAATAAGCATTTATACATGCACTCCGGAAAAATTGACAAAATCAAACTGATGCCAGACAACAATTATTGAAATTAAATAAAACTATTCCTATAAACCCTTTAATGATTGATTGTTTGCAACTTACAAAATAAATCACTTTCGAAATGTGTATTTTTTTTTTAAATGAGCGGTCGGAGCTTTTAATCATTTTGATGACTCATCATAAAATATTCAATCTAGGAAACGTAGTATCAAATACATACACTCCGGAACAAGTAACAATAATCAAACTGATGATAGACAATAATCTAAGACTTATGAAGAAGAACAATGTTCTAGAGATTGCGTTACCTGATGTAGTCGGTTGGGCAGTGGACCCTGTTGGTGATGGGGAGGGTACAGTAGTTGATACCCCAGAAGACATAGATGTTGATGGCGGTCCCTGTGCTGTCGTGGATAACGTGGGTTCTGAATATAAATAAATTGTTAATTCTTTTATTCGTCATATTTTCATGGTGATCCATTTAACACACTAAGTTAATACTGGTATATTGGTAATGAAACTAAAGTATTTAAATCAGTCTCAAAACTTATTTAGTTTTCATTGATGATTATTAACTCGAAATTTAAAAAAAAGGGAATTGAAATATGGTTCCACTCAAAATATAGCAATCGAAGCCAGAACGTGTCCATAAGATACGGACGTCCCCACTAAATATAAGTAAATGTAACCAAATTTTAAGTTAAAAAGTAAATTTAAATGTAACGTTTTACCAACGTAAACTTATACAGAAGAAGAAATATATTTTTAAACTAACTATTAATTAAAAGCATATGCATGCGAAAGTGAATTAAATAGGTCATATCAAATCGTCAACATAAAATACATATTTCAGACAACTGAAAAAAAAACAATCGTTATGTCCCCACAGCAGTGATATTATTCATCTCAATATGGTATTAAAGATTTTTCAAAATAAATAACATTTCGGTATCAATAATCTTGTTTGGAAATAGAACAATAATATATCGGTATCATTAATACTGTTGGAAATTAGAACAATAACATGTCGGTATCATTTAAACTGTTGAGAAATAGAACAATAACACATCGGTATTATTAAAACTGTTGGGAAATAGAACAATAACATATCGGTATCAATAATTCTGTTAGAGATAGAACAATAACATATCGGTATCATTAATAATGTTGGGAATTAGAACAATAACATATCGGTATTATTAATACTGTTGGGAATTAGAACAATAACATATCGGTATCATTAATACTGTTGGGAAATTGAGCAATAGCATGTCGGTGTCATTAATACTGTTGGGAAATAGAGCAATAACATATCGGTATAATTAATACCGTTGGGAAATAGAGCAATAACATATCGGTATAATTAATACCGTTGGGGAAATAGAGCAATAACATGTCGGTGTCATTAATACCGTTAGGAATTAGAACAAAAACATATCAGTATCATCAATACTGTTGAGAAATAAAGCAATAATATATCGGTATCATTAAAACTGTTGGGAAATAAAGTTTCATGCTGATGCATATAACAGACTAAATAGATATTATATACATTTTTGCTAAATCAAGCTTATATAAGTTTATTGAATATAACAACCACCTTTCCGCAAGTAACTGGCAAACATTCTCACATTGATTCAGTAGAGAACGGGATTCAAACTTAGGACCTTAGCGGTGAGAAGTAAGTGATCTTGAGACGGCACCTTAAATTACTTGGCCGCGGAAGACCCTGATGGTAATGGAACTAATGGATTTAACACAGTATCTTAATTAATTAGTTTTCATTACAACCGTCTAACATATGATCATTATTTGAACTAAAAATTGTCGGAAACTTTAGAAAAAAAATGAACTGAAAAAATGGTTCAACTCGATATACATCATTCTAAAAATAGAAATGTATCCATAAGACATGGACGCCCCGGCTAAATATTAATAAACTTTATTAAATAAAGTCCAAAACGTACGGAGCTAATGTAAAGTTTTGTCAACGTGGAAACATATAGAACTAGAATTATATTTTATAATAATACAGTTATCAACGAACTATTAATTAAATGCACAGACATCCTCAAATGAATTAAAAAGGCGATACGGAAGCGTTGACAATAGATGCATATTTCAGACGCTGGAAAGAACCATAATTGACCTGACTCGGGAACGGCTATCGCTCCGCCCACTGGCCATATGACATTGTTTGTCTTAGTAAATACAATGTAATACAATGTAATGTTTAGTTAGATACGGTTCGTTTGTCTAAGGAAAATGTCAATTGCTGATTGGATCATCGACTTGTTTGATTAACAGCCCTCGTCAGGACAAGTATGTCCCCGCGTAAAAAATAATACAATTGATACAGTATACAATTAATGTGCAAATATGTTTTATTGATTCGATAAAGATGATTAGTAAAATAGTATTAAAACAAAGTGCACATACTTGTCCATGACATTGCATATATCAATAGTTTTATACAACCGTTCTAATATATCAATACATTCTTTAATCTATATGTCTTACCTTTTTCTTTTATGCATCCAAGTACAGTTAATTTAAGAACTGTGATCTCCTTGAAAAATTGTATTTTAACTTTATTTATGCTCGAACGCATATTCTCGTTGTCCTTGGATAAATCAATATTTACTTCATCTTGACTGGTAATTGTAACCGACTGTAAAATATCAATACACAATAATTTATACCGAACCGTTAAAGAAACATGGCTATTTAACATAAGCTTAATATTTGAGCGTTTAAATATATTCAAAATTAATTTTGATACATTGAAGTTTTCCTTTTGCATATAACTGTTAATTAACTAGGGTTTGGGGTTCTCATAGGACATGTCTGTCCTGCAATTTATTAGTCAATTTTACAAAACCATGAGTAGAAAAGGGCAACAACTCTTGTAAAATTTTGACAGAAGTTGTCGAATATCAAACATGTCCTTCATTGTACAGCTATGCACCAAACTATTAATCAAGTACATAGACCTTTTAAAAGTTGTTAAATTGACACCAATATTTTACCAAGAATTATGAAGAATCGGGGCCGAAATTCCTGTAAAACTTTACCAACGATGACAAATATCAAATTTGACCTGTATTTATAATGATACAGCTACATACTGAATATTAATTAAATAAACATTATTGATCAGCAACCAATATGACCTTAGACTTTCGAACGCAAGAACGGGCGAATGGACAGACAAAGATGATACTTAATGCCCCTTTTTCATTCTTAGAATGGCGATGGAATAACCAGTGAACATCGAATAATGTTTTATCATTATATTTTTGGAATGGAACTTTATTGAATAACGAAATTTCTGGTAGATATGCTAACGTTAGATATGTATCTCATCCGTTTTGGACAGGGGATGTCACGGCAGCAGCCAGAATTTACAACAAACGTTAGATATGCATCTCATCCATTTAGGACAGGGGATGTCACGGCAGCAGCCAGAATTTACAACTAACGTTAGATATGCATCTCATCCGTTTAGGACAGGGGATGTCACGGCAGCAGCCAGAATTTACAACTAACGTTAAATATGCATCTCATCCGTTTAGGACAGGGGATGTCACGGCAGCAGCCAGAATTTACAACTAACGTTAGATATGCATCTCATCCGTTTAGGACAGGGGATGTCACGGCAGCAGCCAGAATTTACAACTAACGTTAGATATGCATCTCATCCATTTAGGACAGGGAATTTCACGGCAGCAGCCAGAATTTACAACTAACGTTAGATAGCATCTCATCCATTTAGGACAGGGGATGTCACGGCAGCAGCCAGAATTTACAACTAACTGTATCGATGTCATTAAGAAGACAGTGAGATGGAGTTAGGAGACTCTCATTCATAATGTGTATTTCTATTCAAGTCATTTCATGATTGTAAACAAATGAAAAAGCCACTGAAGTAAGGTTCAATTGTGTATATTTCTCCTGAAATTTATTATTCTTCAGTTCGAAGTGTCAAAAATGACTTAACCAAAAAAGAAATGATAGTGAGTAAATCTATTCAATCTCCTTCAAGTGATGTGTTGGTGCTTAAGCTAAAATTGGTGCTAAAATTTGTGTGATAATGTCTAAGGTTGTAATAGTTCAGCACTCGTCTATTTCCTATTTGAAAAATTCAATTGATCAGTTTTAACTGGAACCTATAATAGAATTTTACTTTTATCATACCCTATCATAGCGTGGCGATTTAGAAATTATACAGACGATTCGTATGATGTATTTTCCTGAAGCTAGTTAAATGTAAATTAGAAAATATGAAACATATATGATTACCTTTTGTTCGGACAGATCTTTTTTACCATATATTGTCACAAGTGCGTCCAAATTCGAATTAATAGTTTTTAAGTTCAAAGTCATCATTTCCACATCAGTGTTAAACTCAAAGTTTACGTCTTTTGCAGCTATAGCTGTTTCCAATGGTATAACAAAGTCAGTAGAATCCCCTCCGTTCGTGGTGTATGATGCATTTCCGTTCGGTATTGACGTCGAAGTTATGCTACCAACAGTGTAACCCGTTTTGGTACACACTCCTATAAAGTTATTATGAATTTTATTACTGTTGTTGTGTAATATCTAGCAAATGAACCTAATTTTAGACACTTCTAAAGTGTAAAATATTGATACAAAAGTAGAAGAAAGCAGGTGCAGGTTGCATGTTTAAATAAAAAAAATTGAATAACAACGATATCAGTAGAACCAATGGATGTTCCCCGAACAAGTGCTTGGTTACGGTGTTAAGCTCCAGACAAGCAAAACTAACAACAATAAGTACAAAAGGTGAGATAAGTCGTTCACCAATCAATATAGAATAAAATTTCCATTCGCTCTGCACTTCCAGACATTACCCTCTTTCCTTGTATAATAGGATTCCCTTTAATACTTTTGGACAGACGCACGCACGGGCAAAGTGACATCTATATGATCACCTTCACGAAGTTTGATTAATATATAAATTTAAATATTCATCAATCCTATCGGTGAACTAATATTACATATACCGTGTTTTCTCGGTTCACTTTATTTTCTACAACTTCAACCATACCGTGTATTTTGTTGCTGATTCAAACGTTCATAATTTACATAAATAACGTTTTCTTTCCTTGCAACCAAGTCAACTATATTTACTCACTTTTAGTACAAAAGGTCATGGTATATCAATACTCAAAATCACAAATTGACCTGTAGCTTTAATGTATCATTTGACTAATGGAGTTAATTTAGTGCAGCTGACATCATACTGATATTCGATAGTAAGTTTGTTCATAATTTGAATGTTTAGAAGCAAAAGTTCTAAACAGAAGAGCAACTTCAAACTGGTACTCGCTAACAAGTTTGACCAAAGTCGGTTAAGAGGTGTAGGAGGAGCAGTGCTGATACAATTTGTGAACAAATTTATCAAAAAGGCCATTACTCCGCTATCAAATGATCGGTATACAACAACGACAACATGCGCAATTAGATTTCATACTGACATTCCCAATCAAGTTTGGTTAAAACCGATTTAGAAGTTAAGGAGAAGTAGTTGGGAATTTTTCTGTATGTTCATTAATCTATCCTAGAACCTTGTCTATTAATCACCAAAACAAAAAGCAGGGATTTCTATGCCTGAACTTTTACAAGTGCGCTGACCGCCGCTAAATACTGGCTTAAGGCGTAAGACTCCCGTACAAAATAAACAGTGAGCCAGTTTGGACATTTTAAATTGTTTGTATTCTTATGTTTTTTAACAACAATCATATTACCTGGTGTAGGTGTTGTCGCTTCTGTAGTTGATGGCAAAACAGTTGCTGCAACATATATAGCCAAAAATATAAAACGACTGTATTTTATAGAGTTATAAGTATTATGTTATATATGCAGATTATAAATAATATAAACTAAACATTTAAATGAAACCCAGTCTATACTGACTTAAACTAGCTTTTCACCAAGTCTTCTTTATATTAAATACAGTTTCAATAAAACAGTGTTAAGAAATCTAGATCTTTTGAGTTGGCTTTTTCGTCCAACGAAAGTGTATCTATTCATATATTTGTGTTAAACAATATGAACGATTGAACACTTATACGTATAAGATATATTTTGCTAACATATCATGGAATATACAATCCAATCCAATAAGCATTTATACATGCACTCCGGAAAAATTGACAAAATCAAACTGATGCCAGACAACAATTATTGAAATTAAATAAAACTATTCCTATAAACCCTTTAATGATTGATTGTTTGCAACTTACAAAATAAATCACTTTCGAAATGTGTATTTTTTTTTTAAATGAGCGGTCGGAGCTTTTAATCATTTTGATGACTCATCATAAAATATTCAATCTAGGAAACGTAGTATCAAATACATACACTCCGGAACAAGTAACAATAATCAAACTGATGATAGACAATAATCTAAGACTTATGAAGAAGAACAATGTTCTAGAGATTGCGTTACCTGATGTAGTCGGTTGGGCAGTGGACCCTGTTGGTGATGGGGAGGGTACAGTAGTTGATACCCCAGAAGACATAGATGTTGATGGCGGTCCCTGTGCTGTCGTGGATAACGTGGGTTCTGAATATAAATAAATTGTTAATTCTTTTATTCGTCATATTTTCATGGTGATCCATTTAACACACTAAGTTAATACTGGTATATTGGTAATGAAACTAAAGTATTTAAATCAGTCTCAAAACTTATTTAGTTTTCATTGATGATTATTAACTCGAAATTTAAAAAAAAGGGAATTGAAATATGGTTCCACTCAAAATATAGCAATCGAAGCCAGAACGTGTCCATAAGATACGGACGTCCCCACTAAATATAAGTAAATGTAACCAAATTTTAAGTTAAAAAGTAAATTTAAATGTAACGTTTTACCAACGTAAACTTATACAGAAGAAGAAATATATTTTTAAACTAACTATTAATTAAAAGCATATGCATGCGAAAGTGAATTAAATAGGTCATATCAAATCGTCAACATAAAATACATATTTCAGACAACTGAAAAAAAAACAATCGTTATGTCCCCACAGCAGTGATATTATTCATCTCAATATGGTATTAAAGATTTTTCAAAATAAATAACATTTCGGTATCAATAATCTTGTTTGGAAATAGAACAATAATATATCGGTATCATTAATACTGTTGGAAATTAGAACAATAACATGTCGGTATCATTTAAACTGTTGAGAAATAGAACAATAACACATCGGTATTATTAAAACTGTTGGGAAATAGAACAATAACATATCGGTATCAATAATTCTGTTAGAGATAGAACAATAACATATCGGTATCATTAATAATGTTGGGAATTAGAACAATAACATATCGGTATTATTAATACTGTTGGGAATTAGAACAATAACATATCGGTATCATTAATACTGTTGGGAAATTGAGCAATAGCATGTCGGTGTCATTAATACTGTTGGGAAATAGAGCAATAACATATCGGTATAATTAATACCGTTGGGAAATAGAGCAATAACATATCGGTATAATTAATACCGTTGGGGAAATAGAGCAATAACATGTCGGTGTCATTAATACCGTTAGGAATTAGAACAAAAACATATCAGTATCATCAATACTGTTGAGAAATAAAGCAATAATATATCGGTATCATTAAAACTGTTGGGAAATAAAGTTTCATGCTGATGCATATAACAGACTAAATAGATATTATATACATTTTTGCTAAATCAAGCTTATATAAGTTTATTGAATATAACAACCACCTTTCCGCAAGTAACTGGCAAACATTCTCACATTGATTCAGTAGAGAACGGGATTCAAACTTAGGACCTTAGCGGTGAGAAGTAAGTGATCTTGAGACGGCACCTTAAATTACTTGGCCGCGGAAGACCCTGATGGTAATGGAACTAATGGATTTAACACAGTATCTTAATTAATTAGTTTTCATTACAACCGTCTAACATATGATCATTATTTGAACTAAAAATTGTCGGAAACTTTAGAAAAAAATGAACTGAAAAAATGGTTCAACTCGATATACATCATTCTAAAAATAGAAATGTATCCATAAGACATGGACGCCCCGGCTAAATATTAATAAACTTTATTAAATAAAGTCCAAAACGTACGGAGCTAATGTAAAGTTTTGTCAACGTGGAAACATATAGAACTAGAATTATATTTTATAATAATACAGTTATCAACGAACTATTAATTAAATGCACAGACATCCTCAAATGAATTAAAAAGGCGATACGGAAGCGTTGACAATAGATGCATATTTCAGACGCTGGAAAGAACCATAATTGACCTGACTCGGGAACGGCTATCGCTCCGCCCACTGGCCATATGACATTGTTTGTCCAAGTAAATACAATGTAATACAATGTAATGTTTAGTTAGATACGGTTCGTTTGTCTAAGGAAAATGTCAATTGCTGATTGGATCATCGACTTGTTTGATTAACAGCCCTCGTCAGGACAAGTATGTCCTCGCGTAAAAAATAATACAATTGATACAGTATACAATTAATGTGCAAATATGTTTTATTGATTCGATAAAGATGATTAGTAAAATAGTATTAAAACAAAGTGCACATACTTGTCCATGACATTGCATACATCAATAGTTTTATACAACCGTTCTAATATATCAATACATTCTTTAATCTATATGTCTTACCTTTTTCTTTTATGCATCCAAGTACAGTTAATTTAAGAACTGTGATCTCCTTGAAAAATTGTATTTTAACTTTATTTATGCTCGAACGCATATTCTCGTTGTCCTTGGATAAATCAATATTTACTTCATCTTGACTGGTAATTGTAACCGACTGTAAAATATCAATACACAATAATTTATACCGAACCGTTAAAGAAACATGGCTATTTAACATAAGCTTAATATTTGAGCGTTTAAATATATTCAAAATTAATTTTGATACATTGAAGTTTTCCTTTTGCATATAACTGTTAATTAACTAGGGTTTGGGGTTCTCATAGGACATGTCTGTCCTGCAATTTATTAGTCAATTTTACAAAACCATGAGTAGAAAAGGGCAACAACTCTTGTAAAATTTTGACAGAAGTTGTCGAATATCAAACATGTCCTTCATTGTACAGCTATGCACCAAACTATTAATCAAGTACATAGACCTTTTAAAAGTTGTTAAATTGACACCAATATTTTACCAAGAATTATGAAGAATCGGGGCCGAAATTCCTGTAAAACTTTACCAACGATGACAAATATCAAATTTGACCTGTATTTATAATGATACAGCTACATACTGAATATTAATTAAATAAACATTATTGATCAGCAACCAATATGACCTTAGACTTTCGAACGCAAGAACGGGCGAATGGACAGACAAAGATGATACTTAATGCCCCTTTTTCATTCTTAGAATGGCGATGGAATAACCAGTGAACATCGAATAATGTTTTATCATTATATTTTTGGAATGGAACTTTATTGAATAACGAAATTTCTGGTAGATATGCTAACGTTAGATATGTATCTCATCCGTTTTGGACAGGGGATGTCACGGCAGCAGCCAGAATTTACAACAAACGTTAGATATGCATCTCATCCATTTAGGACAGGGGATGTCACGGCAGCAGCCAGAATTTACAACTAACGTTAGATATGCATCTCATCCGTTTAGGACAGGGGATGTCACGGCAGCAGCCAGAATTTACAACTAACGTTAAATATGCATCTCATCCGTTTAGGACAGGGGATGTCACGGCAGCAGCCAGAATTTACAACTAACGTTAGATATGCATCTCATCCGTTTAGGACAGGGGATGTCACGGCAGCAGCCAGAATTTACAACTAACGTTAGATATGCATCTCATCCATTTAGGACAGGGAATTTCACGGCAGCAGCCAGAATTTACAACTAACGTTAGATAGCATCTCATCCATTTAGGACAGGGGATGTCACGGCAGCAGCCAGAATTTACAACTAACTGTATCGATGTCATTAAGAAGACAGTGAGATGGAGTTAGGAGACTCTCATTCATAATGTGTATTTCTATTCAAGTCATTTCATGATTGTAAACAAATGAAAAAGCCACTGAAGTAAGGTTCAATTGTGTATATTTCTCCTGAAATTTATTATTCTTCAGTTCGAAGTGTCAAAAATGACTTAACCAAAAAAGAAATGATAGTGAGTAAATCTATTCAATCTCCTTCAAGTGATGTGTTGGTGCTTAAGCTAAAATTGGTGCTAAAATTTGTGTGATAATGTCTAAGGTTGTAATAGTCCAGCACTCGTCTATTTCCTATTTGAAAAATTCAATTGATCAGTTTTAACTGGAACCTATAATAGAATTTTACTTTTATCATACCCTATCATAGCGTGGCGATTTAGAAATTATACAGACGATTCGTATGATGTATTTTCCTGAAGCTAGTTAAATGTAAATTAGAAAATATGAAACATATATGATTACCTTTTGTTCGGACAGATCTTTTTTACCATATATTGTCACAAGTGCGTCCAAATTCGAATTAATAGTTTTTAAGTTCAAAGTCATCATTTCCACATCAGTGTTAAACTCAAAGTTTACGTCTTTTGCAGCTATAGCTGTTTCCAATGGTATAACAAAGTCAGTAGAATCCCCTCCGTTCGTGGTGTATGATGCATTTCCGTTCGGTATTGACGTCGAAGTTATGCTACCAACAGTGTAACCCGTTTTGGTACACACTCCTATAAAGTTATTATGAATTTTATTACTGTTGTTGTGTAATATCTAGCAAATGAACCTAATTTTAGACACTTCTAAAGTGTAAAATATTGATACAAAAGTAGAAGAAAGCAGGTGCAGGTTGCATGTTTAAATAAAAAAAATTGAATAACAACGATATCAGTAGAACCAATGGATGTTCCCCGAACAAGTGCTTGGTTACGGTGTTAAGCTCCAGACAAGCAAAACTAACAACAATAAGTACAAAAGGTGAGATAAGTCGTTCACCAATCAATATAGAATAAAATTTCCATTCGCTCTGCACTTCCAGACATTACCCTCTTTCCTTGTATAATAGGATTCCCTTTAATACTTTTGGACAGACGCACGCACGGGCAAAGTGACATCTATATGATCACCTTCACGAAGTTTGATTAATATATAAATTTAAATATTCATCAATCCTATCGGTGAACTAATATTACATATACCGTGTTTTCTCGGTTCACTTTATTTTCTACAACTTCAACCATACCGTGTATTTTGTTGCTGATTCAAACGTTCATAATTTACATAAATAACGTTTTCTTTCCTTGCAACCAAGTCAACTATATTTACTCACTTTTAGTACAAAAGGTCATGGTATATCAATACTCAAAATCACAAATTGACCTGTAGCTTTAATGTATCATTTGACTAATGGAGTTAATTTAGTGCAGCTGACATCATACTGATATTCGATAGTAAGTTTGTTCATAATTTGAATGTTTAGAAGCAAAAGTTCTAAACAGAAGAGCAACTTCAAACTGGTACTCGCTAACAAGTTTGACCAAAGTCGGTTAAGAGGTGTAGGAGGAGCAGTGCTGATACAATTTGTGAACAAATTTATCAAAAAGGCCATTACTCCGCTATCAAATGATCGGTATACAACAACGACAACATGCGCAATTAGATTTCATACTGACATTCCCAATCAAGTTTGGTTAAAACCGATTTAGAAGTTAAGGAGAAGTAGTTGGGAATTTTTCTGTATGTTCATTAATCTATCCTAGAACCTTGTCTATTAATCACCAAAACAAAAAGCAGGGATTTCTATGCCTGAACTTTTACAAGTGCGCTGACCGCCGCTAAATACTGGCTTAAGGCGTAAGACTCCCGTACAAAATAAACAGTGAGCCAGTTTGGACATTTTAAATTGTTTGTATTCTTATGTTTTTTAACAACAATCATATTACCTGGTGTAGGTGTTGTCGCTTCTGTAGTTGATGGCAAAACAGTTGCTGCAACATATATAGCCAAAAATATAAAACGACTGTATTTTATAGAGTTATAAGTATTATGTTATATATGCAGATTATAAATAATATAAACTAAACATTTAAATGAAACCCAGTCTATACTGACTTAAACTAGCTTTTCACCAAGTCTTCTTTATATTAAATACAGTTTCAATAAAACAGTGTTAAGAAATCTAGATCTTTTGAGTTGGCTTTTTCGTCCAACGAAAGTGTATCTATTCATATATTTGTGTTAAACAATATGAACGATTGAACACTTATACGTATAAGATATATTTTGCTAACATATCATGGAATATACAATCCAATCCAATAAGCATTTATACATGCACTCCGGAAAAATTGACAAAATCAAACTGATGCCAGACAACAATTATTGAAATTAAATAAAACTATTCCTATAAACCCTTTAATGATTGATTGTTTGCAACTTACAAAATAAATCACTTTCGAAATGTGTATTTTTTTTTTAAATGAGCGGTCGGAGCTTTTAATCATTTTGATGACTCATCATAAAATATTCAATCTAGGAAACGTAGTATCAAATACATACACTCCGGAACAAGTAACAATAATCAAACTGATGATAGACAATAATCTAAGACTTATGAAGAAGAACAATGTTCTAGAGATTGCGTTACCTGATGTAGTCGGTTGGGCAGTGGACCCTGTTGGTGATGGGGAGGGTACAGTAGTTGATACCCCAGAAGACATAGATGTTGATGGCGGTCCCTGTGCTGTCGTGGATAACGTGGGTTCTGAATATAAATAAATTGTTAATTCTTTTATTCGTCATATTTTCATGGTGATCCATTTAACACACTAAGTTAATACTGGTATATTGGTAATGAAACTAAAGTATTTAAATCAGTCTCAAAACTTATTTAGTTTTCATTGATGATTATTAACTCGAAATTTAAAAAAAAGGGAATTGAAATATGGTTCCACTCAAAATATAGCAATCGAAGCCAGAACGTGTCCATAAGATACGGACGTCCCCACTAAATATAAGTAAATGTAACCAAATTTTAAGTTAAAAAGTAAATTTAAATGTAACGTTTTACCAACGTAAACTTATACAGAAGAAGAAATATATTTTTAAACTAACTATTAATTAAAAGCATATGCATGCGAAAGTGAATTAAATAGGTCATATCAAATCGTCAACATAAAATACATATTTCAGACAACTGAAAAAAAAACAATCGTTATGTCCCCACAGCAGTGATATTATTCATCTCAATATGGTATTAAAGATTTTTCAAAATAAATAACATTTCGGTATCAATAATCTTGTTTGGAAATAGAACAATAATATATCGGTATCATTAATACTGTTGGAAATTAGAACAATAACATGTCGGTATCATTTAAACTGTTGAGAAATAGAACAATAACACATCGGTATTATTAAAACTGTTGGGAAATAGAACAATAACATATCGGTATCAATAATTCTGTTAGAGATAGAACAATAACATATCGGTATCATTAATAATGTTGGGAATTAGAACAATAACATATCGGTATTATTAATACTGTTGGGAATTAGAACAATAACATATCGGTATCATTAATACTGTTGGGAAATTGAGCAATAGCATGTCGGTGTCATTAATACTGTTGGGAAATAGAGCAATAACATATCGGTATAATTAATACCGTTGGGAAATAGAGCAATAACATATCGGTATAATTAATACCGTTGGGGAAATAGAGCAATAACATGTCGGTGTCATTAATACCGTTAGGAATTAGAACAAAAACATATCAGTATCATCAATACTGTTGAGAAATAAAGCAATAATATATCGGTATCATTAAAACTGTTGGGAAATAAAGTTTCATGCTGATGCATATAACAGACTAAATAGATATTATATACATTTTTGCTAAATCAAGCTTATATAAGTTTATTGAATATAACAACCACCTTTCCGCAAGTAACTGGCAAACATTCTCACATTGATTCAGTAGAGAACGGGATTCAAACTTAGGACCTTAGCGGTGAGAAGTAAGTGATCTTGAGACGGCACCTTAAATTACTTGGCCGCGGAAGACCCTGATGGTAATGGAACTAATGGATTTAACACAGTATCTTAATTAATTAGTTTTCATTACAACCGTCTAACATATGATCATTATTTGAACTAAAAATTGTCGGAAACTTTAGAAAAAAATGAACTGAAAAAATGGTTCAACTCGATATACATCATTCTAAAAATAGAAATGTATCCATAAGACATGGACGCCCCGGCTAAATATTAATAAACTTTATTAAATAAAGTCCAAAACGTACGGAGCTAATGTAAAGTTTTGTCAACGTGGAAACATATAGAACTAGAATTATATTTTATAATAATACAGTTATCAACGAACTATTAATTAAATGCACAGACATCCTCAAATGAATTAAAAAGGCGATACGGAAGCGTTGACAATAGATGCATATTTCAGACGCTGGAAAGAACCATAATTGACCTGACTCGGGAACGGCTATCGCTCCGCCCACTGGCCATATGACATTGTTTGTCCAAGTAAATACAATGTAATACAATGTAATGTTTAGTTAGATACGGTTCGTTTGTCTAAGGAAAATGTCAATTGCTGATTGGATCATCGACTTGTTTGATTAACAGCCCTCGTCAGGACAAGTATGTCCCCGCGTAAAAAATAATACAATTGATACAGTATACAATTAATGTGCAAATATGTTTTATTGATTCGATAAAGATGATTAGTAAAATAGTATTAAAACAAAGTGCACATACTTGTCCATGACATTGCATACATCAATAGTTTTATACAACCGTTCTAATATATCAATACATTCTTTAATCTATATGTCTTACCTTTTTCTTTTATGCATCCAAGTACAGTTAATTTAAGAACTGTGATCTCCTTGAAAAATTGTATTTTAACTTTATTTATGCTCGAACGCATATTCTCGTTGTCCTTGGATAAATCAATATTTACTTCATCTTGACTGGTAATTGTAACCGACTGTAAAATATCAATACACAATAATTTATACCGAACCGTTAAAGAAACATGGCTATTTAACATAAGCTTAATATTTGAGCGTTTAAATATATTCAAAATTAATTTTGATACATTGAAGTTTTCCTTTTGCATATAACTGTTAATTAACTAGGGTTTGGGGTTCTCATAGGACATGTCTGTCCTGCAATTTATTAGTCAATTTTACAAAACCATGAGTAGAAAAGGGCAACAACTCTTGTAAAATTTTGACAGAAGTTGTCGAATATCAAACATGTCCTTCATTGTACAGCTATGCACCAAACTATTAATCAAGTACATAGACCTTTTAAAAGTTGTTAAATTGACACCAATATTTTACCAAGAATTATGAAGAATCGGGGCCGAAATTCCTGTAAAACTTTACCAACGATGACAAATATCAAATTTGACCTGTATTTATAATGATACAGCTACATACTGAATATTAATTAAATAAACATTATTGATCAGCAACCAATATGACCTTAGACTTTCGAACGCAAGAACGGGCGAATGGACAGACAAAGATGATACTTAATGCCCCTTTTTCATTCTTAGAATGGCGATGGAATAACCAGTGAACATCGAATAATGTTTTATCATTATATTTTTGGAATGGAACTTTATTGAATAACGAAATTTCTGGTAGATATGCTAACGTTAGATATGTATCTCATCCGTTTTGGACAGGGGATGTCACGGCAGCAGCCAGAATTTACAACAAACGTTAGATATGCATCTCATCCATTTAGGACAGGGGATGTCACGGCAGCAGCCAGAATTTACAACTAACGTTAGATATGCATCTCATCCGTTTAGGACAGGGGATGTCACGGCAGCAGCCAGAATTTACAACTAACGTTAAATATGCATCTCATCCGTTTAGGACAGGGGATGTCACGGCAGCAGCCAGAATTTACAACTAACGTTAGATATGCATCTCATCCGTTTAGGACAGGGGATGTCACGGCAGCAGCCAGAATTTACAACTAACGTTAGATATGCATCTCATCCATTTAGGACAGGGAATTTCACGGCAGCAGCCAGAATTTACAACTAACGTTAGATAGCATCTCATCCATTTAGGACAGGGGATGTCACGGCAGCAGCCAGAATTTACAACTAACTGTATCGATGTCATTAAGAAGACAGTGAGATGGAGTTAGGAGACTCTCATTCATAATGTGTATTTCTATTCAAGTCATTTCATGATTGTAAACAAATGAAAAAGCCACTGAAGTAAGGTTCAATTGTGTATATTTCTCCTGAAATTTATTATTCTTCAGTTCGAAGTGTCAAAAATGACTTAACCAAAAAAGAAATGATAGTGAGTAAATCTATTCAATCTCCTTCAAGTGATGTGTTGGTGCTTAAGCTAAAATTGGTGCTAAAATTTGTGTGATAATGTCTAAGGTTGTAATAGTCCAGCACTCGTCTATTTCCTATTTGAAAAATTCAATTGATCAGTTTTAACTGGAACCTATAATAGAATTTTACTTTTATCATACCCTATCATAGCGTGGCGATTTAGAAATTATACAGACGATTCGTATGATGTATTTTCCTGAAGCTAGTTAAATGTAAATTAGAAAATATGAAACATATATGATTACCTTTTGTTCGGACAGATCTTTTTTACCATATATTGTCACAAGTGCGTCCAAATTCGAATTAATAGTTTTTAAGTTCAAAGTCATCATTTCCACATCAGTGTTAAACTCAAAGTTTACGTCTTTTGCAGCTATAGCTGTTTCCAATGGTATAACAAAGTCAGTAGAATCCCCTCCGTTCGTGGTGTATGATGCATTTCCGTTCGGTATTGACGTCGAAGTTATGCTACCAACAGTGTAACCCGTTTTGGTACACACTCCTATAAAGTTATTATGAATTTTATTACTGTTGTTGTGTAATATCTAGCAAATGAACCTAATTTTAGACACTTCTAAAGTGTAAAATATTGATACAAAAGTAGAAGAAAGCAGGTGCAGGTTGCATGTTTAAATAAAAAAAATTGAATAACAACGATATCAGTAGAACCAATGGATGTTCCCCGAACAAGTGCTTGGTTACGGTGTTAAGCTCCAGACAAGCAAAACTAACAACAATAAGTACAAAAGGTGAGATAAGTCGTTCACCAATCAATATAGAATAAAATTTCCATTCGCTCTGCACTTCCAGACATTACCCTCTTTCCTTGTATAATAGGATTCCCTTTAATACTTTTGGACAGACGCACGCACGGGCAAAGTGACATCTATATGATCACCTTCACGAAGTTTGATTAATATATAAATTTAAATATTCATCAATCCTATCGGTGAACTAATATTACATATACCGTGTTTTCTCGGTTCACTTTATTTTCTACAACTTCAACCATACCGTGTATTTTGTTGCTGATTCAAACGTTCATAATTTACATAAATAACGTTTTCTTTCCTTGCAACCAAGTCAACTATATTTACTCACTTTTAGTACAAAAGGTCATGGTATATCAATACTCAAAATCACAAATTGACCTGTAGCTTTAATGTATCATTTGACTAATGGAGTTAATTTAGTGCAGCTGACATCATACTGATATTCGATAGTAAGTTTGTTCATAATTTGAATGTTTAGAAGCAAAAGTTCTAAACAGAAGAGCAACTTCAAACTGGTACTCGCTAACAAGTTTGACCAAAGTCGGTTAAGAGGTGTAGGAGGAGCAGTGCTGATACAATTTGTGAACAAATTTATCAAAAAGGCCATTACTCCGCTATCAAATGATCGGTATACAACAACGACAACATGCGCAATTAGATTTCATACTGACATTCCCAATCAAGTTTGGTTAAAACCGATTTAGAAGTTAAGGAGAAGTAGTTGGGAATTTTTCTGTATGTTCATTAATCTATCCTAGAACCTTGTCTATTAATCACCAAAACAAAAAGCAGGGATTTCTATGCCTGAACTTTTACAAGTGCGCTGACCGCCGCTAAATACTGGCTTAAGGCGTAAGACTCCCGTACAAAATAAACAGTGAGCCAGTTTGGACATTTTAAATTGTTTGTATTCTTATGTTTTTTAACAACAATCATATTACCTGGTGTAGGTGTTGTCGCTTCTGTAGTTGATGGCAAAACAGTTGCTGCAACATATATAGCCAAAAATATAAAACGACTGTATTTTATAGAGTTATAAGTATTATGTTATATATGCAGATTATAAATAATATAAACTAAACATTTAAATGAAACCCAGTCTATACTGACTTAAACTAGCTTTTCACCAAGTCTTCTTTATATTAAATACAGTTTCAATAAAACAGTGTTAAGAAATCTAGATCTTTTGAGTTGGCTTTTTCGTCCAACGAAAGTGTATCTATTCATATATTTGTGTTAAACAATATGAACGATTGAACACTTATACGTATAAGATATATTTTGCTAACATATCATGGAATATACAATCCAATCCAATAAGCATTTATACATGCACTCCGGAAAAATTGACAAAATCAAACTGATGCCAGACAACAATTATTGAAATTAAATAAAACTATTCCTATAAACCCTTTAATGATTGATTGTTTGCAACTTACAAAATAAATCACTTTCGAAATGTGTATTTTTTTTTTAAATGAGCGGTCGGAGCTTTTAATCATTTTGATGACTCATCATAAAATATTCAATCTAGGAAACGTAGTATCAAATACATACACTCCGGAACAAGTAACAATAATCAAACTGATGATAGACAATAATCTAAGACTTATGAAGAAGAACAATGTTCTAGAGATTGCGTTACCTGATGTAGTCGGTTGGGCAGTGGACCCTGTTGGTGATGGGGAGGGTACAGTAGTTGATACCCCAGAAGACATAGATGTTGATGGCGGTCCCTGTGCTGTCGTGGATAACGTGGGTTCTGAATATAAATAAATTGTTAATTCTTTTATTCGTCATATTTTCATGGTGATCCATTTAACACACTAAGTTAATACTGGTATATTGGTAATGAAACTAAAGTATTTAAATCAGTCTCAAAACTTATTTAGTTTTCATTGATGATTATTAACTCGAAATTTAAAAAAAAGGGAATTGAAATATGGTTCCACTCAAAATATAGCAATCGAAGCCAGAACGTGTCCATAAGATACGGACGTCCCCACTAAATATAAGTAAATGTAACCAAATTTTAAGTTAAAAAGTAAATTTAAATGTAACGTTTTACCAACGTAAACTTATACAGAAGAAGAAATATATTTTTAAACTAACTATTAATTAAAAGCATATGCATGCGAAAGTGAATTAAATAGGTCATATCAAATCGTCAACATAAAATACATATTTCAGACAACTGAAAAAAAAACAATCGTTATGTCCCCACAGCAGTGATATTATTCATCTCAATATGGTATTAAAGATTTTTCAAAATAAATAACATTTCGGTATCAATAATCTTGTTTGGAAATAGAACAATAATATATCGGTATCATTAATACTGTTGGAAATTAGAACAATAACATGTCGGTATCATTTAAACTGTTGAGAAATAGAACAATAACACATCGGTATTATTAAAACTGTTGGGAAATAGAACAATAACATATCGGTATCAATAATTCTGTTAGAGATAGAACAATAACATATCGGTATCATTAATAATGTTGGGAATTAGAACAATAACATATCGGTATTATTAATACTGTTGGGAATTAGAACAATAACATATCGGTATCATTAATACTGTTGGGAAATTGAGCAATAGCATGTCGGTGTCATTAATACTGTTGGGAAATAGAGCAATAACATATCGGTATAATTAATACCGTTGGGAAATAGAGCAATAACATATCGGTATAATTAATACCGTTGGGGAAATAGAGCAATAACATGTCGGTGTCATTAATACCGTTAGGAATTAGAACAAAAACATATCAGTATCATCAATACTGTTGAGAAATAAAGCAATAATATATCGGTATCATTAAAACTGTTGGGAAATAAAGTTTCATGCTGATGCATATAACAGACTAAATAGATATTATATACATTTTTGCTAAATCAAGCTTATATAAGTTTATTGAATATAACAACCACCTTTCCGCAAGTAACTGGCAAACATTCTCACATTGATTCAGTAGAGAACGGGATTCAAACTTAGGACCTTAGCGGTGAGAAGTAAGTGATCTTGAGACGGCACCTTAAATTACTTGGCCGCGGAAGACCCTGATGGTAATGGAACTAATGGATTTAACACAGTATCTTAATTAATTAGTTTTCATTACAACCGTCTAACATATGATCATTATTTGAACTAAAAATTGTCGGAAACTTTAGAAAAAAATGAACTGAAAAAATGGTTCAACTCGATATACATCATTCTAAAAATAGAAATGTATCCATAAGACATGGACGCCCCGGCTAAATATTAATAAACTTTATTAAATAAAGTCCAAAACGTACGGAGCTAATGTAAAGTTTTGTCAACGTGGAAACATATAGAACTAGAATTATATTTTATAATAATACAGTTATCAACGAACTATTAATTAAATGCACAGACATCCTCAAATGAATTAAAAAGGCGATACGGAAGCGTTGACAATAGATGCATATTTCAGACGCTGGAAAGAACCATAATTGACCTGACTCGGGAACGGCTATCGCTCCGCCCACTGGCCATATGACATTGTTTGTCCAAGTAAATACAATGTAATACAATGTAATGTTTAGTTAGATACGGTTCGTTTGTCTAAGGAAAATGTCAATTGCTGATTGGATCATCGACTTGTTTGATTAACAGCCCTCGTCAGGACAAGTATGTCCCCGCGTAAAAAATAATACAATTGATACAGTATACAATTAATGTGCAAATATGTTTTATTGATTCGATAAAGATGATAAGTAAAATAGTATTAAAACAAAGTGCACATACTTGTCCATGACATTGCATACATCAATAGTTTTATACAACCGTTCTAATATATCAATACATTCTTTAATCTATATGTCTTACCTTTTTCTTTTATGCATCCAAGTACAGTTAATTTAAGAACTGTGATCTCCTTGAAAAATTGTATTTTAACTTTATTTATGCTCGAACGCATATTCTCGTTGTCCTTGGATAAATCAATATTTACTTCATCTTGACTGGTAATTGTAACCGACTGTAAAATATCAATACACAATAATTTATACCGAACCGTTAAAGAAACATGGCTATTTAACATAAGCTTAATATTTGAGCGTTTAAATATATTCAAAATTAATTTTGATACATTGAAGTTTTCCTTTTGCATATAACTGTTAATTAACTAGGGTTTGGGGTTCTCATAGGACATGTCTGTCCTGCAATTTATTAGTCAATTTTACAAAACCATGAGTAGAAAAGGGCAACAACTCTTGTAAAATTTTGACAGAAGTTGTCGAATATCAAACATGTCCTTCATTGTACAGCTATGCACCAAACTATTAATCAAGTACATAGACCTTTTAAAAGTTGTTAAATTGACACCAATATTTTACCAAGAATTATGAAGAATCGGGGCCGAAATTCCTGTAAAACTTTACCAACGATGACAAATATCAAATTTGACCTGTATTTATAATGATACAGCTACATACTGAATATTAATTAAATAAACATTATTGATCAGCAACCAATATGACCTTAGACTTTCGAACGCAAGAACGGGCGAATGGACAGACAAAGATGATACTTAATGCCCCTTTTTCATTCTTAGAATGGCGATGGAATAACCAGTGAACATCGAATAATGTTTTATCATTATATTTTTGGAATGGAACTTTATTGAATAACGAAATTTCTGGTAGATATGCTAACGTTAGATATGTATCTCATCCGTTTTGGACAGGGGATGTCACGGCAGCAGCCAGAATTTACAACAAACGTTAGATATGCATCTCATCCATTTAGGACAGGGGATGTCACGGCAGCAGCCAGAATTTACAACTAACGTTAGATATGCATCTCATCCGTTTAGGACAGGGGATGTCACGGCAGCAGCCAGAATTTACAACTAACGTTAAATATGCATCTCATCCGTTTAGGACAGGGGATGTCACGGCAGCAGCCAGAATTTACAACTAACGTTAGATATGCATCTCATCCGTTTAGGACAGGGGATGTCACGGCAGCAGCCAGAATTTACAACTAACGTTAGATATGCATCTCATCCATTTAGGACAGGGAATTTCACGGCAGCAGCCAGAATTTACAACTAACGTTAGATAGCATCTCATCCATTTAGGACAGGGGATGTCACGGCAGCAGCCAGAATTTACAACTAACTGTATCGATGTCATTAAGAAGACAGTGAGATGGAGTTAGGAGACTCTCATTCATAATGTGTATTTCTATTCAAGTCATTTCATGATTGTAAACAAATGAAAAAGCCACTGAAGTAAGGTTCAATTGTGTATATTTCTCCTGAAATTTATTATTCTTCAGTTCGAAGTGTCAAAAATGACTTAACCAAAAAAGAAATGATAGTGAGTAAATCTATTCAATCTCCTTCAAGTGATGTGTTGGTGCTTAAGCTAAAATTGGTGCTAAAATTTGTGTGATAATGTCTAAGGTTGTAATAGTCCAGCACTCGTCTATTTCCTATTTGAAAAATTCAATTGATCAGTTTTAACTGGAACCTATAATAGAATTTTACTTTTATTATACCCTATCATAGCGTGGCGATTTAGAAATTATACAGACGATTCGTATGATGTATTTTCCTGAAGCTAGTTAAATGTAAATTAGAAAATATGAAACATATATGATTACCTTTTGTTCGGACAGATCTTTTTTACCATATATTGTCACAAGTGCGTCCAAATTCGAATTAATAGTTTTTAAGTTCAAAGTCATCATTTCCACATCAGTGTTAAACTCAAAGTTTACGTCTTTTGCAGCTATAGCTGTTTCCAATGGTATAACAAAGTCAGTAGAATCCCCTCCGTTCGTGGTGTATGATGCATTTCCGTTCGGTATTGACGTCGAAGTTATGCTACCAACAGTGTAACCCGTTTTGGTACACACTCCTATAAAGTTATTATGAATTTTATTACTGTTGTTGTGTAATATCTAGCAAATGAACCTAATTTTAGACACTTCTAAAGTGTAAAATATTGATACAAAAGTAGAAGAAAGCAGGTGCAGGTTGCATGTTTAAATAAAAAAAATTGAATAACAACGATATCAGTAGAACCAATGGATGTTCCCCGAACAAGTGCTTGGTTACGGTGTTAAGCTCCAGACAAGCAAAACTAACAACAATAAGTACAAAAGGTGAGATAAGTCGTTCACCAATCAATATAGAATAAAATTTCCATTCGCTCTGCACTTCCAGACATTACCCTCTTTCCTTGTATAATAGGATTCCCTTTAATACTTTTGGACAGACGCACGCACGGGCAAAGTGACATCTATATGATCACCTTCACGAAGTTTGATTAATATATAAATTTAAATATTCATCAATCCTATCGGTGAACTAATATTACATATACCGTGTTTTCTCGGTTCACTTTATTTTCTACAACTTCAACCATACCGTGTATTTTGTTGCTGATTCAAACGTTCATAATTTACATAAATAACGTTTTCTTTCCCTGCAACCAAGTCAACTATATTTACTCACTTTTAGTACAAAAGGTCATGGTATATCAATACTCAAAATCACAAATTGACCTGTAGCTTTAATGTATCATTTGACTAATGGAGTTAATTTAGTGCAGCTGACATCATACTGATATTCGATAGTAAGTTTGTTCATAATTTGAATGTTTAGAAGCAAAAGTTCTAAACAGAAGAGCAACTTCAAACTGGTACTCGCTAACAAGTTTGACCAAAGTCGGTTAAGAGGTGTAGGAGGAGCAGTGCTGATACAATTTGTGAACAAATTTATCAAAAAGGCCATTACTCCGCTATCAAATGATCGGTATACAACAACGACAACATGCGCAATTAGATTTCATACTGACATTCCCAATCAAGTTTGGTTAAAACCGATTTAGAAGTTAAGGAGAAGTAGTTGGGAATTTTTCTGTATGTTCATTAATCTATCCTAGAACCTTGTCTATTAATCACCAAAACAAAAAGCAGGGATTTCTATGCCTGAACTTTTACAAGTGCGTTGACCGCCGCTAAATACTGGCTTAAGGCGTAAGACTCCCGTACAAAATAAACAGTGAGCCAGTTTGGACATTTTAAATTGTTTGTATTCTTATGTTTTTTAACAACAATCATATTACCTGGTGTAGGTGTTGTCGCTTCTGTAGTTGATGGCAAAACAGTTGCTGCAACATATATAGCCAAAAATATAAAACGACTGTATTTTATAGAGTTATAAGTATTATGTTATATATGCAGATTATAAATAATATAAACTAAACATTTAAATGAAACCACGTCTATACTGACTTAAACTAGCTTTTCACCAAGTCTTCTTTATATTAAATACAGTTTCAATAAAACAGTGTTAAGAAATCTAGATCTTTTGAGTTGGCTTTTTCGTCCAACGAAAGTGTATCTATTCATATATTTGTGTTAAACAATATGAACGATTGAACACTTATACGTATAAGATATATTTTGCTAACATATCATGGAATATACAATCCAATCCAATAAGCATTTATACATGCACTCCGGAAAAATTGACAAAATCAAACTGATGCCAGACAACAATTATTGAAATTAAATAAAACTATTCCTATAAACCCTTTAATGATTGATTGTTTGCAACTTACAAAATAAATCACTTTCGAAATGTGTATTTTTTTTTTAAATGAGCGGTCGGAGCTTTTAATCATTTTGATGACTCATCATAAAATATTCAATCTAGGAAACGTAGTATCAAATACATACACTCCGGAACAAGTAACAATAATCAAACTGATGATAGACAATAATCTAAGACTTATGAAGAAGAACAATGTTCTAGAGATTGCGTTACCTGATGTAGTCGGTTGGGCAGTGGACCCTGTTGGTGATGGGGAGGGTACAGTAGTTGATACCCCAGAAGACATAGATGTTGATGGCGGTCCCTGTGCTGTCGTGGATAACGTGGGTTCTGAATATAAATAAATTGTTAATTCTTTTATTCGTCATATTTTCATGGTGATCCATTTAACACACTAAGTTAATACTGGTATATTGGTAATGAAACTAAAGTATTTAAATCAGTCTCAAAACTTATTTAGTTTTCATTGATGATTATTAACTCGAAATTTAAAAAAAAGGGAATTGAAATATGGTTCCACTCAAAATATAGCAATCGAAGCCAGAACGTGTCCATAAGATACGGACGTCCCCACTAAATATAAGTAAATGTAACCAAATTTTAAGTTAAAAAGTAAATTTAAATGTAACGTTTTACCAACGTAAACTTATACAGAAGAAGAAATATATTTTTAAACTAACTATTAATTAAAAGCATATGCATGCGAAAGTGAATTAAATAGGTCATATCAAATCGTCAACATAAAATACATATTTCAGACAACTGAAAAAAAAACAATCGTTATGTCCCCACAGCAGTGATATTATTCATCTCAATATGGTATTAAAGATTTTTCAAAATAAATAACATTTCGGTATCAATAATCTTGTTTGGAAATAGAACAATAATATATCGGTATCATTAATACTGTTGGAAATTAGAACAATAACATGTCGGTATCATTTAAACTGTTGAGAAATAGAACAATAACACATCGGTATTATTAAAACTGTTGGGAAATAGAACAATAACATATCGGTATCAATAATTCTGTTAGAGATAGAACAATAACATATCGGTATCATTAATAATGTTGGGAATTAGAACAATAACATATCGGTATTATTAATACTGTTGGGAATTAGAACAATAACATATCGGTATCATTAATACTGTTGGGAAATTGAGCAATAGCATGTCGGTGTCATTAATACTGTTGGGAAATAGAGCAATAACATATCGGTATAATTAATACCGTTGGGAAATAGAGCAATAACATATCGGTATAATTAATACCGTTGGGGAAATAGAGCAATAACATGTCGGTATCATTAATACCGTTAGGAATTAGAACAAAAACATATCAGTATCATCAATACTGTTGAGAAATAAAGCAATAATATATCGGTATCATTAAAACTGTTGGGAAATAAAGTTTCATGCTGATGCATATAACAGACTAAATAGATATTATATACATTTTTGCTAAATCAAGCTTATATAAGTTTATTGAATATAACAACCACCTTTCCGCAAGTAACTGGCAAACATTCTCACATTGATTCAGTAGAGAACGGGATTCAAACTTAGGACCTTAGCGGTGAGAAGTAAGTGATCTTGAGACGGCACCTTAAATTACTTGGCCGCGGAAGACCCTGATGGTAATGGAACTAATGGATTTAACACAGTATCTTAATTAATTAGTTTTCATTACAACCGTCTAACATATGATCATTATTTGAACTAAAAATTGTCGGAAACTTTAGAAAAAAATGAACTGAAAAAATGGTTCAACTCGATATACATCATTCTAAAAATAGAAATGTATCCATAAGACATGGACGCCCCGGCTAAATATTAATAAACTTTATTAAATAAAGTCCAAAACGTACGGAGCTAATGTAAAGTTTTGTCAACGTGGAAACATATAGAACTAGAATTATATTTTATAATAATACAGTTATCAACGAACTATTAATTAAATGCACAGACATCCTCAAATGAATTAAAAAGGCGATACGGAAGCGTTGACAATAGATGCATATTTCAGACGCTGGAAAGAACCATAATTGACCTGACTCGGGAACGGCTATCGCTCCGCCCACTGGCCATATGACATTGTTTGTCCAAGTAAATACAATGTAATACAATGTAATGTTTAGTTAGATACGGTTCGTTTGTCTAAGGAAAATGTCAATTGCTGATTGGATCATCGACTTGTTTGATTAACAGCCCTCGTCAGGACAAGTATGTCCCCGCGTAAAAAATAATACAATTGATACAGTATACAATTAATGTGCAAATATGTTTTATTGATTCGATAAAGATGATTAGTAAAATAGTATTAAAACAAAGTGCACATACTTGTCCATGACATTGCATACATCAATAGTTTTATACAACCGTTCTAATATATCAATACATTCTTTAATCTATATGTCTTACCTTTTTCTTTTATGCATCCAAGTACAGTTAATTTAAGAACTGTGATCTCCTTGAAAAATTGTATTTTAACTTTATTTATGCTCGAACGCATATTCTCGTTGTCCTTGGATAAATCAATATTTACTTCATCTTGACTGGTAATTGTAACCGACTGTAAAATATCAATACACAATAATTTATACCGAACCGTTAAAGAAACATGGCTATTTAACATAAGCTTAATATTTGAGCGTTTAAATATATTCAAAATTAATTTTGATACATTGAAGTTTTCCTTTTGCATATAACTGTTAATTAACTAGGGTTTGGGGTTCTCATAGGACATGTCTGTCCTGCAATTTATTAGTCAATTTTACAAAACCATGAGTAGAAAAGGGCAACAACTCTTGTAAAATTTTGACAGAAGTTGTCGAATATCAAACATGTCCTTCATTGTACAGCTATGCACCAAACTATTAATCAAGTACATAGACCTTTTAAAAGTTGTTAAATTGACACCAATATTTTACCAAGAATTATGAAGAATCGGGGCCGAAATTCCTGTAAAACTTTACCAACGATGACAAATATCAAATTTGACCTGTATTTATAATGATACAGCTACATACTGAATATTAATTAAATAAACATTATTGATCAGCAACCAATATGACCTTAGACTTTCGAACGCAAGAACGGGCGAATGGACAGACAAAGATGATACTTAATGCCCCTTTTTCATTCTTAGAATGGCGATGGAATAACCAGTGAACATCGAATAATGTTTTATCATTATATTTTTGGAATGGAACTTTATTGAATAACGAAATTTCTGGTAGATATGCTAACGTTAGATATGTATCTCATCCGTTTTGGACAGGGGATGTCACGGCAGCAGCCAGAATTTACAACAAACGTTAGATATGCATCTCATCCATTTAGGACAGGGGATGTCACGGCAGCAGCCAGAATTTACAACTAACGTTAGATATGCATCTCATCCGTTTAGGACAGGGGATGTCACGGCAGCAGCCAGAATTTACAACTAACGTTAAATATGCATCTCATCCGTTTAGGACAGGGGATGTCACGGCAGCAGCCAGAATTTACAACTAACGTTAGATATGCATCTCATCCGTTTAGGACAGGGGATGTCACGGCAGCAGCCAGAATTTACAACTAACGTTAGATATGCATCTCATCCATTTAGGACAGGGAATTTCACGGCAGCAGCCAGAATTTACAACTAACGTTAGATAGCATCTCATCCATTTAGGACAGGGGATGTCACGGCAGCAGCCAGAATTTACAACTAACTGTATCGATGTCATTAAGAAGACAGTGAGATGGAGTTAGGAGACTCTCATTCATAATGTGTATTTCTATTCAAGTCATTTCATGATTGTAAACAAATGAAAAAGCCACTGAAGTAAGGTTCAATTGTGTATATTTCTCCTGAAATTTATTATTCTTCAGTTCGAAGTGTCAAAAATGACTTAACCAAAAAAGAAATGATAGTGAGTAAATCTATTCAATCTCCTTCAAGTGATGTGTTGGTGCTTAAGCTAAAATTGGTGCTAAAATTTGTGTGATAATGTCTAAGGTTGTAATAGTCCAGCACTCGTCTATTTCCTATTTGAAAAATTCAATTGATCAGTTTTAACTGGAACCTATAATAGAATTTTACTTTTATCATACCCTATCATAGCGTGGCGATTTAGAAATTATACAGACGATTCGTATGATGTATTTTCCTGAAGCTAGTTAAATGTAAATTAGAAAATATGAAACATATATGATTACCTTTTGTTCGGACAGATCTTTTTTACCATATATTGTCACAAGTGCGTCCAAATTCGAATTAATAGTTTTTAAGTTCAAAGTCATCATTTCCACATCAGTGTTAAACTCAAAGTTTACGTCTTTTGCAGCTATAGCTGTTTCCAATGGTATAACAAAGTCAGTAGAATCCCCTCCGTTCGTGGTGTATGATGCATTTCCGTTCGGTATTGACGTCGAAGTTATGCTACCAACAGTGTAACCCGTTTTGGTACACACTCCTATAAAGTTATTATGAATTTTATTACTGTTGTTGTGTAATATCTAGCAAATGAACCTAATTTTAGACACTTCTAAAGTGTAAAATATTGATACAAAAGTAGAAGAAAGCAGGTGCAGGTTGCATGTTTAAATAAAAAAAATTGAATAACAACGATATCAGTAGAACCAATGGATGTTCCCCGAACAAGTGCTTGGTTACGGTGTTAAGCTCCAGACAAGCAAAACTAACAACAATAAGTACAAAAGGTGAGATAAGTCGTTCACCAATCAATATAGAATAAAATTTCCATTCGCTCTGCACTTCCAGACATTACCCTCTTTCCTTGTATAATAGGATTCCCTTTAATACTTTTGGACAGACGCACGCACGGGCAAAGTGACATCTATATGATCACCTTCACGAAGTTTGATTAATATATAAATTTAAATATTCATCAATCCTATCGGTGAACTAATATTACATATACCGTGTTTTCTCGGTTCACTTTATTTTCTACAACTTCAACCATACCGTGTATTTTGTTGCTGATTCAAACGTTCATAATTTACATAAATAACGTTTTCTTTCCTTGCAACCAAGTCAACTATATTTACTCACTTTTAGTACAAAAGGTCATGGTATATCAATACTCAAAATCACAAATTGACCTGTAGCTTTAATGTATCATTTGACTAATGGAGTTAATTTAGTGCAGCTGACATCATACTGATATTCGATAGTAAGTTTGTTCATAATTTGAATGTTTAGAAGCAAAAGTTCTAAACAGAAGAGCAACTTCAAACTGGTACTCGCTAACAAGTTTGACCAAAGTCGGTTAAGAGGTGTAGGAGGAGCAGTGCTGATACAATTTGTGAACAAATTTATCAAAAAGGCCATTACTCCGCTATCAAATGATCGGTATACAACAACGACAACATGCGCAATTAGATTTCATACTGACATTCCCAATCAAGTTTGGTTAAAACCGATTTAGAAGTTAAGGAGAAGTAGTTGGGAATTTTTCTGTATGTTCATTAATCTATCCTAGAACCTTGTCTATTAATCACCAAAACAAAAAGCAGGGATTTCTATGCCTGAACTTTTACAAGTGCGCTGACCGCCGCTAAATACTGGCTTAAGGCGTAAGACTCCCGTACAAAATAAACAGTGAGCCAGTTTGGACATTTTAAATTGTTTGTATTCTTATGTTTTTTAACAACAATCATATTACCTGGTGTAGGTGTTGTCGCTTCTGTAGTTGATGGCAAAACAGTTGCTGCAACATATATAGCCAAAAATATAAAACGACTGTATTTTATAGAGTTATAAGTATTATGTTATATATGCAGATTATAAATAATATAAACTAAACATTTAAATGAAACCCAGTCTATACTGACTTAAACTAGCTTTTCACCAAGTCTTCTTTATATTAAATACAGTTTCAATAAAACAGTGTTAAGAAATCTAGATCTTTTGAGTTGGCTTTTTCGTCCAACGAAAGTGTATCTATTCATATATTTGTGTTAAACAATATGAACGATTGAACACTTATACGTATAAGATATATTTTGCTAACATATCATGGAATATACAATCCAATCCAATAAGCATTTATACATGCACTCCGGAAAAATTGACAAAATCAAACTGATGCCAGACAACAATTATTGAAATTAAATAAAACTATTCCTATAAACCCTTTAATGATTGATTGTTTGCAACTTACAAAATAAATCACTTTCGAAATGTGTATTTTTTTTTTAAATGAGCGGTCGGAGCTTTTAATCATTTTGATGACTCATCATAAAATATTCAATCTAGGAAACGTAGTATCAAATACATACACTCCGGAACAAGTAACAATAATCAAACTGATGATAGACAATAATCTAAGACTTATGAAGAAGAACAATGTTCTAGAGATTGCGTTACCTGATGTAGTCGGTTGGGCAGTGGACCCTGTTGGTGATGGGGAGGGTACAGTAGTTGATACCCCAGAAGACATAGATGTTGATGGCGGTCCCTGTGCTGTCGTGGATAACGTGGGTTCTGAATATAAATAAATTGTTAATTCTTTTATTCGTCATATTTTCATGGTGATCCATTTAACACACTAAGTTAATACTGGTATATTGGTAATGAAACTAAAGTATTTAAATCAGTCTCAAAACTTATTTAGTTTTCATTGATGATTATTAACTCGAAATTTAAAAAAAAGGGAATTGAAATATGGTTCCACTCAAAATATAGCAATCGAAGCCAGAACGTGTCCATAAGATACGGACGTCCCCACTAAATATAAGTAAATGTAACCAAATTTTAAGTTAAAAAGTAAATTTAAATGTAACGTTTTACCAACGTAAACTTATACAGAAGAAGAAATATATTTTTAAACTAACTATTAATTAAAAGCATATGCATGCGAAAGTGAATTAAATAGGTCATATCAAATCGTCAACATAAAATACATATTTCAGACAACTGAAAAAAAAACAATCGTTATGTCCCCACAGCAGTGATATTATTCATCTCAATATGGTATTAAAGATTTTTCAAAATAAATAACATTTCGGTATCAATAATCTTGTTTGGAAATAGAACAATAATATATCGGTATCATTAATACTGTTGGAAATTAGAACAATAACATGTCGGTATCATTTAAACTGTTGAGAAATAGAACAATAACACATCGGTATTATTAAAACTGTTGGGAAATAGAACAATAACATATCGGTATCAATAATTCTGTTAGAGATAGAACAATAACATATCGGTATCATTAATAATGTTGGGAATTAGAACAATAACATATCGGTATTATTAATACTGTTGGGAATTAGAACAATAACATATCGGTATCATTAATACTGTTGGGAAATTGAGCAATAGCATGTCGGTGTCATTAATACTGTTGGGAAATAGAGCAATAACATATCGGTATAATTAATACCGTTGGGAAATAGAGCAATAACATATCGGTATAATTAATACCGTTGGGGAAATAGAGCAATAACATGTCGGTGTCATTAATACCGTTAGGAATTAGAACAAAAACATATCAGTATCATCAATACTGTTGAGAAATAAAGCAATAATATATCGGTATCATTAAAACTGTTGGGAAATAAAGTTTCATGCTGATGCATATAACAGACTAAATAGATATTATATACATTTTTGCTAAATCAAGCTTATATAAGTTTATTGAATATAACAACCACCTTTCCGCAAGTAACTGGCAAACATTCTCACATTGATTCAGTAGAGAACGGGATTCAAACTTAGGACCTTAGCGGTGAGAAGTAAGTGATCTTGAGACGGCACCTTAAATTACTTGGCCGCGGAAGACCCTGATGGTAATGGAACTAATGGATTTAACACAGTATCTTAATTAATTAGTTTTCATTACAACCGTCTAACATATGATCATTATTTGAACTAAAAATTGTCGGAAACTTTAGAAAAAAATGAACTGAAAAAATGGTTCAACTCGATATACATCATTCTAAAAATAGAAATGTATCCATAAGACATGGACGCCCCGGCTAAATATTAATAAACTTTATTAAATAAAGTCCAAAACGTACGGAGCTAATGTAAAGTTTTGTCAACGTGGAAACATATAGAACTAGAATTATATTTTATAATAATACAGTTATCAACGAACTATTAATTAAATGCACAGACATCCTCAAATGAATTAAAAAGGCGATACGGAAGCGTTGACAATAGATGCATATTTCAGACGCTGGAAAGAACCATAATTGACCTGACTCGGGAACGGCTATCGCTCCGCCCACTGGCCATATGACATTGTTTGTCCAAGTAAATACAATGTAATACAATGTAATGTTTAGTTAGATACGGTTCGTTTGTCTAAGGAAAATGTCAATTGCTGATTGGATCATCGACTTGTTTGATTAACAGCCCTCGTCAGGACAAGTATGTCCCCGCGTAAAAAATAATACAATTGATACAGTATACAATTAATGTGCAAATATGTTTTATTGATTCGATAAAGATGATTAGTAAAATAGTATTAAAACAAAGTGCACATACTTGTCCATGACATTGCATACATCAATAGTTTTATACAACCGTTCTAATATATCAATACATTCTTTAATCTATATGTCTTACCTTTTTCTTTTATGCATCCAAGTACAGTTAATTTAAGAACTGTGATCTCCTTGAAAAATTGTATTTTAACTTTATTTATGCTCGAACGCATATTCTCGTTGTCCTTGGATAAATCAATATTTACTTCATCTTGACTGGTAATTGTAACCGACTGTAAAATATCAATACACAATAATTTATACCGAACCGTTAAAGAAACATGGCTATTTAACATAAGCTTAATATTTGAGCGTTTAAATATATTCAAAATTAATTTTGATACATTGAAGTTTTCCTTTTGCATATAACTGTTAATTAACTAGGGTTTGGGGTTCTCATAGGGCATGTCTGTCCTGCAATTTATTAGTCAATTTTACAAAACCATGAGTAGAAAAGGGCAACAACTCTTGTAAAATTTTGACAGAAGTTGTCGAATATCAAACATGTCCTTCATTGTACAGCTATGCACCAAACTATTAATCAAGTACATAGACCTTTTAAAAGTTGTTAAATTGACACCAATATTTTACCAAGAATTATGAAGAATCGGGGCCGAAATTCCTGTAAAACTTTACCAACGATGACAAATATCAAATTTGACCTGTATTTATAATGATACAGCTACATACTGAATATTAATTAAATAAACATTATTGATCAGCAACCAATATGACCTTAGACTTTCGAACGCAAGAACGGGCGAATGGACAGACAAAGATGATACTTAATGCCCCTTTTTCATTCTTAGAATGGCGATGGAATAACCAGTGAACATCGAATAATGTTTTATCATTATATTTTTGGAATGGAACTTTATTGAATAACGAAATTTCTGGTAGATATGCTAACGTTAGATATGTATCTCATCCGTTTTGGACAGGGGATGTCACGGCAGCAGCCAGAATTTACAACAAACGTTAGATATGCATCTCATCCATTTAGGACAGGGGATGTCACGGCAGCAGCCAGAATTTACAACTAACGTTAGATATGCATCTCATCCGTTTAGGACAGGGGATGTCACGGCAGCAGCCAGAATTTACAACTAACGTTAAATATGCATCTCATCCGTTTAGGACAGGGGATGTCACGGCAGCAGCCAGAATTTACAACTAACGTTAGATATGTATCTCATCCGTTTAGGACAGGGGATGTCACGGCAGCAGCCAGAATTTACAACTAACGTTAGATATGCATCTCATCCATTTAGGACAGGGAATTTCACGGCAGCAGCCAGAATTTACAACTAACGTTAGATAGCATCTCATCCATTTAGGACAGGGGATGTCACGGCAGCAGCCAGCATTTACAACTAACTGTATCGATGTCATTAAGAAGACAGTGAGATGGAGTTAGGAGACTCTCATTCATAATGTGTATTTCTATTCAAGTCATTTCATGATTGTAAACAAATGAAAAAGCCACTGAAGTAAGGTTCAATTGTGTATATTTCTCCTGAAATTTATTATTCTTCAGTTCGAAGTGTCAAAAATGACTTAACCAAAAAAGAAATGATAGTGAGTAAATCTATTCAATCTCCTTCAAGTGATGTGTTGGTGCTTAAGCTAAAATTGGTGCTAAAATTTGTGTGATAATGTCTAAGGTTGTAATAGTTCAGCACTCGTCTATTTCCTATTTGAAAAATTCAATTGATCAGTTTTAACTGGAACCTATAATAGAATTTTACTTTTATCATACCCTATCATAGCGTGGCGATTTAGAAATTATACAGACGATTCGTATGATGTATTTTCCTGAAGCTAGTTAAATGTAAATTAGAAAATATGAAACATATATGATTACCTTTTGTTCGGACAGATCTTTTTTACCATATATTGTCACAAGTGCGTCCAAATTCGAATTAATAGTTTTTAAGTTCAAAGTCATCATTTCCACATCAGTGTTAAACTCAAAGTTTACGTCTTTTGCAGCTATAGCTGTTTCCAATGGTATAACAAAGTCAGTAGAATCCCCTCCGTTCGTGGTGTATGATGCATTTCCGTTCGGTATTGACGTCGAAGTTATGCTACCAACAGTGTAACCCGTTTTGGTACACACTCCTATAAAGTTATTATGAATTTTATTACTGTTGTTGTGTAATATCTAGCAAATGAACCTAATTTTAGACACTTCTAAAGTGTAAAATATTGATACAAAAGTAGAAGAAAGCAGGTGCAGGTTGCATGTTTAAATAAAAAAAATTGAATAACAACGATATCAGTAGAACCAATGGATGTTCCCCGAACAAGTGCTTGGTTACGGTGTTAAGCTCCAGACAAGCAAAACTAACAACAATAAGTACAAAAGGTGAGATAAGTCGTTCACCAATCAATATAGAATAAAATTTCCATTCGCTCTGCACTTCCAGACATTACCCTCTTTCCTTGTATAATAGGATTCCCTTTAATACTTTTGGACAGACGCACGCACGGGCAAAGTGACATCTATATGATCACCTTCACGAAGTTTGATTAATATATAAATTTAAATATTCATCAATCCTATCGGTGAACTAATATTACATATACCGTGTTTTCTCGGTTCACTTTATTTTCTACAACTTCAACCATACCGTGTATTTTGTTGCTGATTCAAACGTTCATAATTTACATAAATAACGTTTTCTTTCCTTGCAACCAAGTCAACTATATTTACTCACTTTTAGTACAAAAGGTCATGGTATATCAATACTCAAAATCACAAATTGACCTGTAGCTTTAATGTATCATTTGACTAATGGAGTTAATTTAGTGCAGCTGACATCATACTGATATTCGATAGTAAGTTTGTTCATAATTTGAATGTTTAGAAGCAAAAGTTCTAAACAGAAGAGCAACTTCAAACTGGTACTCGCTAACAAGTTTGACCAAAGTCGGTTAAGAGGTGTAGGAGGAGCAGTGCTGATACAATTTGTGAACAAATTTATCAAAAAGGCCATTACTCCGCTATCAAATGATCGGTATACAACAACGACAACATGCGCAATTAGATTTCATACTGACATTCCCAATCAAGTTTGGTTAAAACCGATTTAGAAGTTAAGGAGAAGTAGTTGGGAATTTTTCTGTATGTTCATTAATCTATCCTAGAACCTTGTCTATTAATCACCAAAACAAAAAGCAGGGATTTCTATGCCTGAACTTTTACAAGTGCGCTGACCGCCGCTAAATACTGGCTTAAGGCGTAAGACTCCCGTACAAAATAAACAGTGAGCCAGTTTGGACATTTTAAATTGTTTGTATTCTTATGTTTTTTAACAACAATCATATTACCTGGTGTAGGTGTTGTCGCTTCTGTAGTTGATGGCAAAACAGTTGCTGCAACATATATAGCCAAAAATATAAAACGACTGTATTTTATAGAGTTATAAGTATTATGTTATATATGCAGATTATAAATAATATTTGGTAGAAACCTCAACAAAACATGCCCTAGTATAAATATTGGCAGAAAGAATCACCTTTTAATTTGGTAATTACATACTTTCAGTTATGAAAAGTGTTCGAGGAGTTCGTAGTCGTTTATTCTTAATTCTTATTGAATCAGTTGCTGCGTTTTTCGTCCTAATAAATGTAAGATATATCCATGCTAAAACGACTTCGAAATTGAAACATCACGCTTGGTTCAGACAATAGACGTTCCTGTGGCAACGCATGCTTCGGTATCCGGGACACAGTATATTTTTTGAAAAACGATATTTATAAAATAGCAAATTGCAATACCCTATCGTTAATTAAATAAATTTGAGGTTATCATGTCTATCGTTCTATCGACGTCACAACCAGTCAAGAGCATATTAAGTAAAAATGTCTTATTTAAAACAAAATGTGAAAATGTCGTCTAATAGCATCTAGATCAATTCAATAAACAATAATATGAACATTCGGACACTTTGGCGTGCATTTTGTAATTTTCAATAAATAAATTTGTGATTTATTCAAGTTTAACCCATAAATGGAAAAGTTTTGGTATTTTTTCAAGAATATATTTCTCTTACTTCTGTTGAGATCATCTGTTATCGAGAAAATCTATGAACTTCTCGAACACCCTTCGTATGGTTAGTGGAAATTTGAAAGCAACATTTTATGCATTTTTAAAACTATATGTTATATTAACTCGTGTTTCGATTATACGGTTATATATAGAGCTACGCTTACATACAGTTTATCAAATGTATTATAGCCTTTTTTAAAATCATCAGAGGTAAAAAAAATGTGCATACCATTGCGTTACTTTCTATAACATTCAAATAGTAGATTCCGGTCCCGTAATGGGTACACGGGAGGATTATTGTAATCGAGTTTCTCAATTCACTTCAGTATACCACTTTTTGCTTTCTTCTACGTTCCTTCTTTCAAAAGTAACCAATAACCCGTTTTTATAAAGTTTAACATGCAACTTTATGTAAAGTGCATCACATAAGTGCAAAACTCGGTTTTACTCATATTCCCAGCATATCTAAATTCGCACCTATGACCGTATAACCATATGTCGGCATTCATTTCCATGCATTAAATTAGTTTAAACTTATTTATTTACGTTGATTGGTAACACTTCTCATAACTTAGACAAATCACGCTCGAAGTCTTCCTGAATAGAACCAGTACTAAGCATATGCGGAAAAAGTGTCTTGCTCAAAGACACCACACATAACCGTGGCGGAGGATCGAACCCACGACCTTCCGATCATGGGTTCGGTGCTCTACCACTGGACCACGTGCTCCTCATAAATATTGACCATCCAAACTAACAGATTTAAGAAAGTATTAACATTTTTTTTTTTATTTAACTAGTGTCGTCACGATATTTTTGAAAATACGAGTAAAGCTTCCTAAAATACAAATTGACATTTTTCTAGATATTCTGTCTTTGAGAACGGTTAGACTGCTGAAAATCAATAGGTGTTATACATTTTGTCACATTCGAATATGTGAAATATGACACCTTTTAACAATTAAGAGTTATAATACAAAACGAAATTCAGGCAATCAACATTCACCTTGACGGTCTATTCTATATTTGCGATATAGACATACATATTTGATACAGAGTTAAGTGATTTTTTTTAAAACTAGCACGGGTGCCTTTAAAGTGAACGTACTTGTATATGTTGGATTGCAGTTGCTCTCATCCGATCCATCATGACAGTCCTGGTGTCCGTCACATATAGCACTGGAATTCTTTCCCTCTAAACACTGTTGGTTATCGCAGGGTGAGTTGAGACAAGCTACCGGATGATAAGTGCAATTTTACTTACTACGCGAGAACGCTTTGTTTTATTCAGACATATGTTTACATTTCATTGTGTGTACGTGTTGTTGTGCTACGTTAATTCAATGGTCACTGTTAATTGCTGTAGTTTTGGGGCGGGAGATTAAGTGCGTCATATTTAGTATGCGTGAGATAAGTGTGTCATATTCCACCATTTTTTACGGCTAGACATTAGCTATACATTATTTTCGTATTATTTAGTATGCGTGAGATTTAGTGCGTCACATTTAGTATGCGTCAGATTTAGTGCATTATATTTCGTATGCGTGGTATTTAGTGCGTTATTTTTATTATGCGTGAGATTTATTGCATCATATTAAGTATGCGTGACATTAGTGTGTCATATCTAATCAGTGTTTACGGCTATTGTAGACGTTAGTTAATTATTATTTTCGTATTATTTAGTAAGTTCAATCGCTGTTTCGTGCTGTAAAGTTTATGATGCCAATGGTTATAGAGAACACAAGGTTAGTGTCTGATATTATCAACTTTATTAGCAGAGGCTTGGAAAAAAACAGGACTATTGCTGTGATATATTCAGTGAGTGCTCATTGTTATTTTGATGTATTTATACAATAGTTATTGCTATGGGTGGTGTAATATATCTGCGTCAGTAAATAATTACATTGTCTTTAAAAGGCAGACGGTAGATGATATAGTTGTGATATATATTTAGTCAGTGGTCAGTGTTATTTTGATGTATTTATACAATAGTTATTGCTATGGGTGGTGTAATATGTCTGCGTCAGTAAATACTTGCATTGGCTTTAAAAGGCAGACGGTAGATGATATAGTTGTGATATATTTAGTCAGTGGTCAGTGTTATTTTGTTGTATTTATACAATAGATACTGCTATGGGTGGTGTAATTTTGGTCAGTGTTAATGTTATCTTATATTAAGTAGGCGGTAAGTGGAACTGTCGTATTTCACTTAGTCATTGCTAAGTGTTATGGTTTGGTTGAATCTAGAAAATGGTTATTAACAATGTATCATTCTTAAATGGTAGTAAACACTTATGATGACGATTGTAAAATTTAATTGTGATGATACCTATATTTAAAATAACTTACATAAATGTAATTGAATTGTATTCTAATATCTTCATTTTATCAAAATGCACAAAAATATTAAAAATATAAGCTACTAGACATCACATATGAAAGAGAGTAACAAAATGGATTTTAACTGGATAAATAAATCATATAAAACTTTCATTTTACAAACAAACATCATTAAAATACGACTGAAAAAGGAAGCATAAAGGAATAGTCACACAATATAAATAGTACACAAGGATGGAGGGTTTGAAACTGTAAATAATTTTGTCTCAAACAAAAAGAAAACGCATGATGTAAAAATTACATAGTAATCTACCCAAACAAATTCAATGTTATTTGTCAACATATTTTTTTTTTTGCATTTTTGTTAATAACAGTTAAATGAGACAATTTAGCGAGTAGTCAAGCTGAAGTTGTAGGTAGACCGGAAAGATAAAAAAGTTAAAACAAGTTGACAGAATAATCATAAATAATCATATACTTACTACAATTTTTTTCATCCGATCCGTCATCACAATCGTTATGTGAATCACACTGCCGTTTCGTCTCTATACACGCACATATACCATTTACCATACACGTTATCTTGTTTTCGCACACGCAGGCTAGTTATAGAAAGAAGAACATGTATGAACACATGTCGATGCTTACTTAGTTTATAAAATACTAAGTGCGTGTTAACGGATGATAATATATGGAGAAATTTTCACAGCACGTATCGACTCTCGTAACAGTTATTGCAATCGTGTAGTATTCAAACATATATTTATATCTAATTTGGATAACTGTACAAGTGTGAAGATGATGAATTTCTTACGTGAATCTATTTTCAGTCAATTAAAAAAACATACCTCCATAATATGACAAATTGAACACATAACGGGATTTTCGTAATAAGTGAAACAAATTCAACAATGTTGTATATAGACAAAACATATTACTTTTGTACTATAGCACTTGTATGATTTATGTTAAAGACGTGTCAGTAGAATTGAAGAATTGATATTGTTTATACATGATATGCTAGGAGTATGCTGGTGGATCTGAGTGCAAGCAGTTATAAATAAACAAAAGAACGTATTTTGAGTTATATTCCCCAAATATAACACCAACGCTCAGATCACAACCATATACTATTGCTAAAATTTCTTAAGGACGGTGATTATGTTATCAACCCCAAAAAATAAAACACCACTGAGTGCGTTTAACCTCAGCATAGATCTATATGTACTTAAATCATCATTCGTATGTAACGTCTCCCACGTACATGTATATTTTAATTATATTTTATTTTAATGGGGTTTTACGCCATTTTCAACACATTTCAGATTATATATGACATGTCCACAAGTAACTGGCAAACTTTCTGGAACGTTTCCGGAGCGAGCGAGACTCAAATCATGGTCTTAGTGGTAAAAGGTAAGTGATCTTGTGACTTAGACAACTCAGAGACGGAAGGCCCCGTACATGTATAAAAAATGTTTGATTACTATAGTGTCACCACTATTGAAAGGGCCTGCCATAATGAGCTTATGAGATTTTTGTATAGTTATATTTTATTGCCGTACTGTACATTAAGGTCGAGCCATAAATTCTTAACAGCATTAGTTGTAATTAATTGTTACAGAGTTTAAACATAAATTGCACATTATTAAAGTTTCATAGTAATAAGAATAGAACTGAAACAAAAAAAAAATATTTACAACACAACAGACCTTTATGTTGTACTCAGTAACTTCCCAAAGGTTATCATTGACAGGCGTCAGACCGGCCTCATCAGAAAAACAAAAAGGCTACACCGGGATTCGAGCCATCGATATCCCGCTTCTGAAGCGGACGCCTTTACCACTAGGCCATGGAAGTCGGTATGTATGCATTCAGTATGCAGTGCTGTTAATTGTTCTTGTCAATGAAGTATGTTTTTATGTTTGAGCAATAAATTTATGCAATTACTTTTATTCCCTATTAAAAAACATGGTCATACATTTTTCAAAGTGTGGCCTTTATTGGGAACAAAATAAATAGTGTCCTTTTTCTTTCCGTAACATGAAAAATCAACAAAAAGTATGCTAACAATAAATTATGATAATACTTATATTACAATATTATCTATATGACATATGTAACGGATTGAACAGGTGAAATATGAAGTTTTTATTCGGGATTTTGTTGAAAAAAATAAAGAGAAGAGTATTTATCAGCACGAGGGAAATTCCTAGTGACATCACGGTAACTTTTACGTACTGCAATTGACTTCATCAGCACCGTCACCGCAGTCACTGTGTCCGTCACATTGTTTGTACATATGATGACATAGTCCATCGTTACATTTCCACGGATTAGGCATACCGATACATTGATCTACAAGGTATATAAGAAAATAATGCAAAACCATGTACTAAGTTGTATAGCTAATGTATACATCTCGGAACACCGGTAGATGACATTTAGCTTTCTAAACAACGAATAACAAGTTGACGCAAGGTTGAAATTCTTCCACGTTGACTTGTTTCGCTTTGATACATATAAAAGCATATAAAAGTGTTTCAGACGAGTTTGTTCTAGCCTGTAAGTCATTATTTTCAGTATTCATATTATATTAGATTATGAAGCAATTATTGAAACAGAAATATGTATTTCTTACTTTCCATATAAAATCAATTAGATCCTATACCAAAACTTCATGCGGCACTCCTTGGCTCATAGTTATCACATTTCTGACACAATTCTCTGTGGCATGTTACTTAAGACATGTTTTAAGTATTAAATGCAAATGTATCGATCCACTGTGCCACAGATGTGTATAAAGAAAATACATGGTTAGTACCTTTCACTACAGTTGTTATTAGGTGAGGTTTAAAATGAAGACAAATACACTATTTATCTATTAAAATTATCTCTTTGGCTAAAATATAGGTCTCAAATATAATATTTTGAACACTTATTTGGAGGTTAAATTAAGGTAGTCCGATGTTATTTCGGTATATTCTAAATAAACGTATTCGGTCATGCATATAGTTGTTTCAAGCAATACCTGGTAATAAAATAATATGTCTTCAAGGAACAAATGACGCAATACAAAATGTTAGGGCATATTTTACTTGAAGTTATTATTTTTAGTGTATAGTAATTTTTTTGATCTCTAATGCAAAAAGCTCAAAGTTTATATGAACCGCTCTCAATTCCGCTACCTATGCAGAAGTAGAACTGACTGTTGTTGTATTTTTTAGGTATCATGTCAAGCCGGGTATTGACATCGTAACCTCTGCCATAAGTGTCTTACATTCTAACCCCTACACAACCGTCTCGCTTTGTAGTGTTTTTATTCACATAACCTCACAACGAATGGTCTGTGGAAATTAAGATATATTTTATAATAGGTAGCAATTTCATGGTTTTTACATTAAAGTGTGACCTTGACCTTGACATCTGGTGTAACGGTCCGGGTATTTTTTATAAGTTTATAAGTCAATGCAGGTGACATATCATCATGACATGTATATCAAATGTGTCAAGCTTTTATAGAATCCCTCCATGTAAGACATAGATACAGACCAGACATGAAATAGCAAGCAAACTGAAAGTGTGACTTTGACCTTTGCGGTAAGGTACTTGATCTTACACGCGACACGCCGTCATGCCATGCTGATTAACTGAGGCAAGTGTTTTTATATTCTATCCATGTATGATAAAGTTACAGACCGGACTTGAAATCCCAAAACAGACTGTCATGTTGATCAATTGATAAATTGAGCCAAGTGTTTTTTAAATCCATCCATGTGTGAAAAAATTGCAGACCGGTCATAAAATCTTAAACAGGCTCAAAATGTTGTCAAAAAAACTCAGAGTGTGACCTTGACCTTTGAGGTATGGATCTTGGTCTTACGGGGTTTTACGTGCGGCACGTGGTCATGACATCTTGATCAACTGAGTCAAGTTAAAGACAAAGTTACAGACCAGACACAAAATATCAAACTAATAAATAGTGTGACTTTGACCTTTGAGGAAAGGTTCTGGGTCTTGCACATGACACTTCATCATGTCATGTTGATCAACTGAGCCAAGTGTTTTTGAAATCCATCCATGTATGGGACCGGACACGAAACCACACGGACTCAAAGTGTTGTCAAACAAATTCAAAGTGTGACATTGACCTTTGAGGTACTGGTGTGTACGTCGTCATGTCATGCTGATGATTTTTTTAAAGTTGTATTTGTTTACAGACCGGATATGTAATCTCAAGCATACAAAAAGTGTTGTCAAACAAAGTGTGACCTTGACCTATGAAGGAGGAGTCTGGTTGCTACGCGCAACACGTTGTCATGTTATGTTGATGCTTGTAGCATGTATTTGTAAAATACATCTATACATGACTTAGTTTCAGGCCGGACACGAAATCTCACATAGGCTCCAAATGTTGTCAAACAAAGTAAAATTGTGACCTTGACCTTTGAAGTGGGAGTCTGGTTATTACGTGTGACACGTTGTCATGTTATGTTGATCATTTGTAGCAAGTACTTATAAAACCAATTGATCATTTATAACAAGTATTTATAAAATCCATCTAAGTACGGCAAAGTTACAGGCCGGACAAATCTCTCACACCTATTCAAAGTGTTGTCCTTAATCTTTGAGGTACGGGTGTGGGTCTTACGCGCGACACGCCGTCGTGCGTCGTGCCATGCTGATGAATTGAGCCAAGTGTTTTTAAAATTTATCAATAGGTGACAAAGTTACAGACCGACCGCGAAATCTGAAACAGACTGAAAATGTCGTCAAAGTTAAATTGTGACCTTGACATTTGCAGTGGGTGTTACGCGCCACACGTCTTCATGTTATGTTGATCATTTGTAGCAAGTATTTATAAATTCAATATAGGCATTGCAAAGCTACCGGCCGAACACCAAATCTCACTCAGACTTGAAGTGTTGTCAATCAAAGACCTAGGATTACGATGCTTGAGATACAATCGCATTGAGTTCCAATTTGAGTAACAGCCTTTTATTACAACACAACTACTATTGTAATGATAAACAGAAAATATTTTAGAAGATTGCTAGAAATTCCCGCAGAACGATGTTTTTTACCAGTTGTGCCTTACCTGATCAAAAGCTTTACTTATATAGAACAAATAACTTTCCCTTTCCCATTGTTTAAAAAAAAGTATTATAAACATTTCAATCATCGTTAAAACAGAATTGCAAAGGAAAGATAAAGTTTTTGCCGTGAATTGCCATATTGAGTACCATATATATATATATATATATATATATATATATATATATATATTTCTTTAAAACTTAATAACACCACATACATTTGCTTCCTTCCGGGTACTTGGTACTGTACAAGTATTTAAAGATTTGTTAAAAATGTTAGGAAAGGTCAAGTGATTATAATATGATTATTAAATTCTTTTTTTTTTTTTTTTGCTCCAAAAACAGTTTTCCCTCGAGACGGATTTTTTTATCCCAACCCCCAACCCATGTTAGATTCTTATAGTAATCTATAACAGTCTATCATCTAAAGAAATCATTAAATACGTTTGCCTTATCAAAATCTTCTTTTAAATTGAGCGGAGGAATATATGTGTTTTAGAAGATATAATGTATGTATTTAAAGTTTTCCAACATTCCATTTCGGACAGAGACAAAAGTTTCCTCTGAGTCTATCATAGTGCCTTTGTTTTGAAGATCTGTTAGACAAAGGAGATAATACCACTTCCTATTTCCAAACCTATCCCAATGTACCTGTGTTTTAACACGTTTAGCAGTGTTATATATTCTTCTTTTCTGTCTTATCCTGTTTTGAATTGTGTTTGTAAGTATCTTGATAACGTTTTTTATCAATTAAAAATTCTATAAATGCTATCGAACTTGTAAAAAGAGGTCAATGGGTCATCTTCTCCGGACATGACAGTTTTATCTCCGATACCTCTCTAACTAACATAATGTCTAATGTTCTTCTATAAAGAGAAATCAAACGGTTGATATATATTTTCATTTGTCCTTGCTAATTGGGTATTACACACCAGTTACTATCAAGTTGTTAAGCTTATGTAATATTCGATCATACTAAAATTTGGAGGTATGTAAAAAATACAGACAAGAATATTTTTCAGGTTTAAGATATATTCTAATCTCGTCTTGTCCATCCAGATACACAAAATTAACAAAAAAAATTTTTTCAAATAAATGTAACATACCCTCGCAGCCGTTTTCATCTTCACCGTCTTCACAGTCTATGTCACTATCACACATCCACGAGGCAGGAATGCACCCTCCGCGAAAATAACACTTAAACATGTCATCCTCGCAATCCCTTGAGTAACCTGCAGGTAATCATGTCAATAGCCGTTCTTGTGGTTTGATGCAGATTTTTCTTAATTTCGATATAATATCAAAACAGTTTTGTAATTGTTTTATTCGTTTTCTGATACAAAACGACCTTTGTATAGTAGTCTACCACCACATATAAATATGAGTTAATATTTCACTTAATGTGAAAGTTATGTAACTTTAGCTTTCTTAAAATTGCCATATTTCAATTTTTATATTATAGAAAATGATCAAAGTTGACCATGTATGATTGATGAAGTTCAAGTGTAAAAGTAATAACAAGCCAGCATATTTCGTAAAATATTTCGTGAAAGACAAACAAAACACATGAATAACATTATTATTCTAAATGCAAAATGATTCCTGAAACCAGTAAAACTACCCTATACGTAATAGTTAGTATTCATTAAGTAAACGTTTAACAAATAAGAAACCCAATGCGAGCAACTGCAGGAGTAAAACAATCAAGATATGGCAATCTTAAGACATCTGAATTCTAAGCTGACTATGACATAACATTCATCTTACTATATCAAAGGTTGTATATATATTATGAACAAAATAAAAACGACTTTATCAACTCATGTCATGTTAAAGTTTAAACCGATAATGTATGCAAGTTCTTAAAAATCAATTTCGGTTATTTGGCATTCGTTTTAAGTTGAATTTATGTAAAAGTTTTGACGTAATGATTGACACAAAACAGTAATAAATAAATGTACATGTAACAACTGCCGTATACAAATGGTAAAATCAGCACCATATTTATATGAGGAGTTGAGTATTACTGTTTAAGAAGTCATTGTAGAAAAACTAACACATAACTTGCGCGCATTCAAACGATATGTGTATTATTTCACAACATAAATAAAGATATGTTGTGCATACATACACAGTTTAAAGTGTGTACATAAGGTGTTGTATACATGTAATGTTCAACATCAAGAACTTGCACAAGTTGTGTCTTCATGAAATACTTCGTACTTTGTAACAACATGCATAACTTGTATATGTTGCACCTCCACGCAGTGTGTGTACTGTATATGCCAACATGTGCAACTACCGCATGTTGAAAATGCATACAAGTTTTATACTTTGTAACAACATTCATTACTAAAACATGTTTTACAGCCAAATAATATGTGTACTGTGTAACATTTTTCATTTTGTGATTCATACACTGTGTGTTCTGTACAGCATCGTGCATAATTCGCGCTTGTTTAGCATCGTACCATGCGAGTTATGTATAACATATTCAATATATTTCGTAAATATATACGATGTTTTGCACCGTACCATGCGAGTTATGTATAACATATTTAATATATTACGTAAATTTATACGATGTTTTGCATCGTACCGTGCGAGTTATGTATAACATATTTAATATATTACGTAAATTTATACGATGTTTTGCATCGCACCATGCGAGTTATGTATAACATATTTAATATATTACGTAAATTTATACGATGTTTTGCATCGTACCGTGCGAGTTATGTATAACATATTTAATATATTACGTAAATTTATACGATGTTTTGCATCGTACCGTGCGATTTATGTATAACATATTTAATATATCACGTAAATATAAATGATGTTTTGCACCGTACCGTGCGAGATATGTATAACATATTTAATATATTACGTAAATATAAACGATGTTTTGCATCGTACCGTGCCAGTTATGTATAACATATTTAATATATTACGTAAATGTAAATGATGTTTTGCACCGTACCGTGCGAGTTATGTATAACATATTTAATATATTACGTTAATTTATACGATGTTTTGCATCGTACCATGCCAGTTATGTATAACATATTTAATACATTATGTAAATATATACGATGTTTTACTTACCACACATATATTCATCTTCATCTGAGTTATCTGCACAGTCGTCGATCCCGTCACATGTTATATCGCCCGATAAACAAGCACCATCGTCACATTTGAAACCATAATTATCGCATTCATCATTTTCTGTTAAGAAAATACATCTTCCATTTACTTCTTATATATATTCAGTTTCAGTTTTTTGTGTGATGCAAAGTATTAAACAACAAGAAACTGTGCATGTTGTGTGACTTTTCTATTAGCCCAACATCAGTTATTTATATTAACAAAACATACAAATCTGTATTAGGTGTTAAATGTAGATTATTTCTGTATTAGGTATTTAGTGTAGATTAACCCAATGTCAGTTATTTCATATTAACACAACAGGCAATTCTATTTTAGATGTAAAGTGTGGTGTATTTCTATATTAGGTGTTAAGTGTAGAGTATTTCTATATTAGGTGTTAAGTGTAGATTATTTCTATATAAGGTGTTAAGTGAAGATTATTTCTATATTGTATGTTCAGTGAAGACTAACCCAACCTCAGTTATTTTATATTAACAAAACAGGCAATTCTATATTAGGTGTTCAGTGTAGATTTACCAACATCATTTATTGCAGAGAAACACAATATACATTTTTACAATACATGTAATATTTGGATTCAACCAACATTAGCATAATTGCCCTAAGTACTATAATTGCATGACTAAAACAATATAAGTTGGTCAAGCATATCAAGAAATACTAATTAAACATTATCTGAAAAAATTCCAGCAGGAATTTAAAATATAATGTACACTATAGTTTGTGTTTAAAGAGTAGTTTATTAATGTTTTACATATGCGATATGTGTACTACTTTCAAATCATATGGTAATATACAAGTTACAAATACAGTACATGTAAATACACTAACTTCACATTATGGGGCAATATATTGCTTCCAGTTCATGAAAATGGATCTATAATAGTTGAAATAATCTTGTACAAGCATGCACAGTTTATCACAGCTGGATACCCTGTCATGTAAATGAAAAAATAACTTTCATGGAAATAAATTGTTTTTAAAAGAAGTGAATGCTTATAACTGAGCCTTCAAGTTTGTAGAAAATATGTTTTAAGTTTTCCCTATATAACACTATGTAACAGTTTGTCCTCTTAGGATGGGCAAATTTTGCTTCTAGAGTCATGTTTCTGAATAAATAAGAGAGAGGGCCACAACACTATTTGTAAAACAACTAAGCTCAAGGCCGTGTACCTATACTACAAACTCTAAAAGAGCAATAATTCTGCCAAAATGCAATCAAGAGTATTGTTCCTGTCTCACTGAGTTTCTTAGAGAATACTGATCACACATGTAAAGTTTCATTCATGTCCAATGATAGGTTGATGAAATAAGTACCAACTCAAAATCTTTAACCTGTTAAATTCTCTAACCAAAGTCCGAAAAGTCTATATCTCTGTAAAATGCAACCAAGAGTTATGGTTCTCGTCTCTTTGTATTCCGTTGATAATGCTGAACACACATGTGAAGTTTAATTTATATCACGTGAAAGGTGATGAAATATGTACCTGCTCAAAAACTCTAACCAACTTTTTTAAGTCTAAAAGGGCCATAATTCTGCCAAAATCAAACCCAGAGTTATGGTTCTTATGTCTGTGAGTTCCATTAATGATGCTGAACACACATGTGAAGTTTCATTTATATCAAATGAGTGGTTCCATAGATATTTCACCTGATAAAAAAATTTAACCTTAAAAATTAAGTCCAAAAAGGGCCTTTACTGTGCCAAAATGCAACCCAGAGTTATGGTTCCTGTCTCTGTGTATTCCGATGATGATGATGAACAGACATGTGAAGAGGGCCATAATTCTGCTTCAAATTAAAAATAAAATTATCTCACTTTTTCTCTAGGGTCTTTGTTATGGCAATAAAGGCATATGTAAAGTTTCATTGATGTAAGGCTAGTAGTTACTGAGATATGAGCTCGGGTCTTTGTAATAGCAATAAAGGCATATGTAAAGTTTCATTGATGTAAGGCTAGTAGTTATTGAGATATGAGCTCCGGTCTTTGTTATGGCAATAAAGGCATATGTAAAGTTTCATTGATGTAAGGCTAGTAGTTACTGAGATATGAGCTCGGGTCTTTGTAATGGCAATAAAGGAATATGTAAAGTTTCATTGATATAAGGTTAGTAGTTACTGAGATATGAGCTTGCTAAAAAAACGTAACCGAATTTTCTGAGTAGCAAGGGGTCATAATTCTGCCTAAATTAAAAACGGAGTTATCTCACTTATCACTTTGAGTTTTGATAGCGAGCTTAAACAGTCCAATTACCATTTCTATTTTTCGGGTTTGTAATAGTGATATTATCAACTATACCAGTAATTCACTGAGGAATCTCTATAGCTCATCAAAAAAACACAATTAATATTGTAATAATTAAAAGGAAACACATTGAACATACAGTTAGAATGCTTTTAAAGTCGCAGAATGCTTTTAAAGACGCCGTTTACTACTTTAAGAGATGAAAGCTGAATTAATTTAAAATTTATATACACACCACACTGAAAACCTTCCGTATTTTCTAAACACTTTGGTATATCTTCCTTACAATTGTGCATTAAAGGATAACATTTGCCTTCGCACACGTGTTGGCCTTCAGGGCAATTCACCTTGCAGCCCGCATCACAGTCGAATTCACCTCCGGTACAATTACTAAAATTAAAACAAGTAATTGATTAAGTTGCAAGACACTTATTATACTTTCTGTAAATGTTCAGTTTGTTTTAATCTGGTGTGCAGAACCACACGCGTCATTTCGGACAGTCATAATAAACGTCTGGGTTTCAAACGTTTACTCAGTCTTAGCATAAAGGGTGCAAGTTTATCACATTACTTTCACATGTAGCTAAATATCACTAAATTAACGTCACTCGTTCTCTCTATGTTGACTATGTAACTCCTCATTCGTTCTCTTACTAAAGTTTCCGATTCGACATATTGTCTAAATAATTAAAATTTCTTTAATTAATCACTGAAAATTACGGTAAATTCTATCGTTTCAGAGATAACTTGAAAACAAATAGCCGTTAAATGTAGCATTTGTCTTAGTGGTATTGTAAATAAAACCTCAAATGAGTGCGTTCTCATATTCTTTTTATCAATTTATTAAACCCATTACCCAAAATGAAGTGTATATGTTTCTTGTTACCCAGAGCTCACTGGTGTATTTCGATGAAATGGCATCACCGTATAACATTTTAAATGACATTAAGCAGAATAAATCAATGGAATAAATTATTTAGCACATTATGTGTTAAAAACAAACACTCCTGTATGATATACGTATGCATTCTGTAGGCAAAAGAAATAAAACGGACGTTTGCCCGTAGATGATTACTTACCAACGCCCGCATTCTGGTGTTATGAGTTTGCTACCAGGAGAGTACCTTTGCCCGTCCTTGAAACAAGGGCATTCAGACATCTGTACACATTTACCATCTATTCGAAACGAATACATTAAGCAATATATAATTAAGTTATATATAAATAAAGAACACAGGAGGCTCTTGAATTTAGTTGTATATATTGGCGTAAGGTATTTTTTACAAACATTTTAGATCGACGGCATTAGTCGCCAGTATGAGCTATAGATATGCACTATCTGTCCACGAATGTGTTACAAAAATGCAATTTATGTTTCTGTGTACGTTACAAATATGCCATATCAATATATGTTACATGTACGAAGTGTACAAGTGGTGTTTCTGTGTACGTTACAAATATGCCATATCAATATATGTTACATGTACGAAGTGTACAAGTGATGTTTGTTTGTACGTTACAAATATGCCATATCAATATATGTTACATGTACGAAGTGTACAAGTGATGTTTGTGTGTACGTTACAAATATGCCATATCAATATATGTTACATGTACGAAGTGTATTGTGAAAGTTCCTACACTTGATCTGTATGTTCATTATTCGATAATTATAATTCGCATATGCATAGAAAGGGAAATCAATTTTTTAATTCAGTTTTTATGCACGTGCAATTTATGGCAGTACATATATTTTAATGTCTTTTATCGCCTAGGTTTTCATTTTACCATTGTAAATTTGAGTGAATCCGAATTAAAGCGGAGTTAAAGTTTATGGAGATATTGTTCTTAAGTATCGTGCAGTTGCAAACTGGTCAGAAAGTGTTTAAGTTTACCCAAGGCCGGAAAGGCCGCAGTCAGCGTTTAGCGAGATAGATGTTTGCTGTGCCGAAAGCTATCAAGATATACGCAAGAAACACTGTGGAGGATATATCCCAGATGTGTGAATATGTAAATTCGTCGGCAGCGTTTTTTTTTCTATATTAAAAGAGAAACTGAATCTTTGGACGGCTTGCGCCCTATGGATACCACATCCGGCTTCACTTCGGAATAAAAGATGGTGCGGGTTAAAATGACCCAATAAATTCAGTATATGTACTAAGGTTGTGATCCCAGGTGGCTGCACCAGGTGTGTACTGGCGATGAAACCTGTGTTTCGACTTTTTAACCGGAATAAAAGGTAAATGATAAAGTTAGGATATGTAAAAATGGTGAAAGGTCTCAAATAGCAAGGTGAACATTTTTCTATTCAGACGGGTGTCCGCACCTGATCACATTACTTTCCTGGAAGGTTTTACGCACAAAATGTCCTTCCTGTGGTTACTTATCACTACGCAAAGGACCACACACGTACCGGGGCGCACGGAATACAACTACTGCACGATAACCGGGCGACAAATCTGTGGTTATTGAATGCTTAGCTAGGAAAAGAATTCTGCAGTTAACTAGTAAAACGGATTTTCACTATTTCAGTAGTATACTGATAAGCTAATTATGATTGGATTAAACGTTTGTGTGTGTGTACATGTGCAAGAGGAGCACTTCGAGGTTCTGAAATTGTCAGTTTTATCAATGCAAGCTTCATTTTCCGATACCGCACCAAGTGTCCATAATATATATATATTATCTGTAATTCTGCATGTGTTCTAATAATGTATTATCAGTACATGTACTTGTATGGTTCCTCAACAAGTATGCTTTATCTGTACAGTATATGTTATAACATTCCTTCATCAAAATGTGACACAGTACGATATATCTGTACAGTATATGTTACAACATTGCTACATCAGTATGTGAAAGAGTATGTTAAATCTGTACAGTAAATGTTACAACATTGTTGCATCAGTATATGACACAGTACGTTTTATCTGTACAGTATATGTCACAACATTGCTGCATCAGTATGTGACACAGTACGATATATCTGTACAGTATATGCTACAACATTGCTACATCAGTATGTGACGCAGTACGTTTTATCTGTACAGTATATGTTACAACATAACATTCCTTCATCAGTATGTGACGCAGTACGATATATCTGTAAAGTATATGTTACAACAGTGCTTCATCAGTATGTTACAACATTCCTTCATCAGTATGTGACGCAGTACGATATATCTGTGCAGTATATGTTACAACATTCCTTCATCAGTATGTGACGCAGTACGATATATCTGTATAGAATATGTATCTGTACAGTATATGTTACAACATTGCTGCATCAGTGTGTGACACAGTCTGCTTTATCTGTACAGTATATGTTACAATATTCCTTCATCAGTATGTGACGCAGTAAGATATATCTGTACAGTATATTCATCAGTATGTGACGCAGTACGATATATCTGTACAGTATATGTTACAACATTCCTTCATCAGTTTGTGAAGCAGTACGATATATCTGTACAGTATATGTTACAACATTCCTTCATCAGTATGTGACGCAGTACGATATATCTGTACAGCATATGTTACAACATTCCTTCATCAGTTTGTGAAGCAGTACGATATATCTGTACAGCATATGTTACAACATTCCTTCATCAGTATGTGACGCAGTACGATATATCTGTACAGCATATGTTCCAACATTCCTTCATCAGTATGTGACGCAGTACGATATATCTGTACAGAATATGTATCTGTACAGTATATGTTACAACATTCCTTCATCAGTATGTGACGCAGTACGATATATCTGTACAGCATATGTTCCAACATTCCTTCATCAGTTTGTGACGCAGTACGATATATCTGTACAGCATATGTTACAACATTCCTTCATCAGTATGTGACGCAGTACGATATATCTGTTCAGCGTATGTTACAACATTCTTTCATCAGTATGTGACGCAGTACGATATATCTGTACAGTATATGTTACAACATTCCTTCATCAGTTTGTGACGCAGTACGACATATCTGTACAGTGTATTTTACAACATTCTTTCATCAGTATGTGACGCATTACGATAAACCTGTACAGTATATGTTACAACAGTGCTGCATCAGTGTGAATGTACTTTATATACGACCAAGAATAGTCGAAATTTAATGCCTTTTTACAAGTTACGACAGTAACGCTTCTTGTCAAAATAGAAATTAAATTAAAGGTTTTCATACGCACTGGACCGTTACTATGCATTACAAGTATGCGCTAAAAGTGTACATTATCAGTATTTATTTGTGTAAATTCATCTGTTTAATAAACAAGTATGCGTTATCAGTTTACATTATCAGTGTATGTTTGTTGTACAGTTACCTGTTTGAATAACAATAACGCGTGATCAGTTTACATTGTCAGTATATGTGTGTTGTAAAGTTACCTGTATGAATTACAAGTATGCGTGAATAGTTTACATTAGCAGTGTATGTTTGTTGTAAAGTTACCTGTATGAATTACAAGTATGCGTGAATAGTTTACATTAGCAGTGTATGTTTGTTGTAAAGTTACCTGTATGAATTACAAGTATGCGTGATCAGTTTACATCATCAATGTATATTTGTAGTAATCTTACCTGTATTAATTACAATTATGCGTTATCAGTTTACATCATCAGTGTATGTTTGTTGTAAATTTACCTGTTTGAATAACAATTACGCATGGTCAGTTTACATTGTCAGTGTATGTTTGTTGTAAAGTTACATGTATGAATTACAAGTATGCGTGATCAGTTTTCATTATCAGTGTATGTTTGTTGTAAACTTACATGTATGAATTACAATTATGCGTGATCAGTTTACATTATCAGTGTATGTTTGTTGTAAACTTACATGTATGAATTACAATTATGCGTGATCAGTTTACATTATCAGTGTATGTTTGTTGTAAACTTACATGTATGAATTACAAGTATGCGTGATCAGCTTACATTAGCAGTGTATGTTTGTTGTAAACTTACCTGTATGAATTACAAGTATGCGTGGTCAGTTTACATTATCAGTGTTGGTTTGTTGTAAACTTACATGTATTAATTACAATTATGCATGATCAGATTACATTATCAGTGTATGTTTGTTGTAAACTTACATGTATGCACCACAAGTATGCGTGATCAGTTTACATTAGTAGTGTATGTTTGTTGTAAACTTACATGTATGCACCACAAGTATGCGTGATCAGTTTACATTAGCAGTGTATGTTTGTTGTAAACTTACCTGTATGAATTACAAGTATGCGTTATCAGTTTACATCATCAGTGTATGTTTGTTGTAAAGTTACTTGTATGAATTACAAGTATGCGTGATCAGTTTATATCATCAGTGTATGTTGGCTGTAAACTTACATATATAAATTACAATTATGCGTGATCAGTTTACATTATCAGTGTTTTTTTGTTGTAAACTTACATGTATGAATTACAAGTATGCGTGATCAGCTTACATTAGCAGTGTATGTTTGTTGTAAACTTACATGTATTAATTACAATTATGCGTGATCAGTTTACATTATCAGTGTATGTTTGTTGTAAACTTACATGTATTAATTACAATTATGCGTGATCAGATTACATTATCAGTGTATGTTTGTTGTAAACTTACATGTATGTATTACAAGTATGCGTGATCAGTTTACATTAGCAGTGTATGTTTGTTGTAAAGTTACCTGTATGAATTACAAGTTTGCGTGATCAGTTTACATTATCAGTGTATGTTTGTTGTAAACTTACATGTATGAATTACAAGTGTGCGTGATCAGTTTACATCATCAATGTATATTTGTTATAATCTTACCTATATTAATTACAATTATGCGTTATCAGTTTACATTAGCAGTGTATGTTTGTTGTAAAGTTACTTGTATGAATTACAAGTATGCGTGATCAGTTTACATCATCAGTGTATATCTGTTGTAAACTTACATGTATGAATTACAAGTATGCGTGATCAGTTTACAGTATAAGTGTATGTTTGTTGTAAAGTTATTTGTATGCACCACAAGTATGCGTGATCAGTTTACATTTGCAGTGTATGTTTGTTGTAAACTTACATGTATGAATTACAAGTATGCGTGATCAGTTTACATTACCAGTGTATGTTTGTTGTAAACTTACATGTATGAATTACAAGTATGCGTGATCAGTTTACATCATCAATGTATGTTTGTTGTAATCTTACATGTATGAATTACAAGTATGCGTGATCAGATTACATTATCAGTGTATGTTTGTTGTAAATTTACATGTATGAATTGCAATTATGCGTGATCAGTTAACATTGTCAGTGTATGTTTGTTGTAAACTTACATGTATGAATTACAAGTATGCGTGATCAGTTTACATCATCAATGTATATTTGTTGTAATCTTACCTGTATTAATTACAATTATGCGTTATCAGTTTACATCATCAGTGTATGTTTGTTGTAAAGTTATTTATTTGTATGCACCACAAGTACGAGTTATCAGTTTAATTAGTCAGTGTATGTTTGTTGTAAAGTTACCTGTATGCACTACAGTTATGCGTGTTCAGTTTACAGTAGCAGTGTATGTTTGTTGTAAATTTACCTGTTTGAATAACAATTACGCGTGATCAGTTTACATTGTCAGTGTATGTTTGTTGTAAAGTTACATCTAGTAATTACAAGTATGCGTGATCAGTTTTCATTATCAGTGTATGTTTGTTGTAAACTTACATGTATGAATTACAATTATGCGTGATCAGTTTACATCATCAGTGTATGTTTGTTGTAAACTTACATGTATGAATTACAAGTATGCGTGATCAGCTTACAAAAGCAGTGTATGTTTGTTGTAAACTTACATGTATGAATTACAAGTATGCGTGATCAGATTACATTATCAGTGTATGTTTGTTGTAAACTTACATGTATGAATTACAAGGAGGCGTGATCAGTTTACATTATCAGTGTATGTTTGTTGTAAACTTACATGTATGAATTTACAATTATGCGTGATCAGTTTACATTATCAGTGTATGTTTGTTGTAAACTTACTTGTATGAATTACAATTATGCGTGATCAGTCTACATTATCAGTGTATGTTTGTTGTAAACTTACATGTATGAATTACAAGTATGCGTGATCAACTTACATTAGCATTGTATGTTTGTTGTAAACTTACCTGTATGAATAACAAGCATGCGTGATCAGTTTACATTATCAGTGTTTGTTTGTTGTAAACTTACATGTATTAATCACAATTATGCGTGATCAGATTACATTATCAGTGTATGTTTGTTGTAAACTTACATGTATGCACCACAAGTATGCGTGATCAGTTTACATTAGTAGTGTATGTTTGTTGTAAACTTACCTGTATGAATTACAAGTATGCGTGATCAGTTTACATTAGCAGTGTATGTTTGTTGTAAACTTACATGTATGCACCACAAGTATGCGTGATCAGTTTACATTAGCAGTGTATGTTTGTTGTAAACTTACATGTATGAATTACAAGTATGCGTGATCAGTTTACATCATCAATGTATGTTTGTTGTAATCTTACATGTATGAATTACAAGTATGCGTGATCAGATTACATTATCAGTGTATGTTTGTTGTAAACTTACATGTATGTATTACAAATATGCGTGATCAGTTTACATTAGCAGTGTATGTTTGTTGTAAACTTACCTGTATGAATTACAAGTATGCGTGATCAGTTTACATTATCAGTGTATGTTTGTTGTAAACTTACATGTATGAATTACAAGTGTGCGTGATCAGTTTACATCATCAATGTATATTTGTTATAATCTTACCTATATTAATTACAATTATGCGTTATCAGTTTACATTAGCAGTGTATGTTTGTTGTAAAGTTACTTGTATGAATTACAAGTATGCGTGATCAGTTTATATCATCAGTGTATATTTGTTGTAAACTTACATGTATGAATTACAAGTATGCGTGATCAGTTTACAGTATCAGTGTATGTTTGTTGTAAAGTTATTTGTATGCACCACAAGTAGGCGTGATCAGTTTACATTAGCAGTGTATGTTTGTTGTAAACTTACCTGTATGAATTACAAGTATGCGTGATCAGTTTACATCATCAGTGTATGTTTGTTGTAAACTTACATGTATGAATTACAAGTATGCGTGATCAGTTAACATTATCAGTGTATGTTTGTTGTAAACTTACCTGTATGAATTACAAGTATGCATGATCAGTTTACATCATCAATGTATAGTTGTTGTAATCTTACCTGTATTAATTACAATTATGCGTTATCAGTTTACATCATCAGTGTATGTTTGTTGTAAAGTTACTTGTATGAATTACAAGTATGCGTGATCAGTTTACATCATCAGTGTATGTTTGTTGTAAAGTTACATGTTTGAATTACAAGTATGCGTGATCAGTTTACATTATCAGTGTATGTTTGTTGTAAAGTTACTTGTATGAATTAAAAGTATGCGTGATCAGTTTACATCATCAGTGTATGTTTGTTGTAAACTTACATGTATGAATTACAAGTATGTGTGATCAGTTTACATCATCAGTGTATGTTTGTTGTAATCTTACATGTATGAATTACAAATATACACTGAACGTATACTCATTTGAAAATATGTTATTTTGAGACAAAAGTAGACATACCTTATGCCTATATTAAGTCTTGTTAAATGTTAACAGTTAAACTTAAGATATTTTTACAAATGTGACGTTATTTTTGACAGATAACTGTATTTTAATGAAACAAACACAAATTATAACGCCATGTGCCACCTGTAAGTCAAAACTTGCCTATAACTGAGTGTATTTAACTACCTGTGAGCGTTTGTGTTACCGAAAACTTGTTTAAGAACTGTAAGCTGTTTGCAACTTTAACTATAGAATAAATACCTTGTTTGTACATGTTATCTGGACAGAAGCAACCTTCAATACACATGTGTTTAGATGTTTTACTGGCTGTTTTGTCTTCACATGTGTTTTCATTTATTGGGCCGCATTTGTTGTAAACCATTCCGCCTTCACATTGAATAGCTGTAAAATAAAGTGTTCTCAAATGTTGATAAAGAAATATAAAATAATACAAAAATAAATGTAATGCGAAAATGCATCATGCATAATCAATTGAAATAGTATCGAGTTTTGCTGATATCAATGTAGAGGAAATAGGTTTTAAAAACACATGATATTTCAACTATTTCATCTTGGAAATATGAAACGATGCTATCATTTTCAATGATAATGACAATGACAATGACAAATGTTTTTATTAAGCAATTAAGGCCTCCGGCCCATAATACATAATTACATTTATATCATATATAGTGAAAAATGACAACAGTGTTACAAATATAAAACGTATATTAATAGATAAATAACAATTGCTTTGCATTTATTTACATGTTTAATGATTGGAAAAATAAATTTCTTTGACTAAAGACTTCAAAAATAAATTTACATAGTGTTTTTAATTTTTGTTCATTTGTTATACTCATTAATCTGTAAAATGAATTTAGATTTATGTTAGTAACATTCAAAATATTGAAAAGGTATTCACTGCATAAAGCTTCATAATAGGAACATTCCATGCATACATTGTATTCATCTTCAATTTCTCCAGCTGCACAAAGTATACAAATTCTATCTTCGTAGGGAACATTATTGTGTCTTCCAGTTTTTACATATAATTTGTGAGATAGCATCTAAATTTCGCAAAAGTAATTTTAAACTTTAGAGGTATTGATAAAGTAAGATATTTTTCGACATTTAAAAGAGATTTAAAGTTTTCATAATGGACAGCTTTGTGTGACTGAGAAATATCCGACCACCAATCTTGTACAGCACAGTCAATAACACGTTGTTTGAATAATGCAAAAAAACATGTTTTTATTTTCAGCATAATCTGAAATCCAGGCAAAACCAAAACCATTTCTAAAAAGTTAAGATTTAACATGTGTAGCCCAAGTCAGTCTACCAACAGCATCAAGTTTTCTTAACATAATATAACATTGTTTAGGGTTTCCATTATGATTCATATCGGTAAGCCTTAACCAATACTTTATACATTTACAATAATAATTAACATGCAACGAATATTTTCCGCATTCACCTATATAATGTCCCTTTCCAAAAAATTAAGAAAAACAATGGTTTACAGTAACACCGGAGATTTTACTTGCATATATGTAACAGGTAAGTACGAAAAATGTATCATTTTCAGAAATAAGCGATAAGTGAATATGTATCAAAACTGCTCTTTGTTCCTTTAAGATGTCATTGTTTATTGAAATAAGATAATACACGTAAATATAAAACAATGGTTTCAAAACAATACACATGTTGCTAGAGATATAAAATTGATAAAAAGATGACGATTATATTTCTATAAACACATTTATGTCATTCTTCAATACCTTTGCCAAACAGTAACATATTTTCTTAAAGCATACGTACGACACAAGGCCTGTGATCTCCATCGTACAGCAGCGCTATTCACTGAGCACGCGATTGCTAATTGTGCTATGGCAGAACACAAACACTGACACTCTCCACCCGTGTCACAGCTGCAATTAGAATACACACATGGATTACGCACCATCACAATTAGAGGTGAACATATTTTAGAATACTTTTTAACGGGGTTTAACGCTATTTTCAACGCATTTCAGATTATAATGACATATCCAGTTTTATTAGTGGAGGAAGTCCTCAGAATGAATCTCAGAAGAGTAAAACCACCATCCTTCCGCAAGTTACAGTCAAATTTCTCACATTTGGAGCGAGCGGGACTCAAACCTACGGCCTCATCAGTGAGAGATAAGTGATCTTGAGACGGTGCCTTAGATCACTCGACCACGGAGAACCCTTTTGAAATGCTAATGTATTCTTTAATGAACCCGCCTAAATTAAGCTGACCAATCAGCCCCATTCAAATGTTGTTTTTGTTTTTATTACATGTGTTACTTTATATAGCAAAACAATTTGTATGATATAGCTTAAGTCTACAGTGCATATTATGCAGATAATAGCCATAGTTTTAAGTACTTTATATTACTTTGGAATCTTCTTATACTTATCGTTATGGCAATAAGGGCCCAGTGAGTGCACTTAAATACGGCATTTCGGAGAGATTCACATTGCCACTTCAATGTCACTGTTACTTAAAACAGAAATCGCTGTCAACGCTTACCGGCATTATTTCCCCTCCAATGTAAGTTACACAGATGTCAGAACAGTGCTACTTCGGATGCCTTCGCGTTTCACGATTTTCGGGTCAAGGTCAATGTCACTGTTACTAAAAATAGAAATCGCTGTCAACGCTTACCGGCATTATTTCCCCTCCAATGTAAGTTACACAGATGTCAGAACAGTGCTACTTCGGATGCCTTCGCGTTTCACGATTTTCGGGTCAAGGTCAATGTCACTGTTACTAAAAATAGAAATCGCTGTCAACGCTTACCGGCATTATTTCCCCTCCAATGTAAGTTACACAGATGTCAGAACAGTGCTGCTTCGGATGCGTTCGCGTTTCACGATTTTCGGGTCAAGATTAATGTCACTGTTACTAAAAATAGAAATCGCAGTCAACGCTAACCGGCATTATTTCCACTCTGATGTAAGTTACACAGATGTTCAGATCGGTGATACTTAGGATGCGTTCGCGTTTCACGATTTTCGGGTCAATGTCAATGTCACTGTTACTAAAAATAGAAATCGCAGTCAACGCTAACCGGCATTATTTCCCCTCCAATGTAAGTTACACAGATGTCAGAACAGTGCTGCTTCGGATGCGTTCGCGTTTCACGATTTTCGGGTCAAGATCAATGTCACTGTTACTAAAAATAGAAATCGCAGTCAACGCTAACCGGCATTATTTCCACTCTGATGTAAGTTACACAGATGTTCAGAACAGTGATGCTTCGGATGCGTTCGCGTTTCACGATTTTCGGGTCAAGATTAATGTCACTGTTACTAAAAATAGAAATCGCAGTCAACGCTAACCGGCATTATTTCCACTCTGATGTAAGTTACACAGATGTTCAGATCGGTGATACTTAGGATGCGTTCGCGTTTCACGATTTTCGGGTCAATGTCAATGTCACTGTTACTAAAAATAGAAATCGCAGTCAACGCTAACCGGCATTATTTCCCCTCCAATGTAAGTTACACAGATGTCAGAACAGTGCTGCTTCGGATGCGTTCGCGTTTCACGATTTTCGGGTCAAGATCAATGTCACTGTTACTAAAAATAGAAATCGCAGTCAACGCTAACCGGCATTATTTCCACTCTGGTGTAAGTTACACAGATGTTCAGATCGGTGATACTTAGGATGCGTTCGCGTTTCACGATTTTCGGGTCAATGTCAATGTCACTGTTACTAAAAATAGAAATCGCAGTCAACGCTAACCGGCATTATTTCCCCTCCAATGTAAGTTACACAGATGTCAGAACAGTGCTGCTTCGGATGCGTTCGCGTTTCACGATTTTCGGATCAAGATTAATGTCACTGTTACTAAAAATAGAAATCGCAGTCAACGCTAACCGGCATTATTTCCACTCTGGTGTAAGTTACACAGATGTTCAGATCGGTGATACTTAGGATGCGTTCGCGTTTCACGATTTTCGGGTCAATGTCAATGTCACTGTTACTAAAAATAGAAATCGCAGTCAACGCTAACCGGCATTATTTCCCCTCCAATGTAAGTTACACAGATGTCAGAACAGTGCTGCTTCGGATGCGTTCGCGTTTCACGATTTTCGGATCAAGATTAATGTCACTGTTACTAAAAATAGAAATCGCAGTCAACGCTAACCGGCATTATTTCCACTCTGGTGTAAGTTACACAGATGTTCAGATCGGTGATACTTAGGATGCGTTCGCGTTTCACGATTTTCGGGTCAATGTCAATGTCACTGTTACTAAAAATAGAAATCGCAGTCAACGCTAACCGGCATTATTTCCCCTCCAATGTAAGTTACACAGATGTTCAGAACAGTGATGCTTCGGATGCGTTCGCGTTTCACGATTTTCGGGTCAAGATCAATGTCACTGTTACTAAAAATAGAAATCGCAGTCAACGCTAACCGGCATTATTTCCCCTCCAATGTAAGTTACACAGATGTCAGAACAGTGCTGCTTCGGATGCGTTCGCGTTTCACGATTTTCGGATCAAGATTAATGTCACTGTTACTAAAAATAGAAATCGCAGTCAACGCTAACCGGCATTATTTCCACTCTGGTGTAAGTTACACAGATGTTCAGATCGGTGATACTTAGGATGCGTTCGCGTTTCACGATTTTCGGGTCAATGTCAATGTCACTGTTACTAAAAATAGAAATCGCAGTCAACGCTAACCGGCATTATTTCCACTCTGGTGTAAGTTACACAGATGTTCAGAACAGTGATGCTTCGGATGCGTTCGCGTTTCACGATTTTCGGGTCAAGATCAATGTCACTGTTACTAAAAATAGAAATCACAGTCAACGCTTACCGGCATTATTTCCCCTCTAATGTAAGTTACACAGATGTACAGAACAGTGATGCTTCGGATGCGTTCGCGTTTCACGATTTTCGGGTCAAGATCAATGTCACTGTTACTAAAAATAGAAATCGCAGTCAACGCTAACCGGCATTATTTCCCCTCTAATGTAAGTTACACAGATGTACAGAACAGTGATGCTTCGGATGCGTTCGCGTTTCACGATTTTTGGGTCAAGGTCAATATCATTAAGGGTTGCGGTTATAAACAGCCCTTAGTGTAACAAAAATATACCGTTCCCCGGAACCAAATCACGTCCATAATTTGTTACACTAGGGTTGCGTTTATTCGCTTATTACTTGTGTAATATAAAAAAGCAACATAATTTAAGTGTCTAGAAACAGTCACATATTTTTATCAACTGTTTTTCAACCGTCAAAAAAAATTACTAAGCCTAAACCCTTGACACTTAACTAACCATTCGTGTGTGCGGACGGACGAACATGGGTAACACTGTATGCCCCCATTTCATTGCAGGAATGAATACATTTCTAGTTGAAAAAAAATTGTTACACTAAGTGAACCTGTTTTATAATCAAATGTCAATACAATCATGTACCAAGAATACGCTTAGTGTAGCAATTGTTACTCTAAGCGTTGACACCGCAACCCTCGGTGTAACAAAACCCATTTGTGTTACATTAAAGGTATTTGTTACACTAAGGGTTGCCACAAACCAATCATATGGTTGCATCGTGGCTTGGTATTAACGACGCAAAGCTCGTGTTTCCCACGGGGGATGAATAGAGAGTATCGGAATGGGTTACGCTTGGTATCCGACGATGTGTTTTAGCAGACTTAACGTTTTACCAATGTTTAAGAACGTCGAAATACTTTGGAATATAATTTCAGTAGTTGTCGCTACTGTATCTCTAAGCATTTAACGTGTGGAAAGAATTCAAAAGTTATTTGGGGAAAAAATCAAAATCATTTTTATTATGGAAATATCAGGAAAGTAATTTGTGTCATACACGAATTTGATTCTCGAATTCATGTACGTAATAATAAAAAAAATATACTTAAAGTTGTTCGCAGCGTTTTTATCGAATTATTTTACATCTTGCGTAATTTATCAAAAATCTGTATAATTGATCTATGAAGTTTCAGCTTTCGTTTAAGCTTTGTTTATTTTAATATAGTACTGCAGTTTCTAGCTAACAGTGCCTCCTGGTGGTACGTATTTTTCAGACAATTTCGCGTTTTACCCTTGAAACAATCAACATTAATTCAAATGTGTATTTAACAACATTATTAAATTACTTATTTGATTGCCTGTGATAAGAATATGACTTTCAAGCAGATGAAATGCATTATGTGTTACCTTTACATCTAATTATAACGCCGGGGTTGATATAAACCCGGCTGGTACAAGTTCTGGAATTTCACATATGTTAAACTTATTTAATTTCACTAAAATATGACCAAATAAAGAGGGGGTGTTTACGCTAGTTTTTTTCATAAATTTGAATTTAAATTGAAACGAAATACGACATTGTCCAAACAGCTGGCAACCGTTGTGTGTTTTTACGAGTTTCATTTTTATTTTAAATTCAAATCTTTTTATTTAATCCTATTGTAGTAAAATAATAAAGTTTAACATATGTAAAATCCAAGAACTTGTACCAAACCATGTTTGCGCAATCAAGCATAAATGTTCAAAATGTGTTGTTTTTAAACCCGCGTTCTAATCAACACTGGCGTAATGATTAGATGTAAAGGTAATATAAATTGCGTTTTATCTGTATTAAAGTTACAATCTTATCACAATTAACAAAATAGGTAATTTAAAATGTTATTAAAAAACAGTTTTCAATTAATATTGACCATTTTATTATGAAAGAACGTTGAAAATTGTTCGAAAAATACGTACAGCTAGGGGGCGCTGTTAATGGGATTCTGCGGGACTGTATTAAAAAATAACAAAGCTAAAACGAAACATGATATATTCATAGTATATGTGTACAGAATTTTGATAACTTACGCCGGAAGTCAAAAAATCCATTACGAACGCCATGAACTACCTTAAGTAAGGAATAAAACAACAAAATCGAGTTTGTATTTGCTGATTCTGGTACTAACGACGTCATCTCTATCAATTCCTTCTAAAATCCCTTTTGTGATTTAAATCACCTTTTCAACTAACAAAATTTTATTTTCCAGACCTGGATAACAATTCGGGTTCCAGGTTATATAATATCCTCGCCAAAGCAAATGAGAAAAAAAAGAAATGTCCATTTTCCGTTATAGATATTAATAAGCAAAAAACAATGTAACTTTACAGGTTGCTTACAGGTCCTTACTCTTAGCAGTACAACTTTAAATTCGCTATAGAGAATAATCATTTCTGCAAAATATTCACATACATGTATTTGAATGTCCTATTTTAGATATAGAAAAATTAATTATATATTTGGTAATACATGACATGATAATCACAGTTTGTCATGGAACTCTTAAATAATACGACTTTTGAAGGCTTTTACTATTTTTATTTGCATACGCTTGTTACTATATTGCCTGCTCTTTAACCGTTTATGTTGATATGTGCTATTTTGACATTCACAAAAACGAATATTTACCTGCAGGCGCTGTTTTTGCAGTTGTCGTAATATCCATCTACAGTGTCTGGATCCATAGAATCAATACAATTTTTAAATGGTGTTTCTATCTTAGTGCCTCGCTTGATGATTTCGCATGACTGCTTCGCCCACAAATATCTTGTGTTTGAACTCTGCAAATAGTGATATGTACATTTATTTGGAAATGTATTTGTAAAAATCCTTTTCCGTGTAGGTAACGTTAACGTTCATATATATGATCTGACAATAGTACAGTGTAAGCAATAAATAACACTTACCCTATGCTCATAATATATATATATAAAGAAATGTGATCATGTTTGTTTATAAAGTCACATAAACTTCGCAGTTCGACATTTTCACATCGACACATGTATTGAAATCAATACAGATGCATGTATAGTATGACTCGTTACAACAGTATATCTACTTATTATTTATTGTTGACTAAAGCTATTATTACATGATTACTTCAAAGTTTACAATTTTAACATGCACTGTCACACTTGTTTATATTACGAGTCGACAGTGAATTTTCCGATATTTGATCCACAATGTTCGTATTCACAAAATATTTATTCGTAGGTCATAGCCGCGATTAATCTATTTGCTTTATCGTATATGTCAACTTTCATTCCACTCAAATGACAACTTTCGATATGCGCACATTGTAAGTTGCAGATGGAAAATTACAAATGACATACATTCAAATGGCAATTTCGTACTTTAATGTGTGTAAATTACATGTTGCGACTGGGTAACTACATATGTTGTACTTCTATGTGTGTAATTTACATATGGCGAATAGGCAACTACATATTTCGTACTTCAATGTGTGTAAATTACATGTTGCGAATGGGCAACTACATATTTCGTACTTCAATGTGTGTAAATTGCATGATGCGACTGGGTAACTACATATTTCGTACTTTAATGTGTGTAAATTACATGTTGCGACTGGGCAACTACATTTTTTGTACTTCAGTGTGTGTAAATTACATGAAGCGACTTGGCAACAACATATTTTGTACTTCAATGTGTGTAAATTACATGTTGCAACTTGGCAACTACATATTTCGTACTTCAGTGTGTGTAAATTACATGTTGCGACTGGGCAACTACATATTTCGTACTTCAGTGTGGGTAAATTACATGTTCCGTGTGGGTAAATTACAGGTTGCGACTGGGCAACTACATATTTCGTACTTCAGTGTGTGTAAATTGCACGAAACGACTGGGCAACTACATATTTCGTACTTCAGTGTGTGTAAATTGCATGTTGCGACTGGGCAACTACATATTTCGGACTTCAGTTTGGGTAAATTGCATGTTGTGACTTGGCAACTACATATTTCGTACTTCAGTGTGGGAAAATTGCATGTTGCGACTGGGCAATTACATATTTTGTACTTCAGTGTGGGTAAATTACATGTTGCGACTGGGCAACTACATATTTCGTACTTCAGTGTGGGTAAATTACATGTTGCGACTGGACAACTCCATATTTCGTACTTCAGTGTGTGTAAAATACATGTTGTGACTGGGCAACTACATATTTCGTACTTCAGTGTGTGTAAATTACATGAAACGACTGGGCAACTACATATTTTGTACTTCATTGTGGGTAAATTACATGTTGCGACTGGGCAACTACATATTTCGTACTTCAATGTGGGTAAATTACATGTTGCGAATGGGCATCTACGTATCTCATTCACTTAAATAACCAAGTTCTTGCTATCATATATCTCTGACTGGTGCATATGTATCAAATGCATGAATTATAGATACATGTATATAAGTGTTACCTATAAGGAAACTATTCTAATGATTTTTATTTTACTCGATTGGGATACAAGTTCAATGACACTTCACGCTCGAACTCTTCCTGCGTAGAAGTATTTTATTGTATTTCAACAAGCAGTGTTATTTGTTATGCCCTAAGAAAGTTTGCAAATATTTATTATAAAGGAATGAACAACAACATGTTTGAAAACGTTAATTACAGTTTTATTTAAATAAATCTCATTATTTCTGCGTCTTCATATCTCACATAGCTAGCCTTTGCTTTACAGCTGAACTTATAAATATATGATATGAAACGTACAATAACATCATACCTTAAATTACTTTGGAGGATTTTTTTTTTCAGTTAATAGTATTTTTCATAGATAAACCCTACCTCTGTTATCAAATAGTTCCAAATTTAGAAACGTTGCGTACATACCTACATGCAGATGCGCTTTATTAACGCGTGTGAAAAGATAATGCAACCTATTGGATCACGACGAATTGGCCGTTTGCTGTTGTGCTTTTTACCCATTTTTGGTGTAAGACTGAATGTATATTTTCGCTGGAATATTTATAAATGCAAGCCTTATTTGCTTCATCTGGATTGTCATCCTTAGATTTAGGTAAACTTATACCGCCATGAATAAGGGGACTATGAAATATGAAACATTTTGTTATAAAGTTTCAACACGCAAGGAAGCAGGGATGTTACATGATTGCTGAAACAATCAGAAAGTTAATGAATAACTGTACTTAGTATTAGATCACTGGGGGAATAGTTATTGCTTTAATTCCGTTTTTGTAAACAAATGCCTAAACTTTCATCAAATATATCTGTTATATTCAGTTCCTGAAATGTTTCTAAACATGATTGCCATTACGGGTATTTATCAATTTGTCGTCTGGTGTGTCATTTTAATATTGTTTGTGACAATTATCCAAAACACTTCCTGCTTTGGTAAAGCTTAGTCTGTTTTGCAAATGTATTCCCTTTTCAAAATCAAATATTCGTACTTGTTTTTTACTTGGATAATGAACTTCTATGGAAACCGTTATTGATTTATATGATTTTCCGAAATAATCTACATTTTATTGTATCGTTGTCCTGGTCTTCTGAGTGTTTCCCTCAGATCGCAAGCTTTTGAATGGAAAGATTCTCTCGCATGGAAATACTGATATTTTACGACGATAAGAAGGTGTTTATTTGCAGTCATGTTTCTCATTCTCTCAAGTAGCACTGATACAGCTTTCCCAATCTGTCTTTGCAGAAGTCTTGTTATATGCACTTCACAATTCACTGATGTATTTTGTTTATTCCCAAAGACTATGAGATTATTCTTATGGAGCGCCACTCTATATCTATTTTACTTCAAGTCATATTTTTCATTTTCAATAGATGTTCGTGTTTTCTTTCACGAGTTCAGGATTTTAAATTCGTGTGAACTGTACACAAAAGAACACTGAACTTTCCATTTCGTTCATACCGTGTCCATCATGGCTATTTTAGTCTCCAGAGTTTAGTCATGCTAAAGTTAATAATTTTCTTTATTTTTACACTCAATATTTTCTATTGATGTGATCTTTCAAGTGATTAAACGCCACACACACCATTTTTTTTTGTACTGTTCTACATATAGAGATATGCATTTCTGGAATACTGAACACATTGTCAATTGTTCTAAAAGTGTCTTGTGTTCATAGATTGTCATAGATTAGTCCAAACATGTAGGAAAAACATGCGGTTGAACAGACTGCTTTTTCAAAATTTTGATATTTTTATGACATCTCTTCAGTTTTTGCAAATTTGCTCATTTGTGGTAGTTTATCACTACTCATCTTTTTACTGTTATATCTTCATCCAATAGTTCCCAAAGTCATCCAAACTTGGCAAAACTCATGAAAATGTTCCTATGTTCTCATATGTACAAGAAAATGTGACCATTTTACGTATTTTCAACAAAAAGAATGCCCAACCAATTTACACAACTCTAATTTCTTGCTAACGTCACTAAGGGGAGGTAATTGGTAAGTGAGACCTTAACATCATCACTTATCGATTTGATTTCCCACTCGGTGGTCATAGTTATCCTAATGGACGAGTGCAGACTATGTGTAATTCTCGTTAAATTAGGGCTCATAGCTGTGTTAGTATTTATGGTGCATGTATTGCTCAACTGTTACATCCTAGTACATGTATTACAGACACACCTTGTCAATCGTTTGTTTAGATTTCTGGAACTTACCCCACGCGACCTTGTAGAACTGCACTCACCAGTGTTAACATGCGAACTTTTGAAACTCGGTAATAGTTTAAATACCACATACTTAGTGTCCCAACACACCAACACTATGGTGCAAAGAAAACTTACATAAAGTACATAATGTTCAATATATAAAGACAAACACCACTTATTTTAGTTACCCGAATAAATTATTATTCATTTGTTTGCAATACATGTATATAGCATGTGTTGAATGTAATCAATTTCAGAAATTACTACACCTTTGTAACCTGTGATCGTGTACTTATGATCCTGAAAATTTAATCGTACTTGAGCAGACCCTATCTCTATAGTTGATGCATTTCCCATTTGAATCAGGTGAGAATCGTAAAGAGATGCAGTGTTTTAAACCAATCATCACGGAGACTGTGACCGGTGTTATATTGACCCCCTGCATTGATTGACGCGTTGTCGAAAGAACTGAACGGGTCGGCTACAGTATTTTTCAGTCATATCGCGACGGTGTCTACTTGAGACAGTATTCTAAGCGCTGTCACACTGGAGTATCATGCCGCAGACACATGGTATGATACCTTACGCAGTCACATTATACTGACACCGGGCCGACCAGACCTAGAACTCTCCTCTAAATGCTGAGCGTCAAGCGAGGAAGCTTCTAGTACCAATTATAATGTCTTCGGTATGACCCGGCCGAGGATTGAAACCACGACCTCCCGCATGCGAGGCGGACGCTCTACCACTAGACCACGCCGCGGTCTACTCACTTGTGAAGAAAGACCAAAGCTTATATGAGCATCTCACGAATGTTGTTAATTGAGACTCATTGGGTGGAGCTGGGAATCTAACCTACAGCGTCTGGCGTGAATGGTTTTCACTTTATCTACTAGACTAAATCCAGGGGTCGTGAGTTCGAATCCCCCGCCCGGCAACAGTCTCCGTGATGATTGATATACGACATTGTGTCTCATTATCATTCGTCTCTCACCACTGATTCAAGTGGGAAAGTTATCAGTTACTTGCGGAGATGGGGTGTGCTCGAGTACTGGTTAATCCCAGGAAACAGTGGTTAGGTTAACTGATCGTCTGTTAGCCCTCGATGGCATAAGAATGACGCTAAATATTCAATCAATCAACTACTAGACTAAATGTTGTTGTTGTTGTTAATTGGTTTTTAGCATCGCTTTCAACAATGTTCAGTCATATCGCGACGGTGTCTAGTTGAGACAGTTTTCTGAGCGCTGTCACACTGGAGTATCACGCCGCAGACACATGGTATGATACCACCCAGTCACATTATACTGACTTTATACTTGATGGGCCTATTTTCTTACCACATTTACAAAATGAAACATCACCAGACGATTTGTTTGTTTAGACGTTTTTCGTGATGATTATTCAATCTCATCGATTGAAATTATATGTTTCTGTTGTTTGTTTCTACAGTAGTAATGCATACTTACATCACACTGCACTGGCTTAAAGGCGTCATTCGCACAGAAGGCAGCTTGTCCCGGAGCAATCATCGAGTTTGCAACCTCTAATACACGGAAAAAAAATATCGTGTTGCAGAGTATTTTACAATTAGAGACACCATCGTGTAAGCAAAACAAAGTAAATATACACAATTTGCATAAATAGGTTTTAAAGATAAATATTACAAAAAAAGAAGCATAATTAATGTTGGGAGTTACATAATAATAAAACATAACTCTTGCCGAGATAAATATTGCTTGCTTAAACATGTCTCATTTGTCACAATAATCATCATAAATTCAAGTTGATAGTTTACACTTGAGCTTTAAAGCTGTTTCTGACAAGTTAATTTCTTGTATGTAAAATACATATTTATTGCGACTTATACATGACAACATAACACATCCATACTGAGAAAATGGTTTTAATGACAATCATGTTTCAGTACATGTATCTTAAGTGATTTTAAAGTGGTTATTCAAAGAACCTAAGCTTACGTGTCATACATGTCAATATGAACAGAGACTTTTCAAACTTATATTGAAAGTATTTACTGAAAACCAGCTTACATATTAACGATAACATAACCAAGAAATGTTTAGACAAAGGAAGTTCATATTTGTACATAGATGATAGGAAATGTATACGAAGAATGTATAAGATTTAATTCGTTCCCGATTTACCTGTCGTTTCTGAGATAGCAAACACAATGTTTGATCAGAAACATGTAATCAAATGCAATGGAAATTGTGAAAAGGCTATGCATGTTCCCATGCCACTTGATAGATAACACACGTGTAAGGTTGCTAACAGTTACCAACACTTAGAAACCACTTTAATCATGCTGAGAAACACGCACCTGTAATTCATTTACATTTTCTCTCCATAGAAACACAATCAGTATGATCGACTTACCTGTTGCTGCTTTCATTCCTATGCTATTCTCAATTGTCATATCGTTTAATGGATCTCCATCAAAATTGCCACAAAGTCCGGTTGTAAGCCTCGCATAGCGCTGGTCTACTTGGATTTGTACTACCGTACCTACATTTAAATAGAATACATTGATATTAACGTTTCCATTGTATTTGTTATAAAGTGGTGCAGATGTTTTAACATGAAAACATGGGCATTGCCTAGTTAAACAAATTTAAAAAGCAAAAGAATGACGATATTTTTAATACCGTGCGACACTATAGATTTGCCATCTTTTAACAGACAATAGTTACCCCAAATCACATTGCATTTCGCTATATCATGACACAACAGGACGAATAATGAAACGTATTTGACATTTATCGCTTGTTCTGTAAGGTATTTTATAATTTGTTTTAAAGATTTGTTTATTTTGGTAATAAAGCTAAATAAGAGCTATATGTTTTTTTACAAGTCTGCCCATTTGTTGCAGTGTCTCACTGCGCTTCTTTACACTGTTACAACTTCATCAAACAGTTCCCAATGTCCTCCGAACTCGGCAGAAATCATGAAAATGTTCCAATGTTCTCATATGTACAAACAAATATGACAATTTTATGCATTTTCAACAGAAATAATGTCCAACCGATTTACACAGCTCTGATATCTTCGGCGTAAGCTTACTGTCATGTAAGGGAGATAATTCTTAAATGAGATCTTGAATACAAGACGCGCATCACTCAACGTGTAGCTTAGTACCATCGTACCTTGTAACGGTACTTATTCAGGAGGCATTACAACGTGTTTGTGCATGTGTTTTGTTTTTGCGATTACATTTTTAGTATAGTTTTGTGTTTGCCAATTTAGAGAAATTTACATTGCTGGCCTAAACACTTCGTTTTCGGATTAGGCTTACAGCTACAAAGACATGGTAGTTAGGCCTAATATTAATATTATCTATAATAACATAATGCGCCTCTATGAACAACTTTGTTTCGTTTCAAGGCAATCAATATAATGTTTAAAGACGTATTTGCATATTAGTAATGTACAGTTTATTATGTGTTACTGATCATTAGGTGCAGATTGTATACATCGGTTTGTATGTTTGTACATGTATATATTTTGTTATAATCTTTATATATGGAGAGAAAAAACATATCATTTTTATTATTATTACCTTGAAGATGGTTACACTTCAGTTAGATTGTTCACGTCGCTTTTATGTGATAAATAAATGCACCAAATTATTTTGAAATTCATCAATGCATCATTACTATATTTAAGGAACGGACACTTCTTTTAAATATAAAGGCATTAACATCGAAGATATTGATGTACTTGGTGGGGTATACACGTCATCTTGGTGTAATACGTAAATTATTTTGAAAACTATGCATACTCCTTACGGACGGACGGACGGACGGACGGACGGACGGACGGACGGACAGCCAGATAAACGAAAAAACAGACAGACAAACTTTCATCCGAAACATACGTAAATTGCACAGTAATATCAAAGTGTCATTTATACCCGAACATAGCAAATGAGCCAGGACACGGACACCGCAATCGTGTTCAGTAGGCCGATGCAGTTTCCTACCTGTTCAAGTTGTTATAGGGACTGAACAACCGTTAGATATCATGTTCTTAATTTGTAGCTGAAACATTTTAAAAGAGCAGACAGACAGACAGACAGACAGACAGACAGACAGACAGACAGACAGACAGACAGACAGACAGACAGACAGACAGACAGACAGACAGACGGACGGACGGACGGACGGACGGACGGACGGACGTTCTTGTGGAAGTGTAGTTGTGGGGTGAGGTTTTGATATGTTATAAAACATCTTTTTTTCAGGAAATAAAACAAAAACTATTTTCTTTCTAACCCTAATATCACAAACCTTGAGATCCAACCCTAATGACACTAAAAAAGAATGAAAAAAGGTGAAAAAAAAAGTAAAAGAAAAATGTGAAGAAAATTAAATTAACCCCACAATGCCATTTGCACGGGTATTCGCACTTGTGGGGTGAACATTTCACCCCACAAGTACCAAAAAAACCCACAAGTCCATTCTGTACTGGCAACTCAACCCACAAGTGCTGCTCCAGACGTACGGACGGACGGATGGACGGACGGACGAACGTTCTTGTGGAAGTGTAGTTGTGGGGTGAGGTTTTGATATGTTATAAAACATCTTTTTTTTCAGAAAACAAAACAAAAAATATTTTCTTTCTAACCCTAGTATCACAAACCTTGAGATCCAACCCTAATGACACTAAAAAAGAATGAAAAAAGGTGAAAAAAAAGTAAAAGAAAAATGTGAAGAAAATTAAATTAACCCCACAATGCCATTTGCACGGGTATTCGCACTTGTGGGGTGAACATTTCACCCCACAAGTACCAAAAAACCCCACAAGTCCATTCTGTACTGGCAACTCAACCCACAAGTGCTGCTCCAGACGGACGGACGGACGGACGGACGGACGGACGTTCTTGTGGAAGTGTAGTTGTGGGGTGAGGTTTTGATATGTTATAAAACATCTTTTTTTTCAGAAAACAAAACAAAAACTATTTTCTTTCTAACCCTAATATCACAAACCTTGAGATCCAACCCTAATGACAGACAGACAGACAGACAGACAGACAGACAGACAGACAGACAGACAGACAGACAGACAGACAGACAGACAGACAGACAGACAGACAGACAGACAGACAGACAGACAGACAGACAGACAGACAGACAGACAGACAGACAGACAGACAGACAGACAGACAGACAGACAGACAGACAGACAGACAGACAGACAGACAGACAGACAGACAGACAGACAGACAGACAGACAGACAGACAGTATGTCAACCTCACCCCAGATTTGTTGGAAAGGGGTGGGGGACATAAATAAATGGTTAAATATTCCCGGTTGTGACAAAGACGCAGTAAAACTATATATTACCTTTATCGTATGTTACTGTTATACCCAGGCTCTTAAACTGGACAACGATATACAAAGAATGTGAGAAGATTTTTGTCTGGCCATCCAGTGATCTACAAAAATATTCAAAATAACTGATGTAAATTTGTTTCATATACTTTGTTTATATAATTCAGAATATAAAATATAGGGCGTAAACCGTTAAGCCATCCACACGGTTTTTAATGTACAACCAGATATTATTTAAAGACGATTTCGTAGGCTGTTGCTGATGGATATGATTTTATGAAACATCTCAGTATTAAAGATAAATGTTAGTTAAGATAACATCAGAAATAATAAAAAAATACAAGTTATAAATTGTTTGAGTTATTAGCTCATCAACAAATCAACAAAATGTCAGTATTTGAACTTTATCATAAAGGAGTAGACTTAACAAAAAAAACACAAAACAGTATTTAATATTGTTTACATACATGTCGATGATAATAAATATCCTTGTAAATATAGTTTTAAATTTGACTTTAAACGTTTGAAATTTGTTTGTTTATTTTAGCCGAACAAACAATTTGTCCAATTTTTAAATAAAAATCATTGTTTTTCAAATATTTAGTAATGTGTATAGGGAAACTTATGCGAAGTCGAGTAACATACACATTGACAGTGCGATGTAGTCCAGAAACACACACATTAACGTTGGGCTGTAGTCTTAAACCACACACATTTTTACTGTGCTATAGTCTTGAAACACGCACATTAACATTGTGTTATAGTCTAAAAACACACACATTTATATTGTGCAATAGTCAAAAAACACAAACATTAACAGTGTGCTATAGTCCAGAAACATGCATATTAATTACATTGTGCTATAGTTCAGAAACGCACACATTATACTGTGCTAAAGTCCAGAAACATGCATATTAATAGTGTGCTATAGTCCAGAAACACGCATATAAATAGTGTGCTATAGTACAGAAATACGCATATTAATAGTGTGCTATAGTCCAGAAACACAAACATTAACATTGTTCTGTAGTCCAGAAACACGCATATTAGTAGTGTGTTATAGTCCAGAAACACGCATATTTATAGTGTGCTTTAGTCCAGAAACACGCATATTAATAGTGTGTTATAGTCCAGAAACACAAACATTAACAGTGTGCTATAGTCCAGAAACGCGCATAGTTATAGTGTGCTTTAGGTCAGAAACACGCATATTAATAATGACAGTGTGCTATAGTCCAGAGACACACACATTAAAAGTGTGCTATAGTCCAGAAACAAAAACATTAATATTGTGCTATAGTCCAGAAACACGCATTTTAATAATGACAGTGTGCTATAGTCCAAAGACAAACACATTATTAGTGGGCTATAGTCCAGAAACACGCATACTTATAGTGTGATAAAGACCAGAAACACAAACATTAACAGTGTGCTATAGTCCAGAAACACACACATTATACTGTGCTGTAGTCCAGAGACACACACATTAATAGTGCGCTTTTGTCCAGAAACATGCTTAATAACAGTGTGCTGTAGTCCAGACACACACCCATTAACATCGTGATGTAGACTTTAAAAACGCATATCAATAACAGTGTGCTGTAGTCGAGATACACACCTATTAATATCGTGCTGTAGTCTAGAAACGTACATATTAATAACAGTGTGTTATAGTCCAGAAACACACCAATAAACATCGTGGTGTAGTCTATAAAACACATATCAATAACAGTGTGCTGTAGTCCAGATACACACCCATTAACATCGTGCTGTAGTCTATAAAAACACATATCAGTAACAGTGTGCTGTTGTCCAGATACACACCCATTAACATCGTGCTGTAGTCTAGAAATGCTATTAATAATAACAGTGTGCTATAGTCCAGAAACACACCCATTAACATCGTGCTGTAGTCTAGAAAACCACATATCAATAACAGTGCGCTATTGTCCAGAATCATACACATTAACAGTGCGCTATAGTCGAGCAACACATACATTATACTGTGCTATAGTCCAGAAACACGCATATTAATAATAACAGTGTGCTATAGTCCAGAATCATACACATTAACAGTGCGCTATAGTCGAGCAACACAGACATTATACTGTGCTTTAGTCCAGAAACACGAATATTAATAATAACAGTATGCTATAGTCCAGAAACACGCATATTAATAACGGTGTGCTCTAGTCCAGATACACACAAATTATACTGTGCTATAGTCCAGAAACACGCATATTAATAACAGTGCGCTCTAGTCCAAAAACACACATTAACTTCTGCTATAGTTCAGAAACACACATATTAATAACAGTGTAATATAGTCCATAAACATACACGTTATACTGTGCTATAGTCTAGAAACACACATTAACAGTGCGCTTTATCCAGAAATACACACATTATACTTTGCTTTAGTCCAGAAACACACACACATTATACTGTGCTATAGTCAAGAAACACATCCATTAACATCGTCCTGTAGTCTAGAGAAACACATATTAATACATTTGTGTAACAGTGCGCTAAAGTCCAGAAACAAACACATTGACAGTGCGCGATTGTCAGTAACATACACATTGACAGTGTGCTATAGTCCAGAAACACGCACATTAACGTTGGGCTATAGTCTAAAACCACACATATTTGTACTGTGTTATAGTCTTGAAACAAGCACATCAACAGTGTACTATTGTCTAGAAACACACAAGTAAACATTGTGCTATTGTCTTGAAACACGCACATTAATAGTGTGCTAAAGTCTCGAAACGCACACATTAACATCGTGCTATAGCCTAGATACACGCACATAAAAGGTAAGTGTGCTGTAGTCTAACAACACACATTAACATCGTGCTATAGCTCAAAAAGACACACATTAACACAGTGTTATAGTCGGAAAACACATATGTTTACAGTGCTATAATCTAGAAACAAACACGTTGAAAGTAAGTGTGCTATAGTCTAAATACACACATTAACATTGTGCTTCAGTCTAGAAACAGGCGCATTAACAGTGCGCTATTAATATTGTAATATATTCTAAAACACACACATTAACACTGTTGTATAGTCTCGAAACACACAAGTAAAAATTTAGTGTGTTATAGTCTAGAAACACATTTATTATCAGTGTGCTACAGTCTGGAAATGCACAAATTAACAATTCGCTATATTTTATAAACACACATTGACATTGTGCTATAGTCTAGAAACGCACAAATTAACAAATCGCTATAGTCTATAAACACACACATTTTGTTATAATATCGAAAAACACACATTAACCGTGTGCTATAGTCCAGAAACACACACGTTACATGTGTGACAGTGTGCTATATTGTATAATCTAGAAACACAAACAGTAACATTGTGTGCTTTATTCTAGAAACATGATCTTAAACAATGGAGCTATAGTCTAGAACCTCACACGTACAGTGTACTATGATATGGAAATACTAGAACCACACGCGTACAGTGTACTATGATATAGAAATAAATAGTTAAAGAGTTTAATACGCTTTGAACACATACGTGTTCCTAAACAGTGTTATAGACGTGTATGCACAGTATGATACAAGTGCTCAATGTTTCAGAAACACATGTAACAGTGTGTTTATTTTAAGAGCACACATTTAGACAATGTGCAATATGCGGGAAACACACCCTACACAGCATGTTTAATATGGAAACACGCATCTATATTCTGAAATCACACACTTAAACACTGTGATAGTTCTAGACACACTTCTCAACAGAGAAAAAAAAACAAAGAAAGCGTTTCCAATTATTTTCACAAAAAAAAAATGGTCGTACGTACGTAAAATCATTATTGGGGAATTCCTCTTCTCCAACTTTTGTCATACCCGGCATCACCTCGAAAGAAAGCCCGTCTAGTTTTATACTAAGATGCTTTCCACATACTTCTCCACTATATCTGCACTTGATATTTTTCATCTTAAAGACGAAGTTTTGTGAAACCTCTAATATTCTGTAGTCGCACGTGCCGCTGAACCCAAACTGTTTACCATCGAATGTCGCTATATGCGAATCACCGCTCAATGTGCAAGTACCTATTAAAAATGTTAAGTTTAGTAAGTTTACTGTGTACAATCATTATGAACCGGTTTTGCTCATATCGCCTCATTATATATTTAAAAACGTATTGTATTGTATCCAATCTGGATATTTCATGAAAAATACACCAAGACAAATTTTCTTATCTTGTTTTTTTTTTTAATTTTGTTCCAACAATTTCGTCATTTTGAAACACAAATTTGCAGATATGCAATATTCATGCGCTTTTAAAGGCGTTAAGTATAGATGTATGAACGGTTTAGGATAAATCGACCCAGAGAATTTAAATATAATTTCCTGTATGAAGAGTGTCAGGTTAAGCTTACCTACACAAAATCAGTTTAATTTGTTATTAACTTGTTGATTAATGTCATGGATCGGTTGAAACAGATATGCCGGAGAAGCGCTCTTGATAGACGCGTTTATCAGGTTATCATTTGGACGGTTATTTTGCAGCATTGCCAGTTGGTTCTACTCTCGCTAGGTTTTCTAAGAAAATAACTGGTTCAACCCGTTAGAATTTGTACCTGTAGTACGGCTTTCGTTTACCGTGCAATATACAGTCAAATATGTGCAAGCGGTCACCTCTATTAGGCAGCCACCTTTCTTAAGCAACCACACATAAGCTTTTTCCCATTTCTAAACCTTCAGAGCAAATTAACCTGTATTAAGTAACAACCTGTCTTAAAAGGCCACTTTTGCTCTTTCCCTTGACTGGCTGCTTAAGATAGGTTTGACTAACATTTGTTCTATATTGAACAACACATCTAATTTATTTTCACTTATATAAGACATTGAAGCATGGCAGACTACAGATCAGCACATCAAGCATTATATATTATATATAAAATAAAAAATATGTTGCTATATACTAACCACGAGTACTTATAACAATATTGATAAATATAACAAGATTATAAAGTTTTAAAAAGTAGCGTTAAAGGTTTGAACAAGTGCAGACCACTGTTTCCAGACTGTACAGCCTAATTATTTATCCACGGCATTAATTACTCAAAAGGGCCTCCAGTCAACATCTTTAAACGTGTCTATTTGATGTTGGTCAAGCATCAATAGACATGTTCCGCTCTGATTAACATATTTATCTAACGAAACCATTACAAAAAGAAAATTTATCCTGAAAAATTTATAGAATATAGACGTTCTATTATGATTATTAATTACATTTATTATTTATTATTATTATTATCATCATCATCATTTTCCCTTTTACAACAATCATTGACATCTGTTAAATCATCATCATCACCACAACCTACCATTATCTCCATTATCGTCAGTTTTTTGTTTGTTGTTTTTTGTTGTTGTTTTTTTCATCGTAAAGATAAAAGTATTTTCTTAAGTTATGCAGAAAAGGAAAAGTAATGAAAAGTTTAAACAAGAACACCAGCTGTGTTCGACACAAACCATCTTACTTACCAGGGCATTCGTCGTCATACTCGGTAACCCATTTTGCGTCTTTACACATCCTGAAAAAGGCATGATAGTGATGCATTCTTCAAAACAATAATTCAAACGATAAATCAAATACATTTTTATTCAAAACAGAAACTAGTCGAAACGCATTTGCCATGTTAACCTTAGATGAAACAACAGATAAATGCGTGAGTTTTTATGAATTATACATTGCGTGGCATATCAGAAAGTAAACGTGGTAATACAAATGAAATCATTTTTTTAAAAATGGATACCTATAAACAACTGCAATGTAAACGACAGAAACCCTGAATTGGCAATTATCATGTATTTTCCTCAAAAACTATTCTGATATATAATTTCTAGGCACAAGCCCTATTGCATAAATAAAGCAACTGGGCCACCTACGTTTGGGATACTGTTAAACATGACAGTAATAAACTAAGGCACAGACAGATGTATCGATAAATGTTGAAATCACATAATCTGATTTTAATGTTTATCGTCATTTTATTAGAAACAAAAATTATTTTGAGCAGCAAATGCTGG